>JAYXIM010021933.1:0-113696 GCA_037575425.1 Anastrepha fraterculus | reverse complement strand
ACTTTCGCTTGACAAACGTGGAAAACTACAAGACAGTTGGAAAAATTGTGATTAATAGGTGGCATGAATTATATTGCAGTATTGATATAATTGAAGATAGCAATGCTTCGTTACTAAAACAGGAACACGAGAAAAATTACTGAATAACGAACTACATATATCAACGGCGATATTGACATAAATTACCCCTGTGTTGTTCATACCTTAGCAAAATGACACATACTATTAGGCGAGTAACAATGGTGCTTTAACATTTAAATAATTACAATGCTGCCCTATGCGAATAAATATTGGGTACTAATCCCCTTTGTTGAAACTCAATTAAAGCCTACGTGTGTGCTGAACAGTTTAATTTATTGAATAAAAACTAAACTTTTTTTAAATTTAGAAATTATCTATGTATTATCTTTGTAATTATTTTCTAAACCAATGTTATGCGCTAACTCTGTTCAAAGGTCGATTTTCATCAATAAATTGATATAACTTTTCGTTAACGTACATTTTTACTTACATACGCATATCCCAATCAACTTTTACTCTGGCGAGATCTATACCATGGCCTATATATTTTATTTATCATTCCTCTTCCATTCAATTAAGATTGTTTGAGTACGATTCCATTTGCGACAATGTTCAGCAGCCTTGCAGTTACGTGCAGTTAGCGATTGCATATATAATATGTAGTTTGAAGTCCTCTTGTAAGCAAGCAGTTTTTATGCATACAACTGCAAGAACTAGAAATCCGAGTAGAAATCAGTCGCTCTTGAAGGAAGTAAAAGTCACAAGTGGTAATGGAACCGATTCATAGGATTGCAATGACTTATTGATATAATTAAATCATTTTTAAAAGGAAAAATTGTTCCCGAATTCGTCAATTGAGAGCAAAATTATTTATTTGCGGACGTACCTGACCTGCTTAGGCCTGTCCATAATCATTTCGTGGACACGGGTTTTAACTACAATGCAAAGTTGGTAACTGCCTGAACCATAACTTGGTTACTCACTTCAGTGGTGGATGCTTCTATCGCGTATAAAAGTACTGAGGTACGTCTCACGGTGCTCTTCCCGAGCGTCATTATAAACGACTTAGCTTAGCAAGTTCCAATTAGTGCAGGAGAAAACCCCGTTTGGCATGGATTGGTTCACCCAAATTATGTGTTTGGAAAACTTGGACGTTTGCAAGCTGCGTACCGGAACGATTGGGTGGCAGGCATTGCTACATTTCCAGAAAGGTGTCCCTATGAGCAATAATTCCCTATCCAGTATCCAGACATACCGCTTGTACCAGGATATTATTGAACATTTCTTTGGGGCAATGCATGCAAAAGGCGCGGTAATCCAAGCCCAAAGCAAACTCGTTCCATGCGTTTTTCTCGCTCCCTGTCATAACGCCCTTAAAATTTTATCTTTTTTTAAAGATCTTATCTGTAGACTATCAAAAACTCTCGCTTTTATCTTTTCTGCACTATGGATGTAGTTTTCATTTCCCCTTTCCTATTTAGTCTTTATTAAGAAGAAACTTAACAATTGCAATTGCTGCATTATGTTTATTTCAAACTAAAAAATATTCCAAGATTTTTGAAATTTTTTTTTTGCAATCTTCTTTTTTAATTGAGGAAGTTCATAGTCTTATAGTCCTAAATTTAAATATTATAAGTACGGATGTGTGTTTCTGAATGTTATGTTTAATATTTACATTGAAATTCTAAATTTCTTACAAATGCAATATAATTTACAAAATGAATTACAATACCATTGCCAATTTTGCGTATTTTGCTACTCCAATTTTCGTAAAAAGGAACGTTTTATTCCCTCTTTTCGGTACTTCTTACATGCTTCCTTTTCTAAAGTAACAAAACTCTGAAACAAAGTAAATAAGAGCAGCTTCGTTTACTAAGCACTGGAAAATAACTGCCAAAAATTACAACTTTTGTTCCTGTTATTCTCCAGTCGTCGTTAACTGCAGGCTAAAAACTAACAATTGCACGGTTTGTTAACACGACCGGAACATCATAAAAGAATCCGGAAAGTTGAAGCAACTAAAGTCTCTCTGTATGAATGCAGTCCAAGAAAATAGTAAGTGATACTAGTTTCATGAGGTGTAATCATCGATCACTTTTTCGTTGCTTTCACATGCAAATTCTATGTCAAGCCAGCAGAGCCTGAACATAGCAAGCAGAGAAGTGACACATCGAAAGCGCCTAATCTAAGTATAAATATAACAATCCATTGAAAATTTGAAATTCATACTTGAGATGGATTTTGAATATATGCACGCCATTTCCAAAATAATAAAAAAAGAAAATTACCTGTAGGGTAATACAATACAATAAAAATACAATGAAAGAATGGAGAAAATTATCGCACAGAATGTTCGAGCAATTTTTTTTTTCAATGAATGCTTAACATTCTTCACGTACGTACATAACACAAATTTTTATATACATAAGTGCACAGCAATGAAGCTGTGGCCAAAGAATTGATGGAGCTTGAATGTAAGGACACAGGAACTCTATTGCAATAATCCACTAGTATTGTTGTTATTGTATTGGTATTGTAGCACTAGGCCCTGCCTAGTACGGTATAGCCACCGATCGTCGTCGTCTAACTCATCTAACTATAGGCCAAGGAAACGTGCTGTTTCAACAGGTTGTGTCTAGAGGGACAGGTGTGTGAGGTGTAAAGGGTATGTGAATAGGTGATTAGTATCGTGCGGTGCGTCTTCACATATCGGACATATGTATATTGAGTATGGCGGTGTCGATTCTGGATAAATAGGAGTTTAAACTGCTACAATATCCAGACTGTAATTGGTGAAAAATTACGTGGGTCTCGCGAGGTAGCTGAGGTTCTTCGTTTGCAATTGCTGGTGGTTGGCCTCCGATAACGGCATTCGGCGGTCGGGAGCTTATGAAGGTTGTGAGAGTCTCCCGATAAATGGCGTTTAATGTCTGTCTATAAACTGTCCGGTTCAATTGTTGCAGTTGTGTTTGGTCCTAGGTCTCGTCGACGTAGTCGAATAGAAGTTCACTAGTCTTATTCGGAGCTGGTTAGGTTAGTTATAGCGGTGAAACTTGGTGTATGCATTCTTTCGGAGTAAAGATGTGGCAAAAAATTCAGTGGTGCTTGCGCTCAACTTTAAATTATTTGCTCAATTACTCGTTTGTATACATATGAATGTACATAAAATAGAAATTTAAGGATTGAAAAAGTTTTTCAATTTTTTATCTGAAATTTACGCGCTTTTACGGCATAGGTTAGGTTGAAGCGGTTGTCCTGTGGGACACACTCAGGCTCATAGCCCATTGTGATGCCACGTGGGGAGCTTCCCCTATCTCTCCTAAAACTAGTGTGTGCTTTTCAAAAATTTCTGCCAACTCATTAAAAAATTGTTTACCCAGAATAGTAAACTTGCGTCTGGATAGAGCAGGACAGTGGCACAGTAGGTGCGGGGCTGTCTCTTCCTCGTCCTCATCTAAACAACTTCTACAGAAGTCATGTGTTTGCACACCCATCCTTTGGGCGTGTCTACCTATTAGGCAGTGGCCCGTTATGACTGAGATCAGTGTGCTAAGACTGTGTTTATTTTGGCTTAGCAGAGATTCTCCGCGTTTAGCATTTAGAGTCGGCCGCAGTTGACGGTTTTGACGATTTTGCAGGTGGCTTCATTACGACATCTTTAGTTTGGTTTCCTTACAATTTCTTCAAGGATGAGTAGCTTACATGTTTGTAAAGCTATCCTTATGTCATTGTCTATGTACTCATCGGTCAATTGGTGCCGAGTCTCGCTAGTTCATCGGCTCTACAGTTACCCTCAATGTCGCGATGGCCAGGAACTCATGTTACCTTTAAGTGAAATGACTCAGCCATCTCGTTAAGAGATGTGCGGCATTTCATGGCTACCTTGGAGGTTGTCGACTGTTTTGTGAGGAATTTTATAGCCGCTTGGCTATCAGTGAAAATGTAGATATCATTTCCGTATATCGCATCACACTGTATCAGTGTCGCGGCTTTCATTATTGCCATCAGTTCAGCCTGAAAGACACTACAGTAGTCGGGGAGCCGAAAACTGAAAGAGATCCCCAGATGTTTTGAGTATACACCACCTCCCACCGCCCTCGAGCTTTGAGCCATCTGTGAAAAATAGAAAAATTAAATTTTTGTTGAAATGTTTTTGATTTGTTATTTATTTTAATAAAAACACAAAATAAAAAAAAAAATTTGAGAGAATGAGATTAAGTGGTTTGTAAAAGTCAAAAATGCCAAAAGTGGTTCCGTCCTTGTATATTTTTAACATGACTGATACCAATTTTTTCGTATTCGGTCTTTTATATCAAAATTCTGCGATGATAATTATAATAAACTAGCAAATAAAAAAATTATTATTAATAAATGTGCATGTACATATGTAACTGAAGAAAGTATTACTAGTAACTTATCTAGGCGCGTTTTCGATGCTATTCATGCAATTTTTTTCATGGGCGTAACTGCTTGCATTTTTTATTATTCAGTTCGTACGTGCTTTTCCTCGTCAACATATCGAATTTCACA
The DNA here is from genome assembly GCA_037575425.1 of Anastrepha fraterculus. NCBI lineage: Eukaryota > Metazoa > Arthropoda > Insecta > Diptera > Tephritidae > Anastrepha > Anastrepha fraterculus. Next base: position 109,145 of record JAYXIM010021933.1, on the reverse strand, counting down.
AAAGAACAAACAACATGTATCATGGAAATAAATTTTTACTGCTTAAATATTGTTTGGAAGTTATATGGTATTGCCTGAAAAACAGCTCGAATTTCTGCCGTAACAATGCCTTTTATTGACAGTCTAAAACAAATGATTCACAGATTCGAGTGGAATGAAATGTAAACCATCGAAGACAAACGCGAAACGAACGCGCGTTGAACTCGCGCCAATGTCGCCAAATAGCGATCAAGCAACACATTCATACAAATGTTCACTACTCATACATGCATAGGCACAAGCGTACACCACATGAGGTAGGGCAGGACGAACGCATCAAAACGGAATCAATGTCGTTTTCCATTGGTACACATGTATGTTTGTATATATTGTACATGAGATTTTTATTAAGTTTCTCCCTCATTTCATACCCTCGGATGTGCTCTGCGCAGCACCGTCTATTGTTCGTCGATCATTTGTATGCAACTGCATTTTCTTCGCATTATCGTTTTCCTTTGTCACTTTATGTCATCTACTCCTTTGAAGAAATTTTCTTGTTTAACAACTTTTGTAAGTGGCCAGCTAAAAATGTTAAATCTGGCTGTCTTTCTTACCATTTTCAAACAAATTTCGGCTCTTTGTTTCTTATATTCTTGTCATGACAACTTTGCGTGTTGTCTTACCCACCTTCTTAAATAGGGAATGCTAATTAAATTCCTGCTGTGTGTGTGGCTGTGGCTATACGGGTTTTATTGTTGCTGTTTGTTCGATTCTTTTAAAATTATTCGACTTGTGACCCACACTTGACCTCACAGCATTCAATGCAGTATTCATGAATGCATGGAAATCTTTTGTCAATGCACGAAATTAGGAAATAAATGGGGTTTGATTCATCATTCCATAGGATACAAGTTGGAATGAGAGGACAATATTCGATTATTATTTGTGTAAAAGTTACTAAATATTTGTATACAATGCTAAAATGCATAAAAGAATTTTATTTAACCCATTTTGCGTTTGCAAGGAACATTGGCTAGTAATATGAGGGGACGGGAATTGTTGATGACAGGAGTTTAATATATCCTCTCATTCCAAAACTGGTATCGGGGTGAATTCTTCTTCTTAATTGGCGCAATAACCGCATACGCCGAGTTTAACAAAGCGCGCCATTCGTTTCTTTCTCGTACTAACCGGCGTTAGTTGGACACACCAAGTGAAGAAAAGTCCTTCTCCACCTGACCTTTTCAACGCAGAGGAGGCCTTCCTCTTCTTCTGTTAACACCAGCTGGTATCGCATCGAATACTTTCAGAGCCGGAACGTTTGTATACTTTCGGATGATGTGACCCAGCCAACGTAGCCGCTGGATCTTTATTCGCTACGCTATGTCTATGTCGTCGTAAAGCTCATACAGCTCATGGTTCCATCGCCTGCAATATTCGCCGCTGCCAACATGCAAAGGTCCAAAAATCTTACGCAGAATCTCTCTCTCAAGCACTCCAAGCGTCGCTTCATCGGATGTTGTCATCGTCCAGAGCTTCTGCGCCATACGTTAGGACGGGCAAGATGAGAGTCTTGTAGAGTGTTAGTTTTGTTCGTCGAGAGAGGACTTTACTGCTCAGTTGCCTACTCAGTCCAAAGTAGCACTTGTAGGCAAGAGAGACTCTGCGTTGGATTTCAAGGCTGACATTGATATCGGTGTTAATGCTGGTTCCTAAATAAATGAAGTCTTTTACAATCTCGAAATTATAACTGTCTACAGTGACGTGGGTGCCGATATGCGAGTGCGCCGACTGTTTGTTTGAAGACAGGAGGTACGACGTTTTGTCCTCGTTCACCACCAGACCCATTCGCTTTGCTTCATTATTCAGTTTGGAAAAGGCAGAACTAGCAGTGCGGTTGTTAGGGCCGATGATATCAATATCATTTTCTATAATTAGAATTTTATTTGCTAATTAGAGGTTCCAATGCACTATGGCCACATAATAACAATAATAATACCTATGAAAAGTGCAAAATATCGGTGGTTTTATAACCTCTATTGTGGCTTATTGTGCTTACTATTGGGCCTATAACAGGATGCTTGTAATGAATTTAAGCACTTCCTCATTGTTTTTCTTCCATATCACCAATGGATTTAGGCATCAGTTCAATATGTGTCGTCCCACACTTCAAATTGTGACTTTATAAACAATCTGTTAATTTTCATTTTCGTAGTCGATTTGATATGTTTATCTCGATTTACTTCTGTGTGCTGTAAACAGAGTAACGAAAACCTTTTATTCCATGAAACTCCCGCAACTCTTGAAACCTTTTACACTATTTCCTCCATAATTGTAGAGACTAGCAACTTACTCGAAAGGACAACATTTGCATTACCTTTAAACGAAAATTGAAAACTCAAATGCGCAACACAAGTATCTATTTTTTGTTTTTTTTTTTTGTTTTGCAGCAGATGTTCGGAAAACTGTAGTTAAACTATGTGTAATATAAGTATGTATTTATGTACATATAAAGCCGCTGCATATATCTTTTCCTCCCCCACAGGCATTTCTTTCAAATAACTTCATATCCATATGTTCATTGACATCATATTTTACGTACATAGTATGTATGTACGCACATAAATTCGTGCATATGCACTTATGTATGTATGTATGTTTGCATGCAGGCAAGTATCACACAATACAACTGTTGCACATGTCGTCCGCCTTCATTGCAACCTTGACTTCTCCCCATAAATTCAGGGCAGAGATGAAACATTTTGCCTCGGTATTGCATAATCTTCACTTCCTCTGATGTCCACATTTTTACAACAACACTGCAGCAAAACATGGTATGTGAAGCGCTCCTTTGGCATTCATATGTACGAGTATGTGTGTGCTCATTCCGCCAATCAGGACGAAATTTTCTACACTAACTGTATGTGGATTTGTAAGTTTCTCATTTGCATTAGCGTAAAATTTCACAAATTCCTCTAGAAGAAAATCTGAAGCCTCGACTATATTTGCAGATGTCAACGTACAACTACGAGCAGATATGACCTGAAATACATACATAAATATAATTGTATGCCTGTAAGTGCATATGTATGTATGTATGCACAAAAATAACAAAGGCTGAGAGGATAGATGGATAGTATGTAACTTAGCTCCCTGTAATTTCATCCTGAGAACCGCGCGCCTAAATGTTGTGCAACAGGCAGCCGGCATTTGACTTTTCGATGTTTCCCAAAATCATTAGCCTGCTCCTCCTCCTCCACCTCTTACAATGGAAACTGTTGCGCTAGCAACTCGAAACGCCAAATATGTACATTTAACGCACACACATTTGTATGTGTGTGCGAGCGTATGCACGCAAAGGTACATCCGTGATGTTTGTATAGCCGCGGACTGAGCATTTCCAGTTCTACGCTCCTTCGTGCTCCGCAACGCGCCATGAGTGTTTACGTTATCTTATAGATACCATATACGCGATTGTTGACTATTTTAAGTAATTTGTATGCATTTTTGCCTTTTTGTGTATCTTTCCCGAATTTCTGTTTTACCAATTTGTGCGTTCATCGCATGCATTTTGCCTATTTTTGTACGTGTTGTATAGTTGCACATGCAATGTGACCATGAATTTTCGGCTGCGCGGTTATGCGTTCCTCCTCTTATTCGGCGGCAGGTTAATGACCCCCACCCAGCAATGTATTTCCACGCCGAATGGAGTGGCAAAACAAAGATAGAGAAAAGAATTTTTGGAAAATCTGTACAGGAAACTCGATTGGCGAGTTGATTGTAGCTGTTATTGGTGAAAAGAATCAAGCATTCATGAATAACGAAAGTATGTTTGTATGCGCGAGTAATGAAAGAATAGGCTCCGATAGATACGCTCCCACAAAGAATGCAGCCAAACGTATATGTTGTTGCACTATGCATGTGTGGTTATGCAAACTTACAAGAAATTCAATACTCATCAATTTCTAGAATATGCCAATTATTTTTATTAAATATTTATTGATGTGTGACATTTGAAATTAATATTTATAAATATTTTACTTTTGGAGGGATTATACACAGGAGATAAATAAAGGCACGAGTTCATCAGACGTCGTTTTTAGGGTCGAGTGCAGCAGTACTATATTTACGTACTAAATAGTAGAGTGGAGTGGAGAAATTCACTAATTCTCAATTTCTATTTTATTAACAACCAAATTTTAATAATAATTGTCTTATACATATTTTATAAAGTCCACCGCAAAAAAATTTTAAGGGGGCGCTCCTCCAGACAACGAGTTTTTAAACCATTAATTTTTTGTGAAATACTGAGAGCGGTTATTACCTTAAAATAAATTACATGAATATTAAATGCAATTTTAAATGAATATACAAAACTTTTTTTGAAAAAAAAAACAAAATGGCGGCGCTACAGCTGCACAAACGTGGCTCCTTTTAATGCGCTGTGAATATACAGCCTCTTGTTATCAACTGAAGTCAACCAGACACAAATGTTTCATTAAAATAAGTTATTCCACTTTGCACTTAGCTATTTTTATCGAAAAAAAAAACTAAAATTTGAAGTGAAAAAGAAAAAGGAAAAATTACACTTTTTTATAAACAATACTTTTAGTGATAATTAAAATAATATTTGAGGCACATGCAAAGGCCAATATATTAAAGAATATCCCTGTAGAACTTTATGCGACAGCCCGAAAAAAAACGTATTTGGAAAAAACGTGATTAAAGTTTTCATTCTTACTCATATTTCGTTCGGCGCTCATCACTTCACTGACTTTAAAGCGCACTTTTTAGACTTTCTATTAAGCTCAAAACATTAAAAAATATATTCTTTAGATAATGTAAATGAATTTTTAAAGCAAACCAAAAAATGGAAAATTTGAAAGTGCTGCTAAAATATTAACAAAATTACATTGTTTTAGCATATTTACGTATTAATAGCTCACACAGGCTCGAAATCTCTGGCACGAAGCACCAATTCATAGACAGTTTTTTTCTAATAGCGGTCGCCCCTCGGCAGACAATGGCCAACATCTGAGTGTATTTCTACCACGAAGAAGTTCCTCTTAAAAAGCCACCTGACCTTCCGAGGCGGGGTAAAACTTTATGTCCTCCAGAAAACATCATGACGCGGCCCACAAATAACAAGACTAGCTCGGCCGAACCACCAAAACTTGTTTGATATTGGAATGCAAAGGCATACAAGCACAATTTTTTTATTTCGATATTTCTATTGCATGTTTTATTTTGACTACCTTTCTTATAGAGAGACAGTATGCATTTAATTTTTCTCTCTAAAATCCTTCTGAGGATACAAAGAGTAGAAAAATTAGTAAGAAACTATTCGATTTCCAATAAATGTATAATCACATATTTCGATTTCCCGTACGATTTTGAAAAATAACATTTGGTTTTATTACCGCAGAAGTATCGTTAAATATTCAGTATAAACAGTGATTAGTACATTTAAAATAAAAGAAGCCTTGCTGAAAAATAAGAAGATTCGTGATCTTGGTCTTGCGACAGCGAGCGAAATTGAAACATTTAAAAGTTTTTTTTTTACATAAGCCATAGTTGGTTTGAGTATGCTAACCATTATAGCCGAATGGGTTGGTGCGTGTTCACCATTCGGAATTCAGAGAGAACGTAGGTTCGAATCTCGGTGAAACACCAAAACTAAGAAAAAGTGTTTTCTAATAGCGGTCGCACCTCGGCAGGCAATGGTAAACCTCCGAGTGTATTTCTGCCATGAAAAAGCTCCTCATAAACAATATCTGTCATTCGGAATCGGTTTGAAACTGTGTTGTGGAACAACATCAAGACGCACGCCACAAATAGGAGGAGGAGCTCGGCCAAACACCCAACCATGGTGTATGCGCCAATTATATATAAATACATATATGATTTCGACTCATCCTCCAGACAGTTGCTATAGAAAGGACTCGAAGTAATGCAAGTATCACCGCGGCGTATGCCCGTTAAGGACACCCAAAAAATTCGAGAGATGCGACTGTCTAGCGATTGGAATGCTTTTACTATATTTTATTTGTACGAGTACACGTAGAATACGCGATGGAGAATTCAATGAACTAATCTGTCCTCGTTCAAGCTCAAATTATTTAGCTGCGAATTCTGCTTTCAAGGATTTTTTTGTTTTAAGTAGAACGATTGGCTTTGAAAACGAGCATCAATCGAAATCTACAAGAGCAAACAATGCTGCTGTAGAAATAGTAAGTAAATCTAGACACTTGGGTGTGCCTGCCCAACGGTCCGCATTTCCTAAATATGGCAAAGCCCTAAAATGCCGTGACTTCAATCTGCAACTAAAAGTACGCTTCATAAAATTTTATGTATGCTATTAAATATAGACCATAAACATTGTCAGACACGAACAACTGACGCGAAGGCTACTTAAAATACCCCGGATCGAACAAGTTTCTAATGAAGAAGTGCTGCCATGTGCTAACGGTGATAGACAACTACTCAGGTGCATCAAATGCAGAAAAACTTCGTAACTAGGTCATATGCCGCGAAATCCGAAATAAGAACTGTTACAACTCATATAGCAGGGAAAGATTGAAGGAAGAAGATACATCGGGCGCAAGCAGTCTGTATTCTGTGTTTCCGGTATACATCGTGTGGGTCACCTGTTGGAAGCAACTAGAAACCGCGAATTCTTTTCAAATATAGTTCAAAATTTTTATTAAAAAAAATGTAATTAATTTAATTTAATTTTAATAATATAAATACTTAAATTATTCTTAACTTGTGTAGCCGCTCAAATTCGAAAACGAATAGCAAATAAAGATGAAGAGAGTCCTTTGCGAGCTCCAAAGAAAAACCAGGGGTTCTAGACCGATTCGAAAAATATTTTACAGACGCAGCGCTAGTTGTAATCGACCACTTTTTCCATGTAACCGCTTTCGATAGAAGCGAAAATTATTGAAATAACTATCCTAGAAAGGATGTTGGTTTGAAAATTTCGAAATTTCTACTATGATATAAAGATATTGTATTTTTTTTAATTCTTAATTCTGATTCTGAAATCTTTAAATATTTTATTACACACATTGGATGCACTTCGTACAGAAGGAATTTTGAAAATACTATTTTAAAGAATCAGCATCGACTGTTTTGAGAAATTTTTTTTTCATTTTTTATTGGCAACTCTGATTGTTAGCTATACCTATTTTTTTAAATGCGACCTTTCACACACTAACTTTTGTAAAATATAAACAAACAAAAAATAGTCCAGCAATCAACCATTTGCGGTGAAAGAGATCTGACAATACTATTATAAATGAGCAGTAATTTATTTGAATTTTTGTTCATCTATTGAGTTGCATAATACATTGAACATCCAAAGTAAGCGATCGACTATACTCCTCAATTAAATACACAACAATTGTCAACCCTTAATAACATTTACTCAATTGTCAAAAGTGTCAAATTAATCAGTAAATAGAAACACAGAACGCGAAAACCAGCGGCAAAGAAAGTAGCGAAGAAAGAAAAAAAACGTATGACACATTTCCCCTTTCTTGAAAGCTGAATTCTCATTGCCTACAGACTTATGAATTCATCGCTGTATTACCAGTTTTACCACTATTCTAACACAAACCACTTGTCAAAACAAATGGCAATGTCAAATTGACAATTGGCTTGTCTTGGCAAGTTGAAAATTGTCAAATCTTCCTCGTGTGTGCTTATGTACCAACTCATACGCTTGCTTTGCTGACAGCACAAACAGCATCCGAATGATCTCGGGAGTTTGTGGTGAAAAAAGATAGGCAAACAAAAAACGAACAAAGCTTCATTAATGCACTTGAGAAAACAGTGGAAAAAGCTGAGTGCGGCAAGAAAACGGAAGCCAGATGAATTTTAATATATACACAATACACAAGAAAACTCGAAGACTTGTAGAAGTTTGTTGTGATAAAAAGTAACTTCTATGTATCAGAAACTAGAAATTGACTTATTTGTTGAGTTCGTACATATATATTTATGCATGTATGCATTCATATATGTGCTATAGTTGCATTTCCAGAACTAGTCATCCTTTTCAGTTCACCATATCTTGACTTCGTAGAGCTCTGCACATATTTAAGCAATTTTTAGTATTTTTTCCAATGCAGTCTAAATTTGGTAGCAAACAGCAGTCAAAGCACCTTCGTCATACTCATATACATATGTATATATTATGGTAAATTTATGCTTGTATAAATAACAGTAAAATACATGTCTACCTCTTTTCCATAAAACAAATCGCTCTACTTCTCTAATCGAGGAGTACCGTGTAGCAGATCAATAGAACCATTATTTAAAAGAAAATCTCGATGTACCTCCAAAATTTTCCCAATTATTCGTAGTAAAGATTTTATTTAAAAACATTTCACATAATAAGTATATTACATTCGGCTATAAAGGGTGATCAATTTATAGATATCGGACTTTAAAGTGTAATAAAACAACGAAAATTCAAATCGATTAGCAATCTTTATTGTTTTTGTGTTGAACCATTCGTGATATTTATTTTTGAAATATAATCCCTTTCATATGTTGGCCGCAACTGCACCGTAATTCGGCCATCCGTGAACACCAATTTTGAATGATTCACTGGAGGACTTCAGTCGGTATCTCGTGAATAACATTAGTAATGTTGGCTTCTAATGCATCAATCGAAGCTGGTTTATCCACAAAGCATTTATACTTTACATACCCCCACAAATAAAAGTCCAAAGGTGTGACATCACACGATCTTGGTGGCCAATCGACTAGTCCGATACGAGAGATAAATTGCTCACCGAAACGACAACGCTGTAAATCCATTGTTTCACGGGCTGTACGGCAAGTAGCGCCATCTTGTTGAAACCAAATGTTGTGGAGATCAGGGCTTCAATTTCGGCACCAAAAAGTCGTTCATCATTGCGCGATAACGTTGGCCATACATTGTTACATTGGCGCCAATCTCGTTTTTGAAGAAATATGGCCAAAGGCCACACCAAACGGTAGTTTTTAGTGGATGTAATGGCTTCGGGCTGCTCTTCAGCCCAAATACGCCAATTTCGCTTATTAATGTAGCCATTAAGCCTAAAATGGGCCTCATCTCTCAGCCCAACTCCTTGGCATGAGCCTGCAATGAATATTTTTCACAGAGTGTCGATTTTCGTAATACAATTGTACGATTTGTAATCGTTGTTGAGGCGTGAGTTTTTCCATGATGAAATGGCAAAAAATACTAAAAAATTTCAACGCTAGCGATTCCCATTCCAATACTTTTTGCCGACCTAGCGTCTGCCAAATTTATAAGTTTGTAATTCCGTTTGGCGGATGGGTGGATACCCAATTCCTATATGGAGCTGCTCTCTTACTTCGTGGTAAGCTAATCCGCATAACATGGGGTTATATCGCCACTTAAGCCTCATCCCCGCGGCAAGGACACCGACATGACAAGGCAATGGCATACTTACAGTTGCCTTAGGCCTTGTAAGTCCACAATCGACCAGTTGTTTTTCTATGCGGTAAACCTTTGGAGCTTAAAAAGAAAATTACTCGTACTTTCTGCTAATTTCTAATTCTGCTAAATCTATAATACTTCTCTTTTCTTTCTATTCGTTTTTAGACTTTGCTGACTTCGAGACGTTTCTTTCTCGTGCTAGTGGACCGCTATTAGAAATGCCAAGTGAAGCCCAGTGCAACTCCACTTAGGTTTTCCAACGCAGCAGAGAATTTTCTCTTCTACTACCTTCGGGCTACGTATCGAATATTTTCAAAGCCGATCCGCCAGCAAAAAAGGTGTCAAAAATCAACGCATACGCCAAATTTTTCAAGAGATTCTGATTAAAAAATGAAAAAAAAACAGAAATACTCAAAACTTTGCAATGTGTCGCGCTGCTATTATTGTGAACATAGGTATACATACATACATACATGCGAGTTCATACAGTGATATTTAAATACTTGTAGTGTGAGGAACGATCCAAACGCCTTGTGGGAGCAGAGTGACTAACGCGACAATAAATGTGTGTGTGTAAACAACGGATCATTTACAACACTACTACTTGTACGAGTATATTAGCGTTGGCGTCAACTTATCGCTCTTCCTCTAACGTACGAGTATTTAGCAGGATATTGTTCGCACACCAAAATACACGCATACCTTTGTATGAAAGAAAAAGAAAGGGCAGATGTATCGAGGATGACGGCACAAAAAGTCATGGGAAAGATTTTTAAAGGCCTTAGATGGAAATTCATACTGAATTCAAGGCAGGATACGTACAAACATGCAAAGAAGCATAACTTCTAAATCCGCGTGAAATGAATGCATTTTGATTTGATAATACACAATGAACCCAGCAATAGCAAGCGCCATTAAAGTTGTTTATTGTGTTTCCATTAAAATTAAACATAATTGATATACTTATACCTAACTAAAAATAAATAAATAAACTTTAAATAAAGCCTTTTTCAGAGAAAAATGAGATTCAAGTTCTAACTGCTAAATTTATGTAATGTAAAAAATTATATAATATATAATAAAATTCTTCTTTCTAAGATTTCAACGTAAGTTGGTGAGCAGCATATGTTTAACTGGAAATTAGGAAAATCAAACAATGGCAGTGACAGCTTTACATAACTGCAATTTTCTAAATTGCAAAAAACAAAAAAACAAAAACACTAACGTAAACAGAGAATGAAATTAAAAACACATTACGAAAACTTTTAATTAAAAAAATTAAGTAAATAGGTTTTTTAGTAGCTAAAAAAGTAAGTTAGTATAGGAAGTAGCTGTAAAGAAAGTTTGGAGAAGTTTTAATTGTGAATAACAGCTATACCACTTTCAAATAAAAATGCAATGCCCCTCATATCTTCACATTGCACCTAATTATGTATAGAACTTCCATTTGGTGTTTACGATTAAATTAAAGGATGCCATACCATAACCGTAGCCTTAATCCATAACGAGATTTACTGTTATCGATATGACATAACCATAAACAGTCTGATATTTACATGCCTAGTCGATTTAAAGTTATTGCTCTAGTCAAGCAGCCGTATTTGTTGCCTGATTCTCATAATCTGTTATGATGCTCAATAAACTTTTCGTCCTCCAGTTACTAAAATCACAATATTCAAAACAAATGACATTAATGAAAATGAAAAGAAGAAAAAGGGAGTTGAACGCGAAAAATAAAATCACAGCAAATCAGCAATCAACTGTTCATGGTTACGGCAAGAAATGAATTGACATCTATGGTTATGGTTATGACTATGCCATTATGTCATGGCACCACTAATTGAATGCTGTGATGCCCATAAGGTAGGTTGGAACACCTGATTTATGTTATTTTTGCGGTTATAGTTATGGCACCTCGAATTTGCACACCTATTTTACATTTGCCGCATCCTATAGGCTATTTTGGCATAGAAATAAATGTCGAATTAAACTATGTAGCCCGTAGTCATAGATAGTTAAAAAACTTTTGAACGGTTAAAATTGCTATATTTATAATATAATACTGTTTTAATTATGTCATAGTCAACTTAAAATTATTTTATTATAAAGACAGAAGTTAAGCCTTTAAAAGTGGGAAGTAACATGATTTCAAAATAATCAACATGATCACGCTGCTTCTTTGTTGCTTTCTGCTTCTCATGACGTCTACCATAACTGTAAATAAAAATCTGTGGCAGCTCGATGTCGATAGCCAACTAAATGTCCTCATTGAGGTCTTTATATCTGCCGAGTAAATGTTGGTGTGACTTTTCATATGGATGTAGCTGCAAACTATGACGAACAGTTTCTATATGTGAAATCATATGTTTTTGATAACTAATTTTAAGTTAGAATTTCGATTTTAAGATAAAATGGTACCTGTAACGTTGGACTATGACTACGGGCATGGGTTTCTTAAACATCCCAATGAGAACACGTTGACACTGTGTTATATGAAACATAAAACGTTTACCAGCTCGAATTTATGATGCAATGTCGAATATAATGAGCGTTAGATATTTCTCGAGAGTTATAATACATTCACCAATACTCGTATAAGTAGATGATCTACTTTTTCGCGCTGATTACCCAAAATCCGCTAATTAAAGAGCGCGATTTTCCATACAAAATTTCTCTCCCAAAATCTGAGAGTTATATCTGGGGGACATCAGAATTCGTTTTAGAGGTATGTCGTTCCTTCGGCAAAGTTTCTTATTTTGATCCCTAGAATATGATTTTCACAGAGCAATGAGCGATTTTTTTGCCTCCCCACAAATCGACCCGGCCTAATATGCATACATAGGTATATACGTATATATAAGAAGGCGGTTCAATAACTACCGCTTTTTATGACAGAGGACGTTCCTGAGGGAATTTGCCATCACAATACATTGAAGTAGAAAATTCGCGCAAAATATTAAAATGGCCAAACATCTGTGTGCAATAGTGCTACCAATTACAAAAGGTTATGCTGCCAAACTATCGACGAAAAACAAAACGAACAGAATGGATCTGAAATTGAACTAGATCTCTACCGAGATCACATCGTTTAACATTCGGATACCGATCATTGGCCATTGGAACTAAGATGACTAGATGCGAAATTTTTCTTTTTTGTATGAGAGCGTGGCCAGGAACTCGTTTGAGTACTTGACAGCACTACCAAAACCTAGGCTAATCAACAGATGATAGATGAAATGGCGCTAAAAAAGCTGACGAAAACCGTTCGTGTTTGCGTTAATGTCGCAAACATATTTAGCCGGAATTTATATTGAAATAAGAGAGACAAACAAAAATGGAAAAAGTAAATATTAAAGTTAGTGCAAGGTTAGATTTTGGATGACGATTCTAATACTTACTGAAAAAGAAATTAGGTAGCAACGCCATTCAAATTTATATATTTTCATGTAGGTGTGATATCCACGCCTAAATACTTACAACTCTTATGCTGTTGGGCATGCTCCGAAATGAATCGAAATTTTTTTTGAAACCGAAAAGTAAATGAATAAGATTTTTTAGCTAATTAATTTTTTTTATTAAACAGTTATTATATCATACAAATGTTGCTGATATCTTTAGTTATAAAAAATACACACACAAACAGTGATTTACTTACGTGTTCACTAAGGAATACTAAACAAAGCCTGCTAACAGAGCCGGATGGCTTTAATAGCCAACACTAAGTGCATATGCACGAGCATATAAATTTTATGTTGTTTGTACACAGAATCATCAACACAAATAAAGTCACAAATAATTTCAATATAGGATTTTGGATATTATTTCCATCCGCAATCCCAAAAAGAACTGAAGGATTTTTCCAAAGAGCTCTCAAAAGATGCTAGATGCAATATTCTAAATTCATGAGAAGTGCGTGTGCTGGATAAGAGTCGATTTCCCTGCAGGGTAAGATGTAAAACATAAATTCATAGATGCATACATACATATCCGATTGAATCTCTATTCACACGAATGTACAGAAAGAGTCCTTGGCGTTCCCTACACTTGTATTTAACATTATATTTGTAGCATTTCGGAGGTGTTGCAACATTGTTATTGTGATCGGGTTATTGAACTGTTGATCTTTGATTTTTACCTTTTGTATTTTTCTTCACCAATGTTTACTTCTCTTTTGCTTTCTTGTTCATTTGTGTTGCATTGTTTGGAAAAATTCTCGGCAATTTTCCCATCGCTTGGCATTTTTTTGCTTTGCAGGTGTTTCTTTACGTCACAGTAAAATATTTTATACGCGTAAGTATGTATTTGGGTACCCAAATCACGGATGAAAGATAAAAGTGGGAAAATCAATTTTATAGCTATTCAAGTCCCTTTTCTTTACAAAATTGTTTTTCTAACTTTTGTGGTTGTACATACACACAAAGATCATTAAATAAGCCTTTCAGAGATTAAATGAGATTTAGTGCTGTGGATTTTATAAGTTGATAATGGGTTAAATTCTACTTAGAGCTACAAAAAGTGCAAGAGTGGTTTTGTGCATGGCAAACCTGCAGACACTAGCCCCAGAAAATATATAAATTTTTTTTTGTAAATTTATGCAGAATAATTAATGAATTAAATTATTAAATGAAACTCCTACTTGAAAAAACCTTTAAAAGAACATTTTTTAAAATACTACTTGATCAGCTTGAAATGCTGTAGTATTCACGTCATTTTGCATTACAATTAAAATGAATGGTAAAGGACTGCTGCTAGGAGTAACGTCATTACAGGGTGGTTAATGAAATCCCAAAATAACTAATAACTTTTTCCTGAGTAACCAATTCCACTTTTTTATTTACAGTTTGCTGTTTAAATTTAATAAAAAAATGGACGATTGTCCGTTTTCCCCCGCTGGAGTTGACATTTCAGTAAAGTTCTGAGCAAATGAACCTGGTAAGCTCTTTTGCCTGGTATGAAACAGTGCCTCAAAGGTCTTATCACCGAAAAGTCATAGTTTGGATGCCAAGTAATGGTTGCTGCTGTTATAAAAGTCACACCAGACGTTTCGGCAAGTAATTTTGTGTGCTGTAACCCTTAATTGAAACTGTTAAAGTAACTGTTCTTTCCAGAATTGCATCGAAAGAGAACTCCGTTCAACTCTGTGTGATCCGTAGCCATTACTGGTGTGGCAGAATTTCAGCGAAAATTTCAAATATTTTCTCAATGCCTGACTGCACCTGAGTATTCTTGTAGAGGTATCGCAAGCGGGAAGTTTACAAAACGACAGCATCCAATTTTAATGATTTAACTATCGATTCGATCTATAACACTACGAAAAATTCCGTCAAAAAATGATATCCTTTTCCAGTTTTCATCCCGAATATCTTTGGCGTTGCCTACCGCGTTGAGTGGAGTCAAACCTTACCTCAGCCGAAAATGATAAACGATTTTGTGATAAGGTGCGCTCAGGCGTCAATCAAATTGGAGGAAATATAAATTCAAAAATTTTTAAAAACCATATGAAATACTTACAACAAAAAGCCTTTTAGTTTCTTATATAGTAAAATTCGCCAAATATAATAAAAGCCCATTGCGCAACAATTGACAACCAACCTTAGCTTTTACGGCAGCACCGCAGCCTTGAGTTATGCAGCGTTTGTTTTCGCGTTTTCGTTTTCTGCTTTCAAGTTAGCAAATTTGCAAAACTTTTGCAAATAGCATCGGAAACAGAAACAGAAAGCTTAACCCGACAAATACAAATAGCAAATTGAAAATGCAATACATTTGCGTCTGGTAAGTTTGAGGCTAAAAGCTTTCAATCAATGAAAATCATATGTTAACAGAAAGTTCGCAGAAGTTTGACCGAAAGATAGCGAAAAATGTAAAAAGACTTGACGTAGTCATTCACATTTTTTTTTAATCTCAGTTCTTGTGGCAGTTATTAGCATTATAAAAATTTACTGTTCGAAGTTAAAGGCCAATCGTTTTTTTTTCTGCAACTTCAAGGGGGCACCTTGTATAAAATTCTACGTAAAATATGTAAGTAGCTGTATCACAAGAAGCTGTATTTCTTTGCACAAAATGGACTTGGACTTTTAATACACTCTGTTGCCAAATTATAAAGCCGATCAAATATTGTTTCTTACTGTCATCAAGTAAGTATTTCTTGCCTTGGACTAAATCAGCGAACATTTTATTAAATTTTGTTGCATTGTATTAAAATGCATTGATTGGTTGGTAGGTTAAAGTGGTGATTCATCCAGAATCCAACTAGCGCTTCCGCTTGTTTAACGGTTATTTATAACATGACTATATTCAGTCTATGCGGCTTAAAAGCCTTATTAGACTGTTGACGTCTAAGCCAGCAAGTTGTTCGAGACTCCCGAACAGTGGTTTGCCCTCGGTTGACGTTCTCTTCTTCTATAAGGCAGGACATTCACAGGAAATGGAAAATCGTTTCCTTTTTGTCAGGTTGTTTACAACTGTGGCAGTATGTTTTATAAGATATGCCGACAGACCAAAAGCCAATTATGACTGCCATAAGTCTCCGGGCGTCCCGTCGTTTCATGTTTATCGATATTGATGTTTGTTTGAGGTTGTAGGTGGCCCATAACGATTTGTCATTAAAAGTCATAAATAATAATAATTTAATTCAAATGTCTAAAGAAAACACATTTAATGAATTCGAAAATTGATAGATTTTTGGCCTAATGTCATTGCGGACGGAGTCATGTGTAGTATCAACTTGTTTCCACAGACCTGCGATACTAACAAAAACTCTGTTTGGAAAAGAAATTTACGTAAAACCAAACTTCGAACAATTAATTGGTGCCACTGAACTATCGAAAAAAGTATGCAGCAAGTGGCAAAAGATGCTGCTAAAGTAAGTTTACATATGCAGTGATGAGCAATAAATCCACAAAAATTAATCTACCCGTTCACATATGGCAAATTAGCTGCAAAATTACCAATTAGCTGTCAATGCTGTTTTTAAAACGTTCTCTTCAAAGATATTGGTTGGGGGAATATGTTAGTGTTTTTGGTTTGTTTAATTATTATTGACGATATAAAGAAAAGCGAAGATAAGCTAATTCTAGTTAGTAAATTTAATTGCATAATTTCCTGCTACCAATAGACAGTTGGAGGAAGCCCGTAAACGACGTCTACTGAGGTTGCAAAAAATTATGGCTGCAGTAGGCATGCGAAATTCGACGATAGATTTTATAATAAGCAATAATAGGCCAAAGCGTTTCTGGGCACACGATTTTTTCTGTAATATGAATCCATATTTAATAATATCGAACAAAAATTTTATTAGAATTATGTCTACGAACCTCTTTTCTTTGGCGGCGCCCATTTTATTTAGTTTTTGCGTTTATCCTATTATATTATCGATAATTAATATTAATATTAACAGAAAACACAGGGTTGCGCGCAAAAAAGTATATTTGTAATCTATAATTATTTTATAATCTCAGAGGCCGAGATAGAAATCGTATATGGGTAATCTCGTTTTTTAATTACTGATTTGAAATTAACTTCGAAAAAGTAGATAATCTAGTTATGTACATGCAATTATTGTTTTTATAATAAAGAGAGCCATCACGAAAATGCCACTGAACTAGTAAGTTTTCATCTAGGATATGGAAAGATTTTTTTGCATAATTTACAGCATTCTATCAACGTCCTTTAACTAAGAAAGCAAATTTTATAGGCTATAAATCTATATTCACACATTTGTTGCGCATTTTGACTATTTCATATTGTTCCTTACTAATACAGCCCCTTCCATACAAATTCATACAAAACCACTTATTTCCCTTCGTTTAATAGAAGTCGAAAATGGTGGGGATAATCATTTTACAACGAATAGTGCGAATACATAAATACATATATGAGTCATATTAAACAGAGCTAAGTGTAAATGTGTCCGAGTTTGGTTCAAATCGACTGTATGTATGTATGTGAATACGTAGCATTTCTCTGCTGTACCATATCATTCGCATGTTTACCTGTTTTGTTTTTGTACGCGTGTACCTAAACGCTATATACAAGTATACATATTGTATGCTTCATCGTTGGTAAGTCGCATTTGGCAAACCGCTGATTGGTTGTCTTTGCAAAATCATACGTATGCAGTGCAAACTTCGGCAAAAATTTGCGAAAGCTCAAAGCGAATAAAATTTTTGCAAACCGTACTCGTGTTAGCATCGTATTGGAATAGTGTGTGCTTCGGCTGTATCGCAAACTTCGGGCCAGCCGGCAGAAACGTCGGCACTGTCTCGGCGCGCGCTGATAGGTGGCTGTTGGTATTATTCGCAAATCGTTTATTGCCTCCCTCGCGCCGCGGCTCAAACAAACGTATGCGGTAGCTTTGGAAGCATTTGATGTACATGCGTATGTGTGTGTGTTGTTTTTGATTTTGCTAATGTGTCTGATGTGTTGTGTTTAGTTGCTTTCCCGTTTTTTAGCGAAAGAGCGATTCTCGTTGGTTTTTTGGTTATTCCCTTGTTCGTTTAGAGAACTGCTCCCGATGTGGTGGCAATTCCTATTTACGTATTTGCGTTTGTGTGAATATGTGGATGTATCGCTATACATAAATACGTGCATCTGTATTGTACATTAAGCGTACGCGTGCAAATGTGTTTTTTCTGCGGCTTTTAGTTGCCTCTCTAAATTTGTAATTCCCGGGTTCTGCCTATGTTAACCCATTGATTGCGGATGTATTTCATATAAATCATGGTTGTAAGAGATATTCGATACCAATGGCAAAATAAGAGCTGAACATCTGTTTTTCTCAAGTTAACTATTTGCATACATACATATATCCCCATGGGCAGGATCATTTACAATTACGGTTTAAATAATTTATTCTTTAAAATATTATTCTACTTCCAATAACGCTATTTGTACCATTGAAATAATTTTTGATTAGCAAATTAATAGTCACATAAATTTTAAAGCAGTTATACAAAATATTTTATCGACATATTTAAAAATATCATAAATTTGACCTGCTGTAACTAAATAAAATCATTATTACTATTATATTTTTGAATGCCACATTCTTATCCGGCTCGGGTGTTATTGTTAGCCTTTTTTGACTGCGAATTCCACTAACCCCGTTTTTTATAGAAATTACATTTTGAGATTCGTGCGACTTTTTGGCCTTTTGAACTTTTTATACATTTTATATATTTTTGTAATGTGTTAAAGATACCTTTTTCGTGTTTTAAACTCTCTACAACAAAAGTGTTTTCCGTCGCTAACTCCTTTGTTCGCTGAAGAATTCTAAAATAAATTGAAAACTGATTCCAACTGACACCTAAAGAAAATCTAGTTGCCAGCATTTAAGCTTTATATCACTTTTATATAACTTAAAGTTAAAAGTTACTAATTCCCGATATACATATGCTTTTCTCTAAAACCATCTACTTTAATGCAAGAAGCAAGAAAAATAATAGACCCATAATTTCCTAAGATATCAAACTATTTTTTGTATTTCTAACCGTTTCTATTCATAGATAAGCAACTTCGTTAAGTCAAAACTACTTACCGGAAATGTGATAGGCCCCACGAAATATAAAAACTTTTTATAAGCGTTGTGAATATTGATTCATTTGGTATTAGAAATGTTGCAAAATACGAGTATATACTCGAAGAAAGATTTTATTTGTTTTACAGTAGCCGAACGGACAGTGGACAGATGCGAAACCCCACACACGAAACACCAAATGAAAAAAGATTTTACTAGTAGAGATCACTTCTCTGCAGTCAAGGGCAAACCTCCAAGTGCATTTTTTCCATGGTAATGATCCTTATAAAAAATCAACTGCCGTTCAGAGGCGGCATACAATTCTAGGTGCCTCCATTTGTGAAAAAAAGGGTGTAAGCACCAATTTTAGCGGGTGTTCTTATAAGAATTTGAGAACTTAAAACGATAATACAAAACAGAAATATTGTTTGAATGAAAATTTTTTTATATACTGGTATATGTATGTCCATATATTTATATGTAAAATTTGAAAAACTGGTCTTATCAACTTTTCGCTCTAATCTGTCGATATGTTAATAGTACTAATATGTGAGAGCGGAACTGCAGTGTCGAAAATTGCTATTAATGAAGAAATTGGTTTTGAATATATGGGTTGCGAAATGTTTAACACAATGTTTTCGTTTTATTATTATTAAAAACGGCATATTTTATGTAATAAAATAAGATGGTAAAATAAGATATAATAAAATAAGATGTGGGTTTGTGAGTTAAATATTGGATATTGACAGTTTTTCACTATTAGCCTTTTTTATGCGATCTTCTGCATCTTTTCAACCGTGATGCTGCTGAGTCCAATCAACTGAAATAATAAGCAAGTATTTAAATACTCAAACCCCCATACGGACATCATACGCGCTTCCACATGAATTTTAAACAGTAAGCATTCGATTTAATTAAAATTTCGTTTGGGCTTAAAACGGCCTTTAGTGGGTTAATGATATTTATGCCAATAATGTTATGCGCAAATCTTGCTCGTAAGTGTGAAACTTTCTTTTTGTGTTAGCTAATTTGTACCACTTTTTTATTTTGTCTTTTGCGCTACACTCACGCACTCAGGATTTGGTTGTCTGCTCGCACACAAGTGAACTTTTTTTGTTCACATTAAGATAGCAGTTACGCACTCATAGGGTACTGTTGTTGCGATTTTGTTGTTTTTTTTTTTTTGCTTATTTTGTCGGCGCTCATTTTTTGCAAAATTCATTTTGGTGTTTTCGGTATTTGTTTTCGAGCGATTGTGTTGTTGTTGCTCTTGAAATTGCGTTTTCAAGTTCAAGTTTATGGACGCAACACATTGGCCGTGGCTTTGAATTCGCGTATTTTTGCGTAGAGAGCTGATATTCTCAATTTGTTTATTGCTATTGTGTGTGCGATAGCGAATTATTTCAATGTTAAATTGCGAATGATGATTGACTTTATTTTATCTTTGCTCGTTTTTGGAGGTCGATTTGACTTTTTAAGGTATCAAGTATTTTATTATATTATTTATATTTAGCGTTTTCTCTGTCTTAGTCATATACATATTTTAGGTATATAATTTTAATAATTCTTTCGCTATTTTTTAAACAGTTTTCACACTTCTACTATTTTTTATTTCTCTTGCCATTTGTCGTTTCGCCTCTTTATGTTGTTCTTTTCGCGCTTTTAATCGTGTCGCGCCGCCACGTATTCTGTCTTTTTTCATGATGGCCGTTCGATCTCCTAAAGTTCGGTTTGTTTCGCCATTTCTTCACCGCCGCTCCATATGACTCCGCTCCGCCCATCTTTCCGGTATATTCCCAATTGCGTCGAATTAATCGTACCGTTGTTAACATAAATAACTTGCAAATAAAAGTTAATAAAACTTATAGCAAAATTATATGTTTGTTTTTGGCCTCTGTTGGCTCTTATCTACGGTTGCATGCATGGAACATATGCACGTATGTATGTATGCATATATTCTTCGCTCTCTGTTCAACCACGTTTCGCTGCCACTATCAACAGCTAAATGTATGCTTATTTTATTTTGTTTTTAGAACTTTTGCAGTTACTTTTTTAATGTTTTCTGCGAAATGACGGGGAATGAAGAGCAATGAACAGCCACGCCATCTTGCCGGCCGTAGCTTTGTTTTGCTAAAATGGCAGTTTTAACTTGCGCTAGGTAAGGCAGAACAGCAGCTGCTATGCTCTTTTTTGCAAAACTTCACATATTTCTCTAACGTATATATATGTATATATAAGTATCACATACATATACCTATGTAAGTAAGTAATTTTAAATGTAAATACGTCAGAAGTTTGTTGAGAACACACGTGGAATTGGCCGGCGACATTAGAAACGGCAGCCTGTAAGATGTATGTAGATATGTACGCATGTGGATACACAACTATCTGTTACGGCCGTTGACTATTGTGCGGATTTGAATTTTAAACTATTTGTGGCTCTCTGATTCCCGCATTCATCCCACCTACTCGTTTGGGCTATAAATAGAACCACTGTTGCCGTACGGCCAAAAGTTAGTGCTTGGGATAGCTAATTTGCAATAAAACATTTAATAGACGATTAGTTGAAATAATTCATGAACGAGTTTGTAAGTTTACAATGCGAAGAGATTGGGCTAATGGGATATAAAAAATTATTGTACGAGATGTGCCTCTTAAATAGCGAATCTGACGCTATAATTCATATCGTCTTGATTAATTACATATTTACTTATTACCAGCCTCAATATACTCCCCTGGTCTAGCCCTACGATGCTTCTTGTATCCTCCATTGTTTGAAGCAGTACTTGAAGTCCTCTGGCAACTCCTTCAGGGCTCGTATCACTTTCTCTTCCACAGATTCGATGCATTGAAAATTTTAATGGTGGTAGTAGATGCCCGGTGCAAGATGTGGCAAATGAAGAGGATGGTCTAACACTGCAAGATACGGAACTTAGCTAAAAGCCTCTTGAAAACCAATGTGAAATGAGACGATGGATAAGTAAGGAATTTTACTTCCACAATTCAAGTCGTCTTGTTCTTATTCTTTCAAGTAGTTTATTTTAGTTATATTGACTAATATTTTGACTTTGTGGAACTCAGTGAATTGTTGCGTGGATTCCAATGATTTACAAAATAAGAGATACTCGTCGTGCCTTACATTTTTCACACAAAACGAAACGAGGTTGTTATGAAATTAACACAAGGGACTGATGCATCTTAAGCTGAAGTGCACTTTCATTCAATTTATCATTTGGGTGGAACTTTGTGGCAGGTGTGACCTTTTTTGGTTCCGTGAATTAAAATTTGTAAGAGTCGGCAATCGCGTTAGCCGAGTGGATTGGTGCATGACTGCCTTTCGGAAGTACATCCAACTCTCTTTTTACACGGTCTTTTTTTACACGATTTCGAATTGACACGATTCACTAATATATATTTTTCACACGAAAATTTCGAATTTTAAAACAAAATATGTTTTTCTAAACAAAACATAATTCCTAAAAAGAATGTCTTAATAAGTACAAATTTTTCGTGTAGGATAAGATCAAAAGTACATTTTATAACAAAACAAATCCAACTGTGCATTAAAATTTCAACACAACCTTTAGGCCGCGTGTAGCTGCGTAAAAAGTAATGTATAAGGTGGCACAAAATTAATCACCCAATTTTGTGTTAGTGCCATTTTTTAATGAATAAAAAATACTTTCAAGTAATGGGAGTCTCTATTTGAGCTTTACACGCTCCATTGCTTGCTTGTTTGTATGCTGCTGACTGACGTTCGACGGCATTTCAAAAAATTCTACATTTTTCGATTGGGCGATTTATTTGGCGCCACCTTCTAAGAACAACTCGAGAAAGCAAAAACAATGGCTACTAACACAGACTTTGTTACGGCGAAAAAATCAACCGTTAATTAATTCAATAAACCCCGATAAGGTATGGGACAAAGTATCTGGCTTTTCTTAATTATTATTGACGATACACTAAAAAGCTGCATTGAGGGAAAATGAAGAGGTTTCTATTGAAACTTCCATGAACATTTCGAAAACCTTGCCTCCCTGATGATATGTGCCCTCACTCCGTCAAACACACCGCCATTCAGAACCAAATTGACGATCTGTTTTCAACCTCATTGAGTGCAGGACTAAAAATGAGTCACGAGAAAACGAAAGCCAAGAAAACTCGAACCACAAGCAGCCGCCCGTTTCTCTTAAATGGTGATCACATTGGGAACGTTGACACTTTTATTTACTTGGGTAATGCCATTGCCGCTGCAAATAGTGCAAAACTAGACGTTACCGCCAGAATAAATAAAACGAACAGCGCGTATTCACAGCTCCGATCTATTTGGTCGACGATCATCCGCAGTGTACACACAAAATTACGGATTTTTAAGTCAAATGTACTACCAGTACTCTTATATGGAACGGAAACTTGGCTCACAAGCAACTGTGTGAACAGATATTGAAGATCTGGTGGCCCAACATCATAAGTAACGGCGATCTATGTATACGAGAGGTGCAAAATTCAGTCGGTAGCTAACATGGCAAAACTGCGAAAGTGGAGGTGGATTAGGCATACGCTTCACAAGGACGCAAATGGAGTCTGTCGGCAGGCAGTGGATTGGAATCCACTAGGTGTTCCCAAGGTTGACCGTCCAAAAGTATCTTGGAAGCAAACGGCCCAGAAGGAAGTTGAAACGTCAGGAAAAACTTAAAACGAAATCAAGTAGCGATGAATAGTTGCAAAATTACCACCTCCAATTATATGCAAAATCATATTCGAATAGTTAGGCACAATTATGATATGAAAAATGTACTTCTAAGAATAGGTGTACATATTTATATTGTAGATTTCAATACTCTATAATAAATATAAATTCTGTCCACTACTCCACATTTTGTCTCGTTCTAAAACACTTTGCAATCTTTAGTAGAACTCAAGCAAGGAATTTTAAAATTCTGTAAATGCTTCCTATCTACTCAAACTAAGTATATAAACACTATTTACAAATATATGCATATATATATTTTATATAGGTATGTATGGGCTTAACAAATTTCATTGCCAAATTTTAGCGACTCGCTCATTTTTATTGCTGTAATTTTAAGCAGATAACATTTATTTGGTGTTTATTAAAATTCACATAGAACTTTTGTAGATTTTATAATTTTTTTCTGCTGACCTTCAGCGATAGAGCAGTCAGGCCCTTCAGCCCGCTTACAGATAAAAGCTGGCATACACGCACACATGAACAAAATACGAATAGAATACTTACATATGTACGTATGTACATACATACATTGCGTTACAACAGTCTCGGCACAAAAAGTGTGTCAGCGCAAAATTTACGTAATAACAAATTCTTGGCAAACTGGCAAATATTCAATCATGATTGCCAGTAAAAAAATTACAAATTCTAGTCGTAAACAACTAAACGCAAATAAATTCCGGAATCATTGTATGTAAATATGTTGTAATGTGTAAGTGCATACGCAGATATCTAACCTACTTGTCTGACATAAATGTACATACATACATATGTATACAGACGTCTAACATACAATACATGCATATACGTAGATGTAGATGTATGCATAAGTATTAAATAGCACAATTTTGATCGTCGGCGTCACACGAAGTAATGCCGTAAATTTTTTTTAAAAGTTGGGTCACAAGTCTAGCTACGTATTGTATGTATGTATGTGTGTATATATATAGATATACCTGCAAATGTTACTTGCTGTTTTCATAATGGCAAATCGTAATGCTTCGATTGATACTTTTTCAGACATCGTTCAAAATGGTTCTGCTCTTCTTACAAATACAACGAATATTATATATCTATTCATAGGTATGTACATACATATGTACAAGGCTCGCAAATTGAGCAACTCGGAACTGACCTAGCGAGCTTTTAAATAAATAAAAGCAAACAACATAACATAATATACACTGCATAAATATGCTTACCATGCGATGACGTCGTTACAGCGCCAAAAATCTTGTTGTAAACAACAAATATGTATGTATCTACACATATGTAATTAGGGGTATGGCATTTCCTAACATATAAGAGAGGTGTTGTGAAAATAAAAAAATTTTCAACAAGAAAGGCCACTTTCATTTTCAGTATGCCCAGATTTCGGTAAACAAGTTTGGAATTTAGCCTATTGATCCAGAAAGAAAGTTTCGGACGGAATTCGCCCCAGAAGCGTGTATCGGCTTAATGATTGAAAAAACGATAGAAGTTTATACTTCTGTACCCGATAAGGTTATATTCTACTTACTGGGTGGTAAGGCGGTACCGCAAGTTCCCAGATAGTTGCAAAACTGCAGAATATCAGACAAGCAAAGATGTGTGAATTCCAGTAATGACTTTCTAACCAGTCAGACAAAGCTTAATCGAGTTTTGTCTACTTAATCACTCCAATAAGTTTGAAAATCTATAAAATTTCACAACTGAAATATTTTTAAAGTCTTCTCAAGTTTTTCATTAATGAGCTGCACTTATAAATGGAAAGGCTACCGCTAATTTTTTCACAACAAAAATATGGTTAGGAGATTACCATTTCCCCGTTTAATATTCAAACGAGCACAGAAAGTATTGTGAAAGTTTCAGTGTGCTTCTAGGGTTTGATTCTAAAGAGGTGGATCACATTTTTTTAAACAAGCCATAACGACATACCCCTAATTTGCCTCGGTACATATTTAGTACACATTCATAGATATGTACTTATGTATAGCGAGCCAGAACGTTTATGTGATTGTTGTGTGCACTTTTTTTGTATTTTTGAAGAACTTAACAACAACTTTGTAACGTTGTAACTCTCATGAGTAGATGTTTATGCTTCGCACTTTTTTACACAAGCACAAAAATATGCATCTATGTAAGTGCCTACTCATATACATATGTACGTATATATGTATGTATATCCATATGTAAGTATTTATATGGGCAAGTGTTAGCTCTAGCAAGCTTATACTCTAATCAAGCTAATCAAAACTAACAACAAACATACAATTAATTTTATCAACAACAATGCAGAAGAGCATAACTCAAAAGCACATGTAAGAGTATATATGTATGCATGTATGTAATATTAAACGAGTATATATAATAGGTAAGTATGTTTATGCTCACACATATGGACAGATATGCACATGCACACATACATATGTACATACATACATATGTAGGCATGAATTCTCAAAATAAGATTTTTTACATTTGTTCCAAATTTCTCGGGTTTGCATTTCAATGCTAGAAGGCTATGAAGTTGTTTTTATAGTTCAGTAATTGTTGGCTTTTTGCAGATTAGGTAGATATTTAACAAAAATTTTACTTTGCATTCGTAATTTTTTATGTTTATGTTGCTCTCTTCGTAAGCTTTCGTTGGACATTCACGAATCAAATCATGTGCACGTTTTCGTGTGTTCGATCTGGAAGAAATAAATAAATATATATGTATAAGTGCGTGCATAAGTATGTAAGTATATGTACACCCATGTGTGTATGCATATGAATTAATAATATTAATTAAGTGCATAATGGAATTTCTAAGCTCAGAAAATTAAAGTGGGTGAAAATTTCCTCAAACACCAGTTCAATATGGAAATCGACTGGCGCACCATTGAATTCACTGGTTCCAAAGGCGATCGTTAGTTTGATCAGCAGTCGCCGCCATTGGCGCGGTGAGCACAGGCGAGTAAATTCCAAGGTCAGCGCGCCAAAATATACATACATATAGAGCTTTTGTTTAAATTGATTGTATACATACATACGTGCATACAGACATACATACATGCATGCATGCATACATATTTTTATATGTGCTTACATATGTATGCACGTATTTGTGTGTGTGTAGAGAGATACGAAAATAAAAATATAAAGTTAGTGCTGTTTTTTCTGTTACAATTTTGCGAAGTCAAAGTTTAATTTTATTTTCTTTTTTTATTATTTGCCTCTTTTGCGGTAAGGTTTGCACGTACGCTCGCTGCGCCGATTCTATTCTACGTTACAACATAATTTTTTCCATGTTGCCTTTGTCTTCCATTTGTTTACAGCTAAAAAAAGCTTACACAGTATTGGTTCTCTGCTTTTTACGTATTCGTATTTTTCATACCTATTTTTATGCTTTTTCGTGTTGTAACAGCTGCCGGTTAAGTTCTGCGCGCCATTACAACAAATACAACTTAATATTATAGAATTGTTTTTCAGCACTTTTTGCCGATCTTTCGCAATTTTTCTCCCCTTTCGCCCCCATAACTATGTTGCGCCCTTCGAAACAACTTATCGAGGAAGCATCTGAAGGGCTTTGCATGCACAGTTGTCGAGATTTGGTGGCATGGAGCGGGTTTGCGGAGAAGAGCGCTTTGGCAATGTGTTTGAAAAAATAAAATAAAAATACATTAACGTCGGGCAAAAGTTTTCGGCTGACGATGGGCATCTAAGTCTGCCGCTAACAAGCTGACGAAACGCAACGACAAACGCGCGGATGAATGTGGACACCGAAGAGTACTTAGTATTTTCGGATTCGCAGAAAAGTTAGAAGAAAGTCTTTTAAAAAAATTTTAAATTTGTAAAAAATGTTTTAGAAAACTTTGTAAAAAATATACGCAAATTTTATGTATGTATTAAAGTGAAAAAAAAAATAAAACATAAAATGTTAAATGCCGATTAGAAAAGTTCTTTCGTGTGAGCAAGCAAAGTTGGAGAACGTGCAAAATGGTGAAGAAAGCTACACACAATAAGTAAAACGACCAGGTTGCCGAGCAAAAATTTGCAAAAATGTGGCTCTATGTCGGAAATAAAAAATTCAAAGAGTTGTATTTATGAATAAATGCCAGTAGACATAAATAGATTATAAAGCATATAAAAGTTGCCATAAAAATAGAATTTCCCTCAGAAAAAATGCCAATTTCTTTTACTAACTGATGTATAAGTCAAGCTAAACATGTGAACTCAACGTCGAGGAAATTGGAATGAGGTGTACAAAAGGGATATGGCTAAAAAATGGTTGAACTAAAAATTTCATTTTTTCTGTGTTGAAAAAATTGATGTGGTTGGGATTGATTTAAGAATATAAATGCATAAAATTAAAATTTATTTCAAAGTGGGGAAGTAACGAACACCATTGAAAATAAAATAAAGTTTATGTACACACAAATTCACATATACACATATTGATAAAATGATAATAAAATAAAGGGCGTGGATATACTTTTTCAAATTTTATAATTAATATGGAAGCAAAAACTTTTAATTTCAACATGGCCGAAATCGAAATAAGTAAGTAAAAGTTCTAATTTCGGATACTTCTTTTGCAATTGTGCCCGGCTCTAATAATCTTACACCATCTCACATTCATTTCTTCATTTGTACACATATTCATCAAGCATTTCGTGGTTTAGTGCAGTGGAGAATGTTAAAATCAATATTTTTTCAAATTCTACAAGTAAACATTTTTTTGGTCAATTTCAATTTTTTTAAATCACAGGTAAAAGGAAATTGGTTCCAAATCGTAAGAAATTTTCCAAATGAAATTAATTGCACAAATTAACTCACATAACCACCAGGATTACATTAATACTTTACGCCTCTCACCCCAAACACGGAAGGGCTAAAATAAAAAAGACAAATCGCTTCCGCTTAAATTGCACAGCGTACCTGGCCGACATGCCAGGAAAAATGCTATTACTATGCAAAGTAGGTTGGGAGTCGTACAAAACGACCGATACAAAGCAGCAAAGCGACAGGTACACAGTGGCACAAAGTGTAAATGAAAAATGAAAAATTACATACAAATATTTCCCGTTTGAAGAAGAGACACACAGAGTTCTTCTCAAACGAGATCTTAAGTGAGAAGGGGTTAATGTGCTGATGGGATTCAGAGCGTACTTGTAAATTTTAAAAGAAAAATTTGATTGCCCGTAAAGTTGCATAGATGTAAAGGAGAGGATCAACATTTTCCTTGGTTTGCATCTGTCTTGCGAAATTTTCAAAAAAAAATTGATTATTGGTCTCGTGTACTTTAAAATCACATAATTAACAATTGTCTGTATGCAGAATTTTTTACTTGATTTATGCTGCCTTAAATCCTTTTCATTGCATGCAAGAAAATTGCCGCTTTAACGTTGAAGGGTAAGTGTCACGGGTTGACAATGAAATATTGCACAAAAAATACGAAACTGTCGAAACAGTCTGCCACTCATTGCATATGCACCTACAGATTAACCTACATACATATGTACATATATTATTATGTACGAATGTGTGTACATGAGAGAACCGTGCGTAATTCTGATGCCGAACTGGCACTACGGCCCGTGGTTTGCTAGTTATAAAAGAAAAGAAGAAGAATATGGGAGTCCGAGAATATGGTTTAATGACTAAGAGAATTGACTAATGGGTGAGTCAAATGAAAAGTGCAAATATATTTTTGGATTCATCTTTATTTATGAATTAAAATTACCACAAAGAGAGATAAAATCAAATAAAAAATAATGAAAATATACAGGGTTTTCCAAGCAGAGGCGTTATTTTGATAGAGGACAATACCCTTTTCATGAAATTTTCCATAACCGAATTGCAAAGTGGATGCCCTAAGAAAAAAGTTACAAGATCTCGGCCATAAAAAATCGTTAATCCTCTCTCGACAGCGCAATCCATTTACCAATAACACCTGCTATTGGAAAACCCTTTAGCATCCAGGAGATTACAGTTTTGAGCACTTTGCATTGATGAAGGACACTGTTCGATCACCCTAATGGCGTTTGAGCTCATAATGTAAAATAAAACAGTATTTTAAGGTTTATCAGCACATGTTATTTGTGAAAATAAGTAGGTTTTGTTTTCTGTAAAAATAAGGGCTTTGATTGAAATATGTTTTGTATATAAAACAGAACATTTTTGAAAATATGTTGTAAAACATAATTTGAAGTGATAAAAAAATGATCTGATATTTTGTCTTATAATTTCGTCTCAAGCTGCAAGATTTTGGTGTGCTAAGCATTATTTTTGTCGTCATTTCGATTCAAGCTACAGGATTTTGTCGTAATTTTTTCTCAAACAGCAGGACTTTTTTCCCTTCCTTTTTGCTGCCTTGGAAAATAATCTTCGTTCAACAGACACCCCGCAAATGTTTTTTCAATTTTTGTGGTTTAGTATTCGATTTCTTCTTGAGGTAGTCCTGATACGATTTTTTTTGTACAGGGTCCGGTATTCGAAGTGTAACCAATTAATTTGATTGGCACTTCGCCGGGGATTTCGCTCAAGTCGCTTCTTCACTTTTTGAACTATTTCACGTGGCGTTGCAGTCTTTTGATGACCACCTCCATGACGTTTCGGGATGCGATAATAAAAACTTTATTTACTTAAAGGTTGTCGAGCTCACGAACAATCGCTGGATATGATTTTCCACTATTACGATTTAAATCCATTACAGATTTTCTTTTACCGCGTTTACTCTCGGCAAAATGCTTCCGCGCGCTTGTAAACAATACTCTGAACTGTCATTTCCCATAGGAAATAAATTTGGTATAAAATGTTAAAAACAAGAAATAATTGCCGCGTACTCATACACTTCTGTTAGGTGATTGGCCGAGCTCCTCCTCCTATTTGTGGTGTGCGTCTTGATGTTGTTTCACGAATGGAGGGACCTACAGTTTTAAGCCGACTCCGAACAGAATTTTTTTTATGAGCAGCTTTTTCTTGGCAGAAATACACTCGGAGGTTTGCCAATGCCTGCCGAGGAGCGACCGCTATTAGAAAAAACTTTTTCTTTATTTTGCTGTTTCATGCACGGAGATTCGAACCTACGCACAGCACAAGTCACGCACCAACCCACTCGGCTACGGTCGGCCGAAATATTAACAGATCGATAAAAAATGTTAAAAAGTTATTAAATATAAACAATTTAATGTTTAAATAATTTAAAAAATATTTAAAGAAAACATAAAGCCATCTTACATCACATGGCTTGTTATTAAAAATTTCTTAAGCCAGAAATAAATTTTGTTTTTAATTTCGAACATTTTTAAATTATTTCATATTTAAATAAAGCAAAGACTATCCGGAAATTATAGGAAGAGGTAAATAATATCGATCTGTAAACATTTTTACGAAATTAACAGAAAAGTACGTTTTTCCTATGAGAGTTTAATGGCAATTCTCAAGGCGTTGGCGGCACGGGTCAAAGCTAAATAAAATAAAAAAATTAGCCCTGAACCGATTTAGGGGGTGCATCAAGGAAAAAAATATATATTTTTCTTATGTCCTCCTAATATATTTATATATGTATATGTACATACATTTGCATTTGCCATAAACAGTTTACGCCAAAATTGAACTACGCTCATGCGGGTACTTCATTAGCTGGTAATTTACGAGCAAGTGGATTATATCCATTGTTGACAATAAATTGAACAATAATGAGCCAGGTAAGCAAGATAAACGCCGACTACTTGTGGAGTAGCTACGTATGTATGTTTTTATGCATGTGTTTTTATGCGTACATATGACCCATGCCCAAATCAGCAAAATCTTTTATGAGTGCAACTCCTGTGAAAATACCACCAACGAGCGGAGTGTAATGGCTCACAGTCGGATCAACAAAAGCAGCACAGCACATTCCTGCCCAAGCGCCATTTAAGAACTTAAAACCTAGCAATAAACAACATAAATACATACATGCACCTTTCGTTTTTACACACTTTTTGCATGCAATTCTAGCAAAACAAAGACCAAAATCTAATTTGTGGTAGTACTCGTACGAGCAATTTCGGTGCTGAATGGACCAGCATGCGGTGGTAGCTGGTGGAAATTGAGTTACCTGCTGTGTTTATTTTGACACCTCGCTATGGACGGCTTATTCATGGTCGCCTACCCTTTACTTCTGAGTTTTCATTTGTTTCGCATCCTTTCTGCTAAGCACGTCCTGTCGACGTGGCGTGGTTTAAATGTCGGCTAAAATGTTCTTTGATTGTTGTTTATTTGGTTTTTTTTTTTGTGAAAAGTGAATGGACCGAAGGTGTTAATGCAAAACGAATTCGGGATTGGAATGCATTTGAATGCAATTTGACTATTTGCAATATGTTCTCGCACTGGCCACTCAAAAAACTCACTAAGAGTTATGAAGGATTTTTTTTATTTTTTAAAACGTAGGGAATCAGTTTAATAATTTATAAGCCACGAAATTACATATATGAAAAAAAATTGAAAACTTTCAAAGTTTTTATAAAACATATTTTTGCTTTTATACAGAAATGTTACACACACACAAAACATAGTATAAACTCTGCTTACTAAAGAGTTTTTATATGAAAATATCTCAAAACACGGTTTTAACTTTAGTAATCAAAAGGCATTACTAATGTAAGAACTGGTAACTGATGCCTGCAGCGCGATTTTAAAGTGGACTCGAACTTATTTAGCATTTACGTACATACATACGAATATGTGTTAACCTCGTAACTTCATTGTTTTCGAAATTGAGATTTTTAGTGAAAAACACTCCTGTTACGTAAAACAAAACATATAATGTTCATGATTATAGAATTTTTTTCAGAGCGTTTCGATTTTTCTCGTATCTACATGTTCGAATTCAAAAAACTCGTATCTACCATAAGTAAATGTCAAATAAGTTATAACTTTTCATAGAAGTTAAGTAACTCTAAACTTTTTTATCGATTTACTGACAATTATGATTTTTAGATGCTAGGTTAACACTGAAAGAGGACAATATAAATATAATTAATTGTTGCGGCACAAAATAATAAAATGCCCGAAATTTTAAAATTTCAGAGGCCAAAATTAAACTTTAACTTTTTAAAAAGCAAAAGGTCTCTAATATTTTTGTTTTAGCTTCTCGAAATTCTTGCCGCACCTGGATTTAAGCGTTATATGAAATATTTGGGAAACAGTCATGCAGCGTTGCCAGATTTTTTTTGTTTTTTTTTTCAAAAACTGTAAATATCCAAAGGAAAACTCTAACCTCTGAACTAAATAGATGTTTTGGAAAATAATTTTTTTTTAATTTAAATAACAATACATAACAAAAATTATCTGAAATAAAATAACATAAACAGTTTTAGTTATACTTAAGTTATAAACTGGAATAAGTTACTCTTTATTTTGATAAAATTCAGTTTCATTTTTTCGGAAATTGCTTTGTTAATTTTTTAAAAACAATTTGATTCGTTAACTCAGCAATAGTGTAAGCAATAGGAAGCATTTTTTTAAGAAATTTTTTTGTTCTTAAAATATCAGAGAGTGCTAATTTATTTCAAATTGATTTTGAAAAATATTTTGGCGACTGAAACAATATTTGTTTCAAAAGAGGAAACGTTGAGGGGTGGTTGAATCCTCTTTTTGTCCCTGAAATTTACTACCAAAATACCGATCTCAATATTAGCGTCATCATTCTAGCCGATCAAAATTTATGTGACGTACTTCGCACTATCATAAACTGCCTGCAATTCTTCTTGCAGACTACATTTGTTAAACGACTATGAATGAAAGATTATTATTATTATATATAAGACAAGTAGAGGAGATCCACTGCTTTACATTGAAATGGAGCACTAGTGTAAACACCTTCGGCTCTGAATGAAAGATATTTTAATCTATTCGTTCAAATCAAAAATGCCGCAAAACTGTAATTTGTACTCTGAAGTAATTGAAAAACCTCTAAGCTTGCCTAAAACACTGTAATTGACAGTTAAAGCGGTGAATCTGGCAGCATTGTCGGCGTGACATGAATATCATTTCCAAGAATGAATCATAGTTTTTCATAAGACAGATGATATTTTTTTTAAACAAATACGCCAAACATAAAAGGCGCCATTATCCTATTAAATTTGAAGTATTGTATGAAAACTTGAAAATTTGTACGGTATGTATGTGTGTACATACAGGTAAATATGTAGATTTCTTCCACTTTCAGAAAGAAAGAAATATTCCCCGAAATATGCAAGTGAATACATTTGCGTATTTCTGTCAAAATGACCTTTGCAGATTTCTTTTCTCACCAGCAGTCATTCTTAAATTTCGACCTACAGCCGAAAATGTTCGGAATGTTTGTGCGACAAATCTGTAATCAACCACTGCGCGTTTCTTCGAAGAAATGCAAACTGCATTTGGTATATTAGGAGTGGATTTTGGAAATTATATCGTTATAATTTAACCTAAATAAATGCTAAAGACTAACGAGGTATTTTTTCATTTAATAAATTTAATGATTTCGTTCGTTAAAATTTTCCAAGCCAATCCATATCTAAGAAAATAATGATTTCGGTAAACGAGTTTGTAATTTGGAATTTTAGAGGTCAAGAAAAAAGTTGGGAAAAGCCGAGTCTAGACGTTGTTTTAAAATAAAACATGTAAACATTTGGATTCATTTGGTTTCAATTCACAATATTTATTCAAAATACGTCTCCTTAAAATTACATGTGAAAAATTACATAATTTAAATGCCCACCAAAAGTACGTCTACTAGTAAAATCCTTCAAACAATCGACTTGTGAATGTCTAATGTTTGAGAACGTCGAGATATCAGTGTTGAAGATTGTTCAGCAATATTTTGCACTACGGCAGCAATATTCTCAACAGAACGCTCAGTTTTTGGACTGTCTTCTATTGGTAATTTTTCTATCCTCGACAGAACCCGTTTCTTGAATTTTTTCACCAATCTACTACAAATATATTTGGCAAACGTCAAAGATGCCATCAAAATAGGTTCGGTCTAGGAATTGTGCACTACTGACATCTAGGCGTCACTTTTGAAGGACCCTTTACATACCATACATATGTGTGTACAATATAAGTATATTTTAGAAGTTGTTTATTAGCCTCAGCTTCCCTGAAAAAGCAAATCACCATAAAAATAGCATCCAATGGGTACGACAAGTTGTAAGAAAAGTTAGGAAAGGTTGTTAAAGGTGCAAGTCATCTCCGAATGTGGGCTGTGGCCAATGAGGCATATAACCCGGCGTTAAGAAGCAACCACTGGATGTGATACTCTTATACGAGTAGTACTCTCCTCTCAGTTCTTAGATTTAAATCATTCCCAACTTATGATAAGGTAAAAGCGAAAGTGTAAAGATGTCATATTATTTGATCTCAACAAAATTAATATTTTAAAAATAAATAGAGGCCGATTGTCCCAGCTGATAGTTGCGCTACTAATGTAATGTAATTTTTTATAATTATATTTCATATAAAAAATTCCTCATAAGGAAAGTTATAAACTTTATTAACTTATCAAAAAAAATTATAATGCCTACATATTATATGTATGTATGTACATAGATATAATTAGCTGTGCGCAATCCCAACAACAAAGCATCATATGTTCACATATGTACATGCTTAGAATTAAACAAGAAAAACAAAAACAAATATTAAACTAACAAAACAAAAAGTGCTAAATGAAGCCAAATTACTTAAATTTGTGGTAACGACAAATACTTATGTTCATACGTGTGGTATGTATGTATGTATGTATAGGTATATGTAGTACCAAACAAAAGCCCCGAAAGCTGTAAAAATGCTCGCAGCGAATATCTGGTTTTCATAGTGCAACTTTGGAACTATTGCTGCGCTCCTTAGCGGTCGGGTTGTTCTTCTCGATTTGCTTGAGTCTATTATTGCAGTTATCAAAATGTAAAGCCCAAAGAGAATGGAAAGTGGAGTGTCGCGACGTTTTGGCTTTGCTGCCACGTTGGCCGGCCCGGTTGCCTGCACAAATACTACATACATCGCTTGGTTGCAGGCACACACTGACGTACATACATATCTACAATATAAGTATGCTATTATGTGCGTGTGTTTATATGCACACATAAAATATGTGTATTAGTATACATATGTAAATACATACATATATGTATACATATAGATATGTACGTTTGGCAGCACCTATTTGGTGCTAGCGACTTTTGTTGGGTCATTGCACTTTGGCAACACGCACTCAGCATATACAGTGCCAACACCTACAGCAACAAGGCTTATGCTGCAACGCTATAAAACCATTTTTACCATAAAGGTATCAATAAAGTAGTTGTGCAAGCCAATATTTTGATAAATTCGTACGCACGAACATATTGTAAGACTATGCATGGGTGCAGAGGGGAAAAGCAAAGGGGAAAGATAGTGAAAAAGTAAGAAAGTATAGCAAACGCAAGCTATTTTGTATTTTGCTGTATGCAAGGCAACTCGGCGCCGCTCGCTTGATGTCGAAGTCGGTTGCAAATGAAATGCAAACACTTCATTAATACTCGTAGATTGGCACCAGCAGGAAATGTATAATGGAAGAAAACAAAATAAAACAAAAATATCAAAAACATAGTGTGCATAATATGCCTATGTACTTAATTAAATGATTGTGTGTACATATGTACATAAGGGTGATCCGTTTTCTATATAATCATTACATTTATAATGCGCCCGATGAAAGAAATATCTTCCTTTGGTGCAGAATTGTTAAGCCCGATAAACTCGTACAGGGAACATGGCAACTGACATATAGACCAAAAATATCTCCAAACTCAATTAAACTAGGGCACTAAAATTAGGCAAGAATTTATAAGTTATATATGTATATCGCCTTTTTAGTGCAAAATCATAAGTATTGGAAAAAAGGACGCGGCACCTCCCATATAAACTGAAATTTCCAAATCGCTTTTCTCCGAAACCACAAAAGCTAAGATAATGAAATTTGATACAATTACACAAATTGTCAATACCTGTATAATGGGGAAAATTGCTAGGTATTGGAAAAGGGTGCGTGCCATCTCCCATATAAACTGAAACCCTCATATAGCTTTTCTCAGGAACCGCTTTTGCAAGTTAGGTAAGGTTAGGTTATAATGGTTGCCCATAGAGTGGGCCCACTTGGACGAAAGAAGTTTGGTTCATCCTTTGTGATACCATTATATATACATAATTGGCGCGTACACTCTTTTTGGGTGTTTGGCCGAGCTGCTCCTCCTATTTGTGGTGTGCGTCTTGATGTTGTTCCGCAAATGGAAGGACGTACAGTTTCAAGCCGACTCCGAACAGCAGATATTTTTATGAGGAGCTTTTTCATGGCAGAAATACACTCGGAGGTTTGCCACTGCCTGCCGAGGGGCGACCGCTACTAAAAAAACTTTTTCTTAATTTTGGTGTTTCACCGAGACTCGAACCTACGTTCTCTCTGTGAATTCCGAATGGTAGTCACGCATAAACCCATTCGGCTACGGCGGCCGCCGATTTGTGATACTATTGCAAGGGGGAAAAGGAGGTGAAGGAAAAAACGATAGTACGAAAAGGAGATGGGTGGGGAGGGTTGAGTATTTGTGAACTATGCAAGTTAACAAAAATATATTTTGAAGCAAAAAAATAAAATAATAAGAATCAAATTAACTGTGGTGTTTTAGAAATTTTACCATCATCAGTTTGAATGGCTTCAATCTATTCATGACCCTTCAATACAAAAAATTAACTTAATTTTTGGTCAGAAATTTAATCTCTTCTCACCAATTGATAAAAAGCACCGGACAAAATGCGATACACAAGTATCTGAGAAGCCTTCAATTCCATTGCACAGATGATTTCTTATAATTTTTAATGAAATCACTTTGAGTATGGGATAAGCAGTCATCAATTAATAATTAAAGCATACCTATGCTGATACCATTTTTGGAGCATTTGGTGGAGGGCTAACAATGACGATGCAATCCAAATGTCATTCTTATTCCACAATATGGCCATGCTGAGCCAATATATACAATCCAAAAATATTTCAAAATGTTTAAAATTTTCAATACGCATTGTTCTGATAACCTTTAAAATGCCAAGTTAAACACCTTTAATAGCCTAACCCGTTTGATTACAAAAAGTTTAATGTCGAAAGCCTTCCGGCATTTGTCTTTCTAAATAATTTATGCAACTTGAGTTATTAGAATTATTTAAAATTTGGCCTCAAATCATTAGGCATTCTTTCATATTCCATACTCAGTGGCAGTAGAAGCAGTATTTCTATTCATTGAAAATACGTCTCACCATCTTTTTGTCTCAAATAAGGCACACGAGCGCCTGCAATCTCCAATAATAATAATAATTAATATCATTCCAAAGCCAGGCATAAAAATGAATTTCTACTTCATTTTTTATGTTTAATCTAAATCTTTTTTTCCACAAATTTGTACTTTTCACATCTCGACTCTCAGAAACATTTCAAAATGGAATGAAAATAAAAACGCACAAATTGGAAAGCTAAAATAAATTTAAAATTCATTAAAAGTTGAAATTCATCAGTTTTAAACCGACTCCGGAACTGCAAATGATTATTATAAAGAACTTTTTCATGGCAGAAATACACGCGGAGACAGCGCTATTGGAAAAAACTTTTTCATTTTGCTGTTTCATGCACGGAGATTCGAACCTACGCTCTCCATGATAGTAGTCACGCACCAATCTACTCGGCTACGGCGGCCTATGCTATTGAGTAAAATATTGGGTTTTCTAATATTTCTTATTAAAATGGAAATTAATTCACTCATATACGGACAACCCTAATTTATATATATATATATATATATATATATGTATGCACTATTTTAAGCGCATGTACGAGTGCGCAAACTGTACGAAAGCAACGTTTGCAAAGCGAAAGTAATGAAACTCGAAATCCTCCAAAAATTAACCAAGTGTACATTACGCATAGGGGAAGGTGTGTGGGCGAAGGAAATTATTCAACTTCATACACACAGACATACGCATATACAACCAATGATTGTGTCGTTCGGTAAAAGTGCAGCAGCTGCACACAAAGCGCGAGTATGCATAATGTTTGCGGTTGCAACAATTGTTGCTATTGCTATTTCTGGCTCTGTCTCTACCATTTGCGCGTTCCTCTGCTGCACCAACCGTGTACCAAATAACAAAATGGCGCAATGCGACACAATTCGCGTTGCTTGCCACTTTGATATGCATATAAATATAAGTGCATTACCTACATACATACATATGTATGTATGTATGTATGTGCATATGTAGTTGAAATGTAGTCGACAGTACGAAATACGGGGAAAGTGTAAATTTTGTGAAATACTCAATCAAATTCTTCATATTTATTTATGTCTGATTTATATAACATAAACCCATTTTTTTAACTATTTTAATTGTAGTATATACATATTTCGTTTAACGTAGGTAAATCTAAATGAAAAAAATTTGAGAAAAAGTAAAATTCAGCTGGAGTTCTACTTATCGTAGCATTAGCACTAAAAGCTTCAAAATTTCGGAAATTATCGACATGGAACATTCAAATTTGTTCGGGGACGAAGGAAAGTTCAATGAATCTGAACTGACAAGAGAGTTCTCCTATCTGTTATTGTTAAAGGACAGAATCGGATCAGAAAAATTAAAAGAACGCAGAGAGACATCTTGTGGGCTATTTCCAACATATTCAAGTTTGGTACGAAACTAAAGCAGAATGCTGGAATCTAGAATTTTATAAGTATAAATGAAAAAGGAGCTAAATGAGCTAAATGAGAAGATTGGCGTCGAACACATGCAAGCACAACTAATGGAATGGCAATAATGTAATTTAAATGCGTAGTGAAACTCAATTTATTATCAAAACACACACCTAAGGTTTTGAAATCATAAAAGAAGTAGTTACTTTGTGGTACTTTTTGTTATTAAAAGATTGTCGGTTCCTAATACACCAATTATAAAACTATTTAGTTGATTTCAAATTGAAGCATCGATGAGTCACAGAAACCTATTATTTCAGAATAAATTTTAAGATCATCGACATATAGAAAAAATTAGACGTGGAAAAGCAAGAAGAAATGTCATTAATAAATAAGTTGAACATAGCTTCATTATGTTGTAGGAAAAATATTTATTTATTTGCATATATACATATATTGATATTCATACCTACATACATACATACGCATAGCATCAGTACATAGCATTTAAATATTAAAAATTCCAAAATGCATCCTTTTATTTCCTCTATCACTCTATCTAAACAAAAAATACGAATAAGAGTAATTTTGCATTCGAATTTTCACTAGCTAAAACACGAAATAATGCACTTTATAAAATTTAATCATATTTCTATTTGTTCAGCGGTTGGGTTTGCTTGAATGCCTCGTTATCGCTAGGCTTTCTTCAACATTTTCCATAAATGATACCATATTTTAAATAACAGCAAAGTGCATTGAACTGTTTTTCGGCATTGCCTTCACTCTTCGCTCCACTACTGTGTTTCGCATCGCAACTTTGTTGTTTTAGTTGCATTAAAAACAAAACTGAAAAAACTACATGCATTCTAATCTTATCAGCAGCAAAAAGTAGGTATTTACTTGTATTTACTTCAATGCACATTTTTTACGATTCTTCATATGGAAAAGCAACTAAATTCAAAAATATATACGAGTATGTGTTTACTTTTCATTATTTGTGACATTTACTAAAGTATAAATATCAACACAGACGTATACATACATATGTACATGCACACATTCGCACGTACAGTTATTTGTGAAAACCCCTCCATTTTTTCATAAGTCATTGACTACTGCTCCCACTGCTATTGTAGTTCGTAGATTTTCTTGCAGTTAGAACTTCTTATCAGAAGTGTGGAAATTTGACGATAATCACATAGCGTTTTTGTCTTTTCCCCGATTTCAAAAGATTGATAAAGATTTTTTAATTATTAAAAGTTGTGTAAAATTGTATAATCTGTAAAATCGACAGAAACTTTCTGAGGAAATTAATATTTTTTATTATTGCAAAACTCTTTATAAATACAGCTCAAAATGCATACAACGATATCTTTGTGCATAAACGTTAGCTCTATACCTACATATGTATATACAATCTCGAATCCTACTGAAGGGCTAAGCCTATGGGATACCACAGAAAAACATCGCGGAACACACCACAATCCGTAGAGGAAACATGATTTAAACCTTGATTGAGTAAGGTTGTACTCGTATACGCCACATTTTATTTAAGTTGTATTTAATATAAGAGATATCGGTTGCAGAAGAGTTGGAGATTAAACTCGTCCATGAAATGGGATTAAACTCTTTGAATGCTCAATAAATGGCTGCATTAGCAACATAATTAGTTCTGACTACTTTCGGTGAAAAAATGTCATAATTCCTTAGGCTCCTATGCAGGATATTAAAATAAATGCGTTCTAGTGAGAATGGAGATCCAATAGCTTCGCGTGTGACGCGGCAAATAAAATTAAGCGAGTGTAAAGTTCTTTTATTGTGTAATCATTTCAGGTTATTGAGCATGCATCTGGCACTGTAAGAGGGAATAGGAACGTTAAAACGCAATGAACGTAGAGCATACCTCAAAAAGATTTCTGGATTCTTTTAAATCTATTGATGTTACATGGATCTCTAAAAGAGACTGCGTATTAGAACTGCAATCGCACAAGTGAGGAAAGTTTTAGTTGAAAGTGTGAAATGAAATCTGAGCTGAACAGGTGATGAAAGCCAGCGTTGAATAAGACTTTACAATGGTATAATTGAGTAGTAGTTAATTGAGTCAAATACCTCACCTAGATTAGAAATTTGACCACTACTGGTTAATCTAGAAGCACCTAAATGATAGGAAGTGTAGGTAAGGGAACGGGATTTGGAGCAGGCGATTTGTCAACACTTGTTCGTAATGAAATTCAGTTTATTTTTACTACACCAAGTAAACAAGCACTTTTATCTGTAAATTGTGTGA
The DNA here is from genome assembly GCA_037575425.1 of Anastrepha fraterculus. Taxonomy (NCBI): domain Eukaryota; kingdom Metazoa; phylum Arthropoda; class Insecta; order Diptera; family Tephritidae; genus Anastrepha; species Anastrepha fraterculus. The sequence goes on along the minus strand of JAYXIM010021933.1, from coordinate 67,463 downwards.
AGGAAAACAGGTGCAAACCTATAATGAAAGTCTAAGAAGAAGAAGAAGAAGAAAGTAAAGTGAAGAAGTAAACAAGTTATCAATATCTGATTGCCGATTGAATGAGACTGAGTGACTTCCGACCAAATACATAATAATTATGTATATATATATACCTATATATAATATAGACATAAAATTATATATATATATATGTATATAAAATGAGCGTGGCTTTTCTTCGATCTCAATTATATAGAGTTTTCCAATAACAGGTGTTATTGGTGAATGGATGGCACTATCGAGAGATGATTAACGATTTTTTATGGCCGGAATTGGATGGTATTGATCTGGACAACGTTTAATTTCAACAAGACGGCGCTACGTGTCACACAAGCAACGAAACCATTGATCTTTTACAGGAAAAGTTTCCGGACCGTGTTATCTCTCGAAGAGGTGATCACAATTGGCCACCGAGATCTTGTAATTTAACACTTTGGGACTTTATTCTTTGGGGCCACGCGAAAGAGAAGATCTACGTCAACAGCCCACGGTCGATTCAAGACCTCAAAGATGAAGTTCGTGAGGCTATCGAGGACATAGGGCAGCCACTTTGCAATTCGGTTATGGAAAATTTCATGAAAAGGATATTGCCCTGTAAGCGTGGTCGTGGTGGTCATTTGCCTGGTGTTTTTTTCCACTATAAACGGCATACCTTCCTCTTTATAATGAAATAAATATCCGATCATGTATTTTAAAAAATAGCATTTTTCTTTGAATATCAAAATAACACCTCTGTTTGGAAACCCCTATATTTACTATATGTACATGTACGATGTCATGAATATGTACTAAGTTTAGGCAATAGTTTTTGTAAGTCGTTATGGAAATATATGCATTTACCCAAGAGAGTTTGTGGCACCGCTTCTTATCCAAAATTTTACTTGCATTCTACCAATTTGAGTAATTTTGCTTCGTTTATAATAAACAAATCACGTTTTTCTCCTTTTTGAAATTACGGTTATATGTGCCATATAATGGACGATTGACCGATTTCGCACATTTTCAATACCTACCTACCTTCGACAAAGAGTAAATGTACCAAGATTCATTGAAATACATACATATGTATATTTTTGTTCGAACTTTCGTGCGCGAGGACAGAAACAAATATAGCTAAAATATAGACTCCTCTCATTAGTTTTAGATTTTTTGTGTGCATGTACATATGTATATACTTATATGTATATGTATGTCTATAGCTATGCTAAAATGGTAAATGATCGGGATCCAGATCAAAATCTTTCACGCAAATGCAACAACAACTATGTGATCCTGATAGACATCTGGTTCAATTTATGATCCGAGCTGTTCGGTTTGCTTTCTGTCGTTCGCAGCACTGCCTTTTATGATTGGTAGCACTGTCAAATGAAGGTTTACTTAAACGTGAAGTTACATATTTACACATAAAAGATATGTTAACAGAGTTATAGCACACTTGTGTATAAATAAACAGAACTAAAAACAAACCTATTTAATAAGACATTAGAATTTAATTACTTTAGAATATGCATCAAAAATTATATTGTTTTCAACAACTCAGCGTGCTACTATACAATTAGAAGCATACATACATACATACAAACATACATACATACATACAAACATACATATGTACATATATGCACAAGTATATTTTCCACCAACATCCAAAGGACTCCTTCACTCCTCAGTTCCCCGCTGACTTACGGCTTTTCTAATCTATGTGTCACTGCCCTCCTTTCTCTAACAAATCTCGTTCGAAAAACCAGAAAGCAATAATGACTTTTTGACTTTTCATGGGTAGATAATCCCCTACCTTAGCACACTAAGAAGTTTTGCAAAAACAACAAAACAAATGCAAAACCATAATCCGATATTTAAAGTCATTAAGGAGACTTGCATAAGCCAACAATGCAAAACCACATAATCCTCCTACTCACTCATGACGGGCACTCCTACGATCTCGCTTCGGCACCCAGGCTACCTGTGTGCGAAAATTGTATGCAAATGACATCTTATTGCCTTTGTGTCCTTTGTTCTTTGTGCGAAAATGAAGACGTTTCGAAGTGAATGAGACAAATCACGGCCGTAGAAATACGATGTAGAATACCTTTTGATTGATGTATTGAAGCGTTCTTTGTAAGCATACACAAGTGCACATATGTACATATTTACGTAGCCAGCTACATACATAAACATATGTATGTATGCTAATAGCGTTCATGATTGGAAAGATCAAACTTATTTTGATTATTTGTATGTATTTATTATGTACATACGGGATTAAAACATGGGCACTGAACTTTTTGCAATCAGCACTCGTATCTGTCTGCATGTGGCAAAAATCACAAAGGCATATTCCCGCGTTATTTCTTCGCCATTCTGGCTCCAAATACTGGTATATATGCATTTCATTTTGCTTGTAACAACATTCGCAAATCAAATTGCTAAATATTTGTATAGTTCCATTGTCGCTTGATGACTTTACTTTGGCTATTATTTGCATTTTAAATACTTATGTATGTAAGCTTTGTGGAATTCTTATCTGGATTCGGAAAATATTTATGCACGCCATGAGCAGATTCGATTTTAGCTCTATTGCAGTTTCAAGATAAGTAGGAAATATAAATAATTTTTAAGTATGCAGAGGCACGCAAATTATTATTCCATACAATGATGGCTCATTTTTGTACTTGTAGATATTTTATTTTTATTTATTAATTTTAATGAATTTGAGAATGGAATGAAAATAATGCGAAGTGCATATTGGTAAATCTAGTATTTTTCGTTTCTTCAAGCTGCTTTCAGCCAAAACCATGTACGAAGATAGGAGCTAAATGAAAATTAAGTTCCCCGTTTAAATTAAAAAAGTAAATTAAGCACCCTGGGCGGAATTCCCTTTCCATTTCATTTTCTATTCTAAGAGCAAAACCACACTGAATTTGATTATTTCACTTCTCACCGCACTTATGTACATACGTTGATTTTTTAGTGAGTATGAATATTTTGAGCGAAAAACTTGTCCAAAGGAAAGTTCCTGGAAACAAACAGTAACAAGACTCCGACAATAGTTTCTGGTTCAATTTGTTTGTTTCAATTTTGTTTTTGAATAACTCGTTTACTAAATAAAAAAATGATTTTGAGTGACGGAAATATTTATTTTACAGCCTTGCAGCTGTCTAATTCAAGTGTCCAATATAATTGATGTACGAGGCCATTTGATTTGATTAACATTTCAATTTTCTAACAAAATAAATAAAAAAAAACGTTAACTATTTTTTCAGTTTGATTACATATTCATAGAACATGTTTACCAATTACGCTGAAGAATTTAACCTTTACGAAAATTTGTATTATTCAATTAATATATAGAGTAAATAAGCATATCGCAGTTTTTCGGAAACCAAAGATAGTAAGACGAATATCTTCTTAAATCTAAAAACCCCAAACACATTCCATTATACAAAATATTTATTTTGCTTCTCTCACTGAATTCCATTCTAAATTATGAGCACTATTTATCAATACATAGAAAAACCTTGCGCTTTGTTGATTCCAGTCGTTATGCCCAGATGCAAATGTACAAAAATTAGTGTGTCTGTAAGAATAATGAACCGTCCGCTTCGGTTCCTGCAAACCTTTAAGAAATATTCCACTTAGTTCCTTTTCCATTGTTCCTTTAATAAGTTGGCAGAGTGCGACAAAAACTTAATGATCGTGGTTTGCCAGACGCTTCGCAAAAATTTGCACTAACTCACCATTAACCCTTTTAATTGTTTCAACAACACAACAAACATAAACATGAAACTCTAAGCGTTGGCGAAGTTACCTGAATTTTCACGTTGTCTTAGTTTTCTTCAGTTCAGCTGAATTTTCCCAAGGTCGTTTCTATTTTGCTTTTCCTTTACGCATTTAACTAACAATTTACACTTTTCATGCTGAATTTTTTTAGGTTGAAAACATTGCCAATTCATAGGGTTGTGAATCTTTGTACTTTTATGAGCTCAAAATATGTTTGCATGAAGCGAAAATTTTCAGGAAAAAATACTACACTGGAATGGATCGATGAGTGTAGTGAGACTGGACGGCAAAGGGTTAAGCTGAAAAAGAATGCAAATGAAAACTGTGTACATATGTATACGTATGTATGCTTGTGTGTATGCGTGCAGGCATAATGTCAGGCCTGTTGCAAATGCATGTCACACACATGCATATGAGTATATGATTACAAAAACCAATTTAGTTGCACACACTTATTACACACACTCATACATTCATGCATGCATACAGCATATGTTGCCAAATTTATTTGTAAAACTCTAAATTTCAGTTTTCTTTTTGAGATCTGCTATCCATTTTTAGAAGAACAGAATGCCGCCGAAACCCTGCTTGCGCACACGATGCACATATGCGAATGAATGCATATACAAACATGTGCACATTAGGATGGCTCACAACAAAAAAAAATTATCTTGATGCTACTCTCTAAATTTTATCTCTGGCCAAAAAATGTAGACAATTATTTGTAGTTCTTTTTTTTCAATTACTATTTCCTATTGCATTCCTATGAGTAAACTGCATTTTTTTATAAATCTGCTATAAAATATTTAGGGCCCACCCTAACACGCGCACTACCCCATACATATGTACATAAGTACGTACTTCGAGCAGCACAAATGGTGAATTTTACATTAAAACCTAAAATTTTATTGCACATAGTTTTCTTCGCACTGACCTCTGCTTGTATATACCATATATACATATTTATATACATGTCTTACCAGCTGACGTTTGAACATACGAATTCTGTGCAACGAAACCGGCTTAAATTTGTGGCATGATGAATTGATATGTCAGTGAAACTAATGCTGCTCGAAAAGCAAAGCCTTCAATTGACTAGAAATGCAGAAGTTCTTAGATACGAGTAATAAAAAAATATACTAATAATGAAGTGGAAGTGCAATAAATTTACACACATACATACATAAGTCAATACGTATGTATGAGTCCAAAGCAAAAGATATTCGAATGGTGAGATTGTGTGGTTTATTTTTTTTAACTTTATAGATTTTTTGCATTTTATGTGGTTTAAATATTCGCCAAAACTTATTGCGAATTTCGTTATCCATTTATCCATTTCGTTATACATTTTTGAAAGCGAGTTCAGTTTACTAGTTGGAATAAAATTGAAAACCATTATGTAGGTTTCTGAAAGCGCCTCCCCCTTACCATCGCTTTCATTCGCTTTCTTTGTTTCTCGTTTCTTCTTTCGGTGGCCTAAAGCAATACGCATTTTCGCGACAGTCGGTTCTACGTTACCGCAACGACCCGAATTCATATCCGATCAAGGACTGTTACTGGACACCATTACCTGTTTTTTATGTTGCTACAACAACAACAATTCATCATTAATCACTAACCTATTTTCGTCTAAGTCACTAGCATCGAACTCTTAACCAATTCTGACTAGATTTGGCATTCTATGCTCCCTCTACCCTTCCCTGTTGGAAATGGAAATAATGAAAATGCCAATGCAATAATCTTTTGCTGTGAATCGAATGCTTCAAGAGAAAAATAAAGCGTGGAAGAAAGGCAAAGCAATCATAAATATATATAATATGCGTACATCCATATGTACATACATATATACATTCAAGTGGCTGTGTGCGTGCCTGTTTGTATGAATGTTACGCCGGTTCTACCACGATTTATATGCTCATACCATCATTGGTAAAAGAAGAGAAATCAATTTCTTAATCCAATAACAACAATAATTTATTCTTTTGTATTAAACTCGGAGAGAATCAATTTTTGATTGGACTTTCTGAATTTAGAATTAGCAGCATTGATACACGCCTGAAAAGGCATATGTATATGTTTAGGTATATACTCACACACTCACACACTTTCGTATAGCAGCTTTGTATAAATTAAAAGGTGCCAGTACGTGGATTCCTAACTGAAAACAACAGGTAAAATATTGCATAAATATCGAATATGGACCGTTAAATTAACGGCTACCCTCAGCATACAATGTAATAAGTTTCCTTAATGCAAATTTGCATAAAAACCGCTCTTCCCGAAAGTTGGTTTATGTAAATTTTCCTTCAGCCCATTTCCTTTGCCTTTCTCCGTTTTGCAATGCCACAACTCAAACATACATATATGTAGATATACAATGCATATATCCCTATATGCAGAATATTGTCAGAGTGGGTTTTCACTTATGGGCAATGGTAATTTTCTTTCTAACAGTAAGCAAAAAATCAGCACGACCTGAAGAAAGTGGTGTGCGTCTTGATGTTGTTCCACACATGGAGGGACCTACAGTTTCAAGCCAACTCCGAACGGCAGATATTTTTTATGAGGAGCTTTTTCATGGCAGAAATACACACGGAGGTTTGCCATTTCCTGCCGAGTGGCGACCGCTATTAGAAAAAACTTTTTCATTTGGTCTTTCACCGAGATTCGAACCTACATTCTCTCTCTGAATTCCAAATGGTAGTCACGCACCAACCGATTCGGCTACGGCGGCCGCCGTATACCTTCCTCTAAATAAATATGTATATATACACATACATATGTATGTACATATATCCAAATTCAAGTACTAGAATTAAACATTTTTTCACTTTGCAAAATCACAGTTTTCGTTTCAATTTCATTTTCAGCCATAGGATATCCAATTTAAAGAAGTTAAAAGGTATAGGCGTTGTAAATGCTCACAAGCAAGCATTTAAACATATTATTCCCATACATATATGTATATGTATGTATGCATGTTCAAACATAGAAACATACACAAGAACACACATACACATACATGCATTTAACTCAGTTCATGCAGCGCCGAACGCGAATGTGAAAAACGCGATGGCGATCGCAAACATCTCTTTTTCGTACACACACGTACCCTTTGAAGCCGCTAAAAAGTGCATATAACACAATAAGAAATAATATTAATTTAACAACAACAATACAAGTGCAGCGGCAGCAACTCGAAACTCGTATGTGGCCATGTGACGATCGTATACTCGCACAAGTCGCGAACTCGCTCATTCGCTCACTCTGTTCCTATGCATTCCGATGGCATCGTAGCAATGTACAAAATAAAAAACAAATCAACCTTTCTGTGCATTTTTTCATATTCCTATACTTCTTGTTGTTGCTGCTTTTCTTTTGCCAATGCCAACGATCGCTGTCGCTGGTATTGAGTATAGCGGCGCACGCATTTTTCCACTCTCTCACACTCACGTGCAAATGTGCAGCGTCTCTGAACACAAGTGTCAATGCATCGCAGTGTGCAATAAAACCTTTAAACTGTTATATCGTGCACGCATGTTGGTGAGGGGAAAGGGATATTAGCAAATGATATAGGTATGGTTGTGTTGAAGAGCACGATTAAAGCAGTATGCGAGCGATAAGGGGAAAGTCTGTGCAATGCACTGCGCTGCAGAAAATTGATGAGGAGAGTAGGCAATAATAAATATGTTGTTTTTGCTGCAGCTACTGTTGTTGCTTTATAACAGTATAGTAGCATAAAATTTCCCCTCTTCATACTGCGCACGCAAAAAATTGTGTGCTCCTCTCAATCCTTGCATTCATATCGTCCAAGGGCCACCTCCACCAACACACACAAGTGGCACACATTCATGCAAAGAGTTTATTAGCCCTTAAAGTGTGCGTGTGCGAGCGTGGGTCAGTGAGTTTTTCGTTTTGTGTTGCTGTTTAATTTCGAATAATGCCTGAGTTTTCTTCCATTTCTCCTGCAGTGTTGCGAGTGTGATGTTTTTTATGGCCTGCTTCTCGAAGGGGCAATGCTGAGGCGCCGCATTTCTGAAATAATACGCTGCTTGTCTTATTTGCTTGTGAGGTTCAAGGGAAGGGTGTGTGTCACACTGAGAGCGGGGAAACTAAGCAAAGTATGAAAATTTTGGATTGACTTGCCGCGTGCACCGACAGCGCAGTTTTATTCAAGTTTGAGCACTCGGATCTGCAACAACGCAACGTGTCGCAGAAAAATCAAAAAATTGGGAAAAACAAAAAATTCCGCATACATTTATAATTAGACTATAAGATTTCTGTGACATAAAAAAAAAAAACAAAAAAAAATAAAAACAAAAATAAAAATTATTAAACGCTACAAAAACATATACTGCAAAAACAACGAACTAAATAAATTTCGTACGATTGCGTTGAGAAAAAATTGCAGTGTACAGACGCAGAAGAAATACACTATATTTTTAAAGTGAGCAAAAATGTTATTGTACATATTTTAATACCGCCCAGTATTTATTAACATCTTGAAAAATTTTACTGAATTTTGGAGTTTTACAAATGCGAATTTTCGACGATTTATAAATACGATATTGAACGATATACATACATGCATATGCATTTAGCATATTTATATATATATTTATACGTGGCTTTATGTTCATTGGTGGTCGAAATCGGCTGACATGAGTGCTTAAGTGTGTGAATACACCTATGTGTATATGCACATATATTTATGTTTGTAAATACATACAAATGAATTGAACTGACTGTGGTTGTGCTAATAACAAATGCCAAAAAGACAAAAAAAAAACAATTGTAGCGAATTTAAAATTTAAAATATAGATGGGTATTGAAATTTGGATCACTGTATCGCCAAAGAAAACACATACCTGCGCTCAGATATTGTGAGAAGTGCAATTTTTTTAATTAATTCAAAATGAAATTTTATGCGAAATGGGTTACAGTGACATTCGATTTCGAAGAACTATTTACTTTTTTCTTCTTCTTTTTTTAAAGTGCAAAAACCTTAAAATCAAAAACAGAAAAGAAGGTATACACACATACATACATATACATTTGCATAAATAAATATTTTTTCAATTAACTCCTCTGAATTTAGCCAACAACATCAAAACAAAACAAAAACTCCGCAACGTAGTAAATTTTTCACTCGTTGTTTCACGCCCCCTCTTTGAATGATTACCCACCACCGCGCAATCATCTAATGCGGAATACTCTCTTTTACAATTTCAACCACCCCAAACATGGTGTATTCGAAAACCACCCATCCACCCACCCACCTACTCATGTAGACCATCATGGATTCATTGCGCTTTTGCGCTTCCGACAAAATTACCTGCCAAATTGAGCAGCGTAAAAATTTGCAAATATACACTTGCACTTGCATATGTATGTATACATGGGGATATTTACATGAGCTTATACGAGTGTACATGCATACACATACATACATTTATATTTAATAAGTTGTATATCATTTATCGTCATACGTTGAGCTCCCAAGTGAACCACAAAGTAACCGACACACATGTAAAGTTGCTCAGTTTTAAAAAATTCAGTTTTTTTAATTGATTGCAATTTCATTCATATGCAACTTATTCATAAAGTGTTCTCATTATGAAATCCATAGATGGAACTAGGCGTCATCTGGTATATAACGCTACTCTCAATTAAGGAAATTTAGAAAAATCCCATTCCAGTTCGTTCTACGTTACCGGGACGACCAAAGACTGTCACTCCAGCAACATTCACCGTATATGTATGGTGAATTTTTATGCTGCAACAACAATAATAACAAACATCCTTTCTCTTATATACACTTTTTACAAGTTAATTAACTATGTTGAGTACAAACTCTACATCATTTCATCTTTAAAATTTTCCCGTTTCAATACTTTGGATTTTTCAAAGAAGAAATTACTAATTAATCTTTGGCGAATCATGCATCATTAAACTGAAAATGCACATTGTGGCAAGAGAAGGTATCAAAGAACAGTTTAAACCAATTAGATTTTATCTTACATATAGCCACATACCTATAGTTGCGAGCAGTTTAATAATAGTGCTCACGCCATGTATCCAGAAATGTTGACACGCATTTTTAGTTTGCAAAATCAGTATTTTTTAGTTCATAATTTTGTTATCACAACTTAAAGAGCAGTTTTCGTATGCAAAACAATTTGCTTTACATGATATTTGTTAAAAAAAAATAGTTTTTTAAAGAGGGTAACATAAAATGATAGAGCAAAAAACAGCAGTAATTGGATTTTTTCTATTTGTATACAATTACAGCAAAAAAAAAGTGAATTAATATATCATTTTAATGATAATCTTAGTACTTATGTAGTTGCATTCCTTTATTTATTTATACATCTGTTCTTCATGGCGTCGACAAGGCACCGACATCTTTCACGCCCTTGAATTACTTCCCACCAATCTGTATTATTTGTGGGTTTTTATTTCTAAACGACTTTCTTCATATCAGTCTACAAGTTCTAATAGCCTAAATGGCCTGCTTATTGTGTTGGCCACTTCATCATATGAACAAACATCTTCTGAACGCATTTCCTCCCCATGGCAATTTTAGCTCATCTTTAATTTTGGTAATTGTTGCTGTTGGAGTGGCTCTGGTAGGACTTACTACGGTAGGCAGAATTCAGACCGTGTGTGGCTAACATCAGAGCGTTAAACGGCTCTGAGATTATGTTAGTGATATTTATAAGAAAAAATCAACGCAGCAAATACACATACATATTACTTTGCTACCGTCTGTACAACTACTGATTGGAAGAGCGTAAAAATGTGTGTGAGGTGAAGTGGCATAATTCTGCTGCCGAATACCCTATGACGTGGTGGTCGAAATTACTATCACAATTTCGCTTCGGATAGCGAAACCAGATTACACGATCATTCTTGGTCCTTCCTATGCGGTTCACAAGAGACGTCCATACATTTTTTTATGGCACTGTGTTTCAGATGAGCCTTGGTGTTTAAGCGCATAAGATATCATTTTTGCGGAGGAAATTTTTAATTTTTGTGTACTTTATTTTTTATATTTTATATTATTTTTGTATATTTTAATAAATAAACCTACTACTTCACTTCTCAGACTTTATAGCAAATGGCACTTCTTCGGGATACAATGTTTTCCGCGATCCACAAAATTGTGATAAAATCGGGTGTTTTTAAGAGCTTGAGAACTTAAATTCTCAGCTGTCAAAGCACAGTTATCGATATCGATTGTTCTCATGCAGCTAAAAAACCGACGATACGTTAATTACTTTAATACGTTGTAGATAATTAAATTACTTACTTTTGAAAACCGTATGTAGCCCATTTTAGATGATGGTCAAAGAGAAACTAAAAACTGCTTACAAACTGCTTAGCCGTTCTCGCCTTACAAACCGCTAAGCGCTACAAAAATTTAAATGTCGAGATATGAACCTGTAGTTATTTCAGCATTATTACTTTCGAATAGCAGTGTTGGTAAACGCATTAGCAAAAATACAAAATTTAATCTTAATAGTCTCTTCAGGGAACTGAAGAAATGTTTGTCTGAATAAAGCCGCATAGCATTTAAGGAACGTTGAAGGGCTAAATGTGCATGACGCGCATAAATAATCTCGGTGCAATACATATCAGCCCACTGAGACTACAATAAATTATGCGTGGTATGGTAAATACTTACATATATTTATAGGTAAAGTATTAAAGCAAGTGTGTATATAAGTACATGTGTATGTATAAATGACAGTTTGCAGATTTTTTTCATAACCCGTAACTCAGTGCGAAAAGCTTTGCACTGCTGTTAATAGCGGTCTTTGGCGATCAAGTTTACTCACTATCTGTTATACCATATACATATACATTATACATACACTTGTGTAGCAGCAGCAATAAAGCTTATAAACCGGAAATTAAAATCACATTCAACAAGCACCAACAAATGCTCCGCAACTGTGTTTTGTTGATTGAGCTTTTCTCGGTCTAGTGTGTGCAAAAACTATAAATACATACATACATTGAAAGCAACAAAAGCCGTAGCTGATATTTTTAAAGCTTTCAAACGGAGCCAAACCTTTCTTACTGGGCATAATTTCCCCATATAATAGTGATCTTCACATTAGCTTAATTACATTACTACAATTCCTCAGCACATCTGGCGGCTTCTCTTCTTTTCTCTCTGAGAATAGTATTTTTTTTTTGTTGCGACAATCATTTTCTGGAACATTCTAATGATTGCTCCTTAAAATATAAGAGAACTTCTCCTTGGCACATAGCCAAGGGAAAATCACTTGCACCGCAATTCGATAAGGGGAGGCTTTCACATTAAAAACAAACAACGAACCCAACCTTTCTGTCCTAATTAAGACGCGGTGCATTTTGGAAGAGAAGGGAAAAAGTAATATAAATATATAAGTTAATGTTTGCATGTATTTGGTTTTTGCTTTGATTGATTTGAAAGCTAAACACGCAAAATCAAATCAAAATCAAAATACACACCATACTTGTCAGACGAATGAAAGAAGAAATCAGCTTATCTAAGAACAGATTTGCTTATAATAATACCTATAACTACATACATGAGGACTCCATTTGTGGACCAACATCAAGACGCACTTCACAAATAGGAGGAGGAGCTCGGCCAAGCACCCAAAAAGGGTGTACACGCCAATTATATATATATGTATATATAAATATACCTACATATACCATATATATAAAACAGCCTAAATAAACGTCCCATCTTAGAGAGAACATTCCAGTGGTTCACATAGGGCGCCTCCTTATCTGAAGTAATGCTATCGTAGTGCCGGATGCGGAGCAAACGCATGGGCGGTAGGAGTTCGAGTTTTAGTTCTTAGATGAGTAAGTTTTAGTGGGAGTTGTTGTTGTTGTTGTTGTATCATCATAAACATTACCATACGGGGAATGCTGCTGGAGTGACAGTCCTTGCCCGGATATAAATCCAGGTCATTCCGGTAACGTAGAACCGATTGCAGTTTGTCCAACGCTGTTCTAGTTTGTTGATCCTTTTCGAATAATAGGATTTGTCCAAGCCTGAAAAATAGTACTTCCTTTCTGCAATCACCTCCTTGGTTGAATACAATATTTTTGCTGTTAGCCATTTCTTGAAATTGGGGAACAAATAGTAGTCCGACGGAGCCAAGCTTGGAGAATAGGGGGATGTGAAATGAGTCAGAACCCTATTTCATTAATTTTGCGACCACAACTGCTAAGGCGTAAGCTGGTGCGTTGTCTTGATGGAAAAGGACTATAATTTTCCCGTTTTTTCACTCAACTTCCTCGATTCAAACAAATGCCGAGCTGGCTGAAACTTGGTGTGTGTTCTTGCGAGATATGCTGCTAACTAAACATAACCTCGAAAGGCGCCAGCAGTACCCTCTCTTTGACTTTGCAGGGACTTCTCAAACGGCTGTCGTAGTTGGTGTGAAAGGGTATTACCAAACTAACAGAAGTAAATCAAAAAGGTTGTTCACAGTAAATCAATTTTGCGGAACTAAGAACTGCCAAACCGACAAAATGTGGGTGTTATTCACGAGCCAGTTTCTCCGCTAGCGTCATGCACTTGCTTTATTTATTGTTACGTCACAGCCAGAATTACTCTCACGGTTGTCGCAATATTGTAATCTATCAGTCTGGAATAATTATAATTATAATAACAAAAATAGCAATATTACATTTTTGTTCTAACTTTAAAACAGTTCAAGGAACTACTCTCTGCGTATAGCCTTTTTTTAATCATAACGTCAAACATGGTGCGACTAATAGCACATTGAAGCGCACCTAATCGCTTGAAAGTGTTAACATTCATAATACGTCTTATTGTTTCAATTCTTAAAATCTCACAACCTAATTCGCTCAGCAACACGCAAAAGTTAATCCGATTTGATCACAGATCGTTTCTTCTGCGCCCGCTAGGCTGTAAAACATCGACCTTTGCGCATGCGCAATACGAAACCTATCCCAGCAGGTCACTAACGTCATAAGAATACCTACCCGCTACTGCATTTTATTGCGCAAAAAATACCAATAGCGCAAACAATAAAAAAATTGCGTTCTTAAACAAAAGAAATCTTACACATTTTTGAAAGGATCCCTTAAAGCAGTCAACCTGATAAACTGACAGCCTGACAACCTGACTGCGCACCTATTGTTTGGCTGCGTTTGTCTGCATTTGTCTGCATTTATCTGCATGTGCAAAAGTTGTTTTTGTTTTTGCGTTCATTTCATTGCGTACATTTTTCATCAATATGCTGGCGTTCGTCTTTTCTTTATTTGCACCCTCCATCAATTATTTCCACGCACACGCACATGCACATTTCTTGTCAAAAGAAAAAGGTGAAAATCGCAAAGGAAATAAAAGGAAAATCAAAATGAAAAATTCGAATGGTTAACGCTCAAAACAATTGTGCCAATAATTTCCGAAGTGGAAAATTGTATACGAAATAGTTTTTTTTCGTATCCTTATAATCTTTGTTTTTGCTTTTATGCATTCAATTTTTTACGTTTTATTTCTCCCCCTCATTTCCTTTTGGTTTGAAGCCCCTCAATTCGATATGTTCGAAAAAGGAATATTCAGCATTGTTTGTCCAGTTATTGCGAAATACTAGCGACGCATATTACATGCAATTTCTCAAATTTCAATCGCACTTGCTTCCTTCGTCGATCAGGCTGAACGTTTCAATATCAGCTCGCGCTCTTGGATCTTTATTTACTTATTGTTTGTTTGATAAGATCGCTTAGATAGAGCTCAACTTACAATTGTTTGCCTTTATATTCCATTTAGGAGTATTTGAAAGTGAGTATTGGATATTCCTGGCGTGCTAAGAAAATGAATAGGTTTCGCACATTTGTAGGTATGTGTTTCCACGACAATAAGGCCTTTCACCGCAAATGCGTTTCATCGATATATTTTTTTGTTATTCGTTGATGAATATCTTACCCACACACGTTTGGTAAGACCAATGTCGTTTAAAAAGTTGTTCCTACTGATTTGTGTCGCCACTGGTTCGCCATCGACCGATCATCAAAAACATTTTTGCGTTACATACATAAATGTTCTCTGCACAGTGTGTGATTTTTGTATTCTTGGCGCACTAAATCAACTTCTTCGACCCAGTCATTTGATATATATGTATCAGAGACCTGCATGGCTCACTGTTTTCTTGAGTTGTTCATACGCTAAATTTCTTGCTCACATTCAGTCAATTGAACCAAAATATTTGGTCAAGTGCAGTCAGCTCATGCAGGCGAACGCGTAGTTCAGCTCAGTCAACACATATGATCTAATGTCTTCGGCTCAAATCTAATCATTGAACAAAAAGCAGCATTGAATGAAACGGCTGCTATGAAGACGATTGGTGATAACATCGGCTGCTAAAACGCAGCACATGATTTGATTGAGCTGAAATAAACAATGACAATAACTTATTTGAACAAGTTCGATCGTTTGAACGCAAAGGCCTGTTTTTTGTTCAAGCGAAGCGTATGAATGTTTTACACTCAACCGGCGCAGTTCTCTGATATGTATATATGCATGCGTCTTTTGAAAAACCCCTTTATTAGGATGTAGGTCCTCCGTCACGCACCAACCCTTTCGGCTACTCGGCCGCTGAATAGTCTTTCAATATCCAAGTCAGGGCGTATCTAAACAAAATAATAGATAGCAACAGCATAAAAATAAAATTTGCTTGTATTTTGTTTTTCCAATTTGGAGATTTGATTGTGAAAATTACATTGAGAATATAAACAAACAAACGAAGCCCCAACAAAAAACAGATCAGTTTGAAATTCAAACCACCAAATCGAAAAAAAAAAAACAGATCAGCTGCTCTTTATAACTATGAATTCGCTTTAATCCGTCTGGTGCCAATATGAAGTTGACTGAATTTTTACCGCTAAATCAGCTCTCGCTGGTATAGTCCGAGAGCCAGGGGTCGATTTTAGACTGCGTTTTTATACCGTTAAATTCTTGACTATACTTATGATTTAGCTTTCATGAATAACGAAAGTGAACGTCAGCGGGCGCACCCGCGGTGGGTGTGATTGTTTTGCAGCATCCCACGCACGTACCCATCGCTACTGGACCAGGTGACGGTTGGTTTCGTCATCCATTGGATGGCGTCTGCCTTCAGTATTAAAATCAGTCGGTATGAAATGATGAGGTCAAAATGACCCCTGGCTCCCGGACTAGTATGTGGGCGAGCAGAATTGATGTATATGGAGTAAGAACATTCCTCAAGCAGAAGATCTCCTGTGCCCGTTACATTTAAAAAAAAAAGTCATTGATCGGTGTGGTTGACATGGGGAAAGCAACATTGGGGCAAACTTTTTCAAAACTGCAGGTGGAGCCAACATTGCTGTTAATGGTGAGCGCTATAGGGAAATGGTTCCTAACCTTATGTTAGAAAAATTGGTACTAATGCCCCTATTACACGTGCTAGAATCAAACTTAAAATGAACTCGAACAAAATACCATTTGATATTGCTTTTTCCATAGATGTTTTTAAAAACTCATTGAATTCTATTTTCTAGTCTATAATTACATATTATTAATGAGTAACTAAGCTGGATTTTGTTATTAGTCGGTAATGAAGTTTTGTTTGTTCAGTAGACTAAATAAATAAATTATGACGGCCTAATGGATGTCATAGGATACTGTCGCGTCAGATGCTCGAACTTATTTTCATATTTTTTCTTTTCACTCGGATAATGATTATTTTTTTTAAATCTAATTTAGTTTATCGAATAATTTCATAAATTTTATTTGTTATACCCACGAGCACATAAACATAACTTTTGTATGTAACAGCAGAAAGGATGGAGTTCTGGATATATACGTTATGGTTATATACATACAAATTATATAAACCAAAATGCTAAAAATGATTTAACGTAATTAATTATTAAAGTCAACGGACATCGCTCTTGAAAAGCAATAAAAAATACTTACATACATATGTACATACATTTTATATCTATTGCGAAATTACGTATTAGCACAATTGGATACGCAAATAAAGCGAAAGGACGCAAAATATTAGTATTGTTAAATATTAAAAATAACTGGTTATAACAACTCTTAAAGTAAATAATTCGAAACAAATAAAGACATAAGTATACATTCATACGTAAATAATAGTTGCGGAAATAAACAAAACGGCAAACTTAGCTTACAGCAACTGGGAGTAATGGGAGAGTGCCACAGGTGCCGAAAGGGCATACGAGGGGAAACTGGTATTCACTATGCGGGTGGGTGTGGGAGAGTTTATCATAAAACACAAGCGTGTGAAGATAGAGATGAATACTGTCTGCAAGGTTAGTGAATTGCCCCTTTTTGAAATTTATGTGTGACGATTGTGTTACGAACATATCTAATGTGGATGATGCACTTAAGCAGATGCTCTCTATATCAAATATCAACAAAATAAAAATTCGCGAACAGATAATAGTAATAGAGAAGCTAATAAGCAATCACAATAAGGAGATCATTGCTTTATTGGCAAGCAATGGCAAAGAGATTAAGAAAGCAAATAAGGAGAAAGACGATCTAATTCGGAGGGTAGAAACATTGCGCTCGGTTAATAAAGAGCATTTAGAGAAATCTACTGAAAGCCTGTCAAAACAAAGAGAGGGGATAATACAGGAAGCAAAAAAAGTTGGGGAACAGAATAAAAATTAGGAAAAAATAAGGTGTCTTATGCAATTAATTTGAAAGGTGCCCCACGAATTATTGTCAAACCGAGATCTAATAAAAGTTGGTACGCGTATAAGAAAAAACAATTTATAGAAATTGATGCTGATATGAAAATTAATAGGGTGAAAGGCAACTATGGATCGATTTTTGTTAGGGCAAACGACAATTCTGAAAAGAATAATATTAAAAATATCATACTTTGCAGAATAAGTTAAATTTGGAGGTGCATGAAATTAGTGAACCCAGAATTGTGAAACCTGAAATTGAAGACATCTATTAGTGAGGAATATAGTGATATTGAAATAGTTGCGAAAATAAAATCACAAAATGAATTTCGTAAAAATACAAATTTAATAATAATAATAGCTCAAGATGCACTTTTAATGCAATTATTGTCATTGACCATGAAAAATACTCTGAAGCGTTAAAGCATGCAAAAATAAATATCAGCTGATGATCAAAATATAAAAAGATGCTATAAAAGTTTGGGTTTCAACCACAACGCAAACACCTGTACTAAGAAGTTAAAGTGTGGGCGTTGTCTGTTTGAGCATAAATCCGGTGAATGTGAGGTATTAGAATGAGGGATAATTTTAAACTTCTGTTTTGAAAATCTACAGCAAGATTTGTCCTATAAAGGCTAAACAATGTACAACGAACTGCCAGCAGATATAAGGAGCTCCAACGGCTTACAAAATTTTAAAAATAAGCCACTGCAAAATTCCAACTAATATGTAGTTCCTTGAAGATCAAGCCTAGTCTTTACAGCAGTTTGTGTATTTTTTATTTTTTTTGTTCATTTTTTGGCTTAACAACTAACATTGGATATACACCTTTTAAAGCATTAGCATAATACACACTCATACTGTTTTCTCTTTATTTTGGTTTGTAGCCTTTGAAACTTCACTTATGAGCTTACTTTTTTGTGCATAGCTCACTGGTTAAATTACCTGCTCTTGTTATTTGCTCAGAGAATGTTCAGAAACCTGATTCCAAAAAATTTAGCATTTAAGTTGGTTGTTAAAGTTAAAAATTGTCTTCCTCCAAAAAATTTAACCTCAATAGATCTTCACAGCTTCTTGTACTCAGTACAACATTTATTAGATCAACATTTTGAATGCAATTATTGCTCAGTAAAAATGCATGTCAGTTGCTTATACAAATGAAAAAAAGGCAAAATTTTCGGGAAATCATCTGAAAACTGTAAATCAGTTTAAAAAGATTCAATACCGTAATATATGTGCCTATTTTCGTGGCCATTAGTACATGTATACGTATGGTATATGAACAATCATATGTAGATATGTATGTACGAGTACATGCATGGAAAAAGTGAGAGCATTATCAAGTGTAAACTGTACTTTAAACGTTAGAGTATCTTACAAATTTAGTTCTTGCTTTTGGTATCTTAATGTCACATATGGTGCTCTTTGTCAGTTGCCACCATTTGGAGACTACTTGAAACTGCCAAGCACATACACACACATGTTGCATTGGACAAGTTATATGCTCGCACATACACACACGCGAAGATGCGCGTAACCAAACCTTTAGCAGAGGGGAAAAATCAAATATTAAAAAAAAGTAATTGAAACAGAAACATCTTGCACGAGTAGCACCAAACAGACAGCGGAAGTCGCGCCATTTTAGGAGTTTCAGATAACTATTTTGAAATCGACATGCAAATGCAGGCAAACTATTATTCAGGTTAATGTGTATAGTCGTATACATATGTGTGTATGTATGTACATAGTTATGTGTGTATGCATAAATAAAAAATTATACCAGCCAAGGAAAGAGAGAATTAAAAATGTCCACCCCCAAAAAAGCAGTACTTTTTAGCAAAAATTAGTACACATAAAGGTATATGTGTGCATATATGTATATATATATGTGCTTCATACACTTTGATGGCTCTCATTTCCACCACCATTTTTTGAGTGTATAAAACATGAAAAAAACTTAATACAGCAAGTAAAGCAACACATCATACATTATATTTTATAAGCTAAATACATACATATCTATGATATTTGACATATAAACAAATGAAAATTTTAATTTGTCCAAGCTTTATTTTACAATTTGTCTTAATCTGTGTAATTACTATTAAATATATACATACATACGTACACGTTTTATGCGTTTGTAAAATCATGACTATTGAACTTGCTCTGGATTTGCAAAAATAAAGTAGACAACTCATATTTTGGGCTTTAGATTATAAATATTACTGTATACGAGTATCCTGACTCAATACCCGAGTCAAGGCATATACATACGTACATATATGTACATATATATTATTAAGATAAGCAAATATTTTGCTGAAAATCTTAAAATATCACCTCTATCAACTAGGTGATTTTTTGTAAAAAAATATTTAAAAAATTATTTCTTTTTATTGAAAAAAACTCTATTATTGAAAAACTGAATTTGTTTTAATTAAAAAAATTCAATTTTTATATTAAAAATAACAATTTTTGGAGCTAACGTAAATCTTAATATTATTCCGAAATATTTTGCGAAAGTATATATTCTCCCTTTTTTATATGGAGAGTGATACCTACTAACATGCATATGTATGTGTGTATGTACATATATATTTATCGCCAATAACCTGGAGGGCATTAGAAGCGCTACATGAAATTAGAAGCAATAAATATTGCTGTGTATGCATATGTATGTATGTATGTGTATATACAAATTTATTAGAAAAAATATTAATTTCAAGTAGACTCGAATAAACTTTGCAATTTGCGCACTTGTTACAGTTTGTTTCCATTATGAAAATTGAAGCCAACCTGGATTATATTCGCAATGATGTAGAAAATTTCAAATTTGAATAAAATTCAGTTCAATTTTTCAAGAAATATTCGCAATATCAACGTTTAAACAATTTCTTTATCAACTACATTCGTACCATATAACAGTTTCAAATGGCTATTTTATGTATTTTTCGTGTGTGCTCTTCACAGGTCCACTAATCAATTGCAAAGCTTTAAACTGGCTCTCAAAATTCGCAAAAATCTCACCTATAATTCATCTACATCCTCATCGCCTTCATCATCCGCCATCGATCCCAATTTTGTTTTCTCATCCGCATATAATCCTGAAATCACCCTTTCATCATTATCATCTTCGCTTTTGCCGGCATCATTGCTAAGTACGACATTTCAGAGTCTCATACCATACGCCATTGCAGGCATCACGCCGAGGCCGCATAACATTCTGTCGCCGCCGTCATCAACAATATTGCCCCGGACAACAGCACCTCCGACTTCAAGCAGCATTACCAGCACCGATTGCAGCCCACAAACAACCGCGGTCACTGCAGTCACAACATACACAGCCATGGGTGGCCCCTACCCCCCATTACCGCCCACAATTGAGGGTCAAACATATTGTTTACGTTGGAATAATCATAAATCTAACCTGGTCGAAATTCTCGATGCGCTTATAAAGGTTGAGAGCTATGTGGACTGTACGATTGTTGTCGACGACCAAGTGCAATTTAAAGCGCACAGGGTAGTGTTAGCCGCCAATTCGCCATATTTCCAGGCCATATTGCAGGATGTACCAATGGATCATTGCAGCATCATTTTTCCCGGTGTGAAAGCATTCGAAATGCGCGCACTGCTTGATTACATGTACACCGGTGAAGTGAATGTAACACAGAGCCAAATACCCACTATAATGCGTATTGCCGAAGAGCTAGAGGTGAAAGGACTTTTCGATATGGCCGATCTGAAGGAGAAGTTCAACAAACTGAGCGAAGAGCACGCGGGACGGTCAAGCCATGGTTATCCATATGCGGCTACCAGCGCGTCATCTCTAACAGCGCCTTATGCCATGACGGCTAGTTCAACATCCGCCCAGAGCATACCAACCGGTGTGCACAATGGTGCTAAAGATCATGGCGTCGATTTACCAATGCCACCACAAAAGAACTCATCATCCGTGATCTCAACGTCCTCAAACATATCGCCATCGGCTGCAACTTCCAGCACCTCCTCGCCACCATACGTTAACTATAAGTCCCCATACTCAAATTTATATTCCAAATCTCCTGGCCCCTCCAATAGTGGTGGGTCTGCTGGCACTGATAGCGCAGGACAATCTAAGTCCTCGAATACACCACAGACACCCACTCATTCACAATCTCAGCCATCAAATGCCGAACGTGGCCAATGGCCATTATCGCCGTCAGCAGCAGTAAGCCTGTTGGGCTCTGTCTACGATTCTGTGCCGGATAATCCGCTAAAGCGTAAGAAGCTTTCGTCGATGACCTCAATGCTAATGAACCGTGACACCCCTATTTTACGTAATGTCTTGGCTCAAGCCAATCCCGCCGACTCATCCCAACCAATGTCTTTCTCATTGTCTGGCGCAACTAAATCAGAAAAATCAAATGTCGACAAAAACTCGCCACATACTGGATCATTGACAGGACATAATAACAATCACGGTCATCACTTCAACGGCGCCGACTACAACAGCGATAAGGTCAGTAGGTTCCATGGAGAACTTAACACTCAAACCTATTAGTTATACTATAAAATGTTGATATCCTATAAACTCCTTTTATTTGAGCAATAGGTAAAAAAGCAACAAATGTCTTTTATTTATTTTTTATAATTCTACTTCCCTTACAGAAATATCCTGATGAACCGCATTCACCCTACACTGATCGATCTTTCGATGACGATGGTTACGATGCAAAGGGCAATTATGCAGGCGGAGGGTTTAGTTCCAATGCGAATCAGAAACCGGAATGGAAACGCTATAAGCAATATACACGCAGCGACATTATGTCAGCTATTCAGTGTGTGCGGGAAGGTATGAGTGCGCTGCAAGCCTCACGCAAGTTCGGTGTTCCGTCTCGCACACTGTACGACAAAGTTAAGAAATTAGGAATAACCACGGGACGGCCAATGAATCGCACCATGAAACGTAGTCCTAGTAACGTAGAGTCGTCCACCGCTTTTCCGTACCCACACGGCTATGGCGCTGAGCCATTAATGTCGTCGATGCATGACGGACGCAACGATGAGCGTGAACCTAAAGATCACCATCGTGCTGAGCACCATCACATTCCTCCTCAGCTGCCGCATTCGTTATTAGATCACGCATTACTGCAACAGGCCTTGGAGAGTCGAGGTGGAGACATTGCAGGACGGGGCGCACTGTTGCTTGCGGCGGCTGCACACGCTGCCGCCAATCGTATTTCAACAAGCCCAGGTCCCAATGGGCCCAATGCCGTGCGTTCTCCCAGTCCACCTAATTACGGTAGGAAGTATGGGCGCGTAAGTGAGTCAGATTTTGCGATGGAACGTGGACTAGATCACGATCGAGAACACGCCATTGAACGTGATGGTGCCCACAGAAATGAACGTCACAGGTTGGAAAATGAATTGGAACATGAACAAGAAATGGCAACTGAGAGTGACCGCGAACGAGAATATGAACGTGACCACGAAAGAGAGCAAGCACACGATAGGAGACGTGCGCACGAGTTTGAGCGCGGACAGGAGCGGGAGAACTGCGAAAGGGCTCGCGAACACAATCGCAGAAATCGACAACACTCCCGCGAAGTTGAAGAGACTGCTGGCCATGTTGAAGACTTATCTGTGTCACGCAGGCGTTGTATATCGCCGCAAGAGGAAGCATTGCAACGACGCACGCGTTCACCCTCATACTCGCCACCCTCACCACGCGCGGCAACAATTCCAGCAGCAGTCGAATGCAGCACAGGAGTTATTAAACTCGCCACTGCAGCATCAGTGGCTGTAGCACCTGCAGCCATTAGCCCGAACAACCATCGAAGTCGAAGCTCAAGTCGGAACAGTAACGGTCTGACGATTGCGGACAACAACAGCGTTGATGAGTACAACAACGAATCAAACTCCACATTAGAAGCAGCAACAACAATGACAACAATAAAACGCGAGGTCATTAGTATCGACGATGGACGCACCGACTGATTAATGCTATCCATGGCGTGGCACTACGCAACCGATACTTGTTACGAATCATTGTTTCTGACCCGTTGACTGTCTGCCTGCCATACAGACCATACAATGCTTGAACAAGGCTGCAGAGAAATGGGGAACTGACATAACATAGCATAGCATAACATTAATAACTTCTTAAGTAAGCTAGTTATGATAAAATTATGATCTTATATAATGTACACATATACGTTACTGCAATAGTGCAATAAGTGGATGGAGCAATGGGCAGTACTAAAAGAAGCTTTAAGTGAGTTCCCAAATGTTTTTAACGTATGTAAGGAACAGCAAAATATGCGGAACGTAGTAGAGAATTACACAAGTTAAACTTTTTCGTGAACCTAGTAAATATGTTTTAAATATATATATATATATTTTTTTTTGTTGGCGTAATTTAGTTAAATAGCAAGAATTATGTTTTTACGGAATACGAATGGGTTTATTAAAAAACTGAAAGCCAGATATTCCTTAAAAATGCATTTGCGTTTCGTTCAAAAGGAAAAGGAAAGAAAAGGAAAAGGAAGCTACTGTTGTCCGAATCACCCTGTGCCTAAAAGTAGACTTTTATAAATAAAACTGAAATGCTACACGTTAGATATGTAGTACTAAAAGTGTAAAATTAGATTTAGAATGAAACAAACAAAGAAGTGAGTATAGGACGTAAAATTAACCTCGGCTCAGACATTTTTATGTAGAACATAATGATCATTTGTTCACCCCACAAAAAAAAGGAAATGCCACTTTGATGCATGTGCTAACGTAGAGACAAAACTCACCACCGTTTATATCTTTAAAAGAGAAAAGCTTACACAAGACTGAAGAAGAGATGAAAGTCCGAAAAGCGGAAATGCAGAATCTGGAGAAATTAAAGAAAATTTCACTCAAAATCGCAGTTCGGTTGAAAAATTGTGCATATGTACATGCAGAACAGCGAACTTCTAGAACAGAGAGGAAACAACCACAGAACGTCAAAAACAGACCCATTCCAACACCAAAATTTGCAAACGACATTCACCATTCAAAATATTAATTAGTGCTAAAAGGTATAAATTCGGAACCAATAGGTTTTTTTAGTTGGGTGAATGTTGGGCTCGAGTTATGATAGATCAGGGTTGAGTACGGAATTTTCGAAATTGTAACAAATCCTCTTAAAAATTATACGTTTTGTAATAAAATTGTACTAATTTTTGTTTTTGTGATTAATTAATATCTTCATTTGAAAGTAATTTTTTGTTTTTTATATAACAATAAGCATAAGAAAACACAAAGGATAATAACCACGGCATCGTTTACGTTTTCAGTAATGAATTTAAAATTAGAATGACACCAGTTGTCTGCCAAAAAGCTTTTCGTCCACGGTAACGTTTTCTAAACTAGTTTCACCGCTTTCTAATTTCCATTGTCATATTGCACTCTGGCTTTAATAAAATCTTTTGTTTTTACTAAAGAGGGGACTGAATCATTAAAAAAATATGTTAAATTCTATTAAGCTTATTAAAACCATTGCAATACAAAAATAATGCATTATTTATCAAAACTGTATCCGTTGTACTTAAGTACTTTCATTAGTGGTATTGTATGGAAAAAGTACAATTGCATCGAAAAACCCAACTCTGTGGTGGATGAACGAACCGTTAGCAAAAACATAACAAGAAAAGAAGATGCAATCCCGGCCGGTTTGTCTAACAAAACTCATCTGTAAAATTTCACCACCCAAAATCACGTTAGAATTAATTCGAATCAGTTCAGAACTAATTGGCAGAGAACGTCTAAAAAAGAAGGTGCAACTTAAGTACTAAAATCTTACGAATTGTATTTAACTATGATAGATTTTGTGATGGTGAATTTTGTGCGAGAGTTTTAGTACATGAATTACACCTATACTGTTATAATACGACTCCACTAAAGACCAATGCGTGGGTATGCAGATTTTGTGTTTCAGAGATAGCCAAATGTTTCCACTGTAAATCGTGTATTTAAATTTTTTATTTTGAAGTGCGATCTGCTGCAATTCTAAAATGGTGCATAAAATTGAAATTTTTATGCAGACTTTGTAATTTTATTTTGAAGTAATAACTAGTGACGCAACGACGCATAATTAAAAAATCATATCTAAATTTTAGACACCTGCAGTCAATTAAATTGTCTCGCTATTGGACAACTCGCAAAACATTGTTGTCAGATTTCCTTAAGAACACAATGGCAAGAGAGAAAACGTCAAGTAAATGAACACCGCCATTTTATATTAAATTGCATGCAAACCCAATACAATGAGCTGAGAAAGTTTGAAATGGATTTGAGTTGTAATATTTGTATGGGATATGACAAGCCTTTTGGCTGGATTTTGCGCTTAAACACGCTAGAGGCAGCAAACCCAAGAATAAACTGCGGTGGAAACGTATTAGACACTCGCTGCAATAGGTGTTTGTTAAGGTGGTGATTTCTCCTAGCCGAGTTTTGTTAGTGGATCGGGCTGGCAACTGAACCTTGTTGTTGTATATGTTCTTCGGCGCAGTATCGGGCCCGTCCCGTTAACAAAACACGATAGGGAGTTTGTCTTCATTAAAACTAATTGGCTCTAAATAGATTGTAATCTGGTCGAATTGGCTTTTTGTGCGCTGGATTCGCCTAGCCGAGTTCAGTTAGAGAAATGGGACGTGATTGCACTTTCTTGTCTTTGAATTTAGGTGGATAACTGCTTCAAAAACAGTTCTGCATTATTCTATTGCATGCCTCAAAAGTGGATTTCCTAAACAAATGTTGAAATAAACGGTTGTCCTCAATAAATGAAATGAATTTGAAATAAGAAAATTACACACATAAAGCCTTCTTAGGCGAGGCGTTGTGCAAAATGAAATGCCATTAGTAAACTTTAGAAGCTATTAATTGTCATATTTGTGTTTAGTGCTTAAAGAGAATTTTCAAAAACAAAAAAAAAATAGTTTTCAAAACTACACTCAAATCAATTTGTAATCTTTGAACGTTGTATGCCAGTGATTTGTTTATAAAAATATCCACAGACTAGTAATTAAGCTAAAAAAATCTGCTGCACTATTTAGATGTCTACTTTTAATTTAGTATTTTTTCTTAAATTAATAATAAAGTCGCTCAAGTATGAAGAATATATAAGTAAGTATAGTTACCAACTAAGTGAATATAGTATACATATTTACAACAATTCTACCTCAAATCAAATATAAGTACTGCGGCGTTGTAAAGTCCTTGTGGACATGTGCATACATACTTACATATGTGTGTACGTACATGAGTACAGATGTTAAATTTTTGTTTGTAGCTTTTACTTTATTGTAATAAATAGTTTTTAATTTTTTTTTTAATTTTGAAAATTCGCCACAAACTAAGTTCAATTTTAAAAGACTGACACTTACCACAAAATAATAAAAAAAACATACAATAACAGACAGGATTTCAGATGGAACATTTAGACTCCTGATGAACCAGTAAATGTTAAATTTATTTCCATTTTCATGAAAGTTAATTCAAAAATCGACAAAAACCGTACAATGTATTTTTAACATTTCAAAAATAAATCGGAAATAATTCATAGTATAAATTCTCAAATCTTCTAATTTTAAACACACAAAGAATATTTATTCTGATAAATATTCAAAAACTGCGCTGGGGGCAATGCAATTAAAATTTGGATTGGCGTTTCGCATTCAACAAAAATTCAGATAAATTGAATTAATAAATTTAACTGTAAATAATATAAATTCAAATAGAAAATTTCAGAGTCTATTATTATAGTTTGTAAGATTGTGTATCTATGTATGTATGTAAGTTTATATGTCTTTTTTTAAAATTTGATAAAGTAATTTGAAACAGTTAAAGCCAGAATTTGGTAAAATTGTCATGTTTATTTTTCGTTTAAATCAAATTGTATATTGTGTCCACGTAAAGTGTTGATTCCATTGCCAGTAACATTTCGTTGGTTAAAAACAGTTTACATACGAGTATATGCACATAGTTAGATTAGTATCCTTAATTTTTACATTTAACACGCGATTCGTAACCCGAATTCAGATTTTAGTAAAACATGTTGACTGATAAATTCAAAACCAAGAAACGCAAACAAACTTCAAATAAAAAACTAAGTTAAAAATTAGCTGAAAACGCTTTTAAATCAATTATTTGTATATTTGCATACGATTTTCCTAGCAGCGGAAGTTGATGTCGAGAAATTGTCAAGGCATTATGAAGGGTATTTCAAAAAAGAAGGGGGTGGGCCTTATTGACTTTCGTTTCACATACGAGGCCTTGCCTCCCTTGAGGATGAAAACCACTCTGGCAATGTTTGTTGTTGTTTTTGTAGCATCAATACTAACGGTCGATACACCCGATATGTGGCAAACGTTAAGGCAAGCCTTTACGATATTTGTGAGAAGAGTGGCTTGGAAGGTCATAGGCTGCTTGTAATTCAGCGGAAAATCTGTCATCTTGAGTCCTTGAGATGTATACACCGTTGGACGGACATAATTACCATTTCACCTTTTTCTAACTTATGATGTTCCCGGAGATAATCCAGTTTCTCTGTACCTAGGAAAATGCGTGCGCATTAGAACTTCTTGCATTTTGTTGTCATAAATATACGATTTTCCCAGCAGTGGAAGTTGATGTCGAGAAATATGTCAAGGCATTATAAAGGGTCTTTCAAATGTGGAGCCTAGATGGTACCTTTTTTTAGTCATCTTTAACATTTGTCAAGTGGACAGATGTATAATTTTGCACGATAGAACAGCGTATTAAAACTTATTATGAAAATGGTCAATCTTTAAGGGCAACATATCGCAAAACTCATAATTTTTTGGTGGAAACAATCACCCGAATGAGTCGAAAATTCAAAGGTCGGCGAAAGATGTTCAAGAAACTGGTTCTGTCGAGAATAGAAATAGGGCAGTCGGTTCAGCGTTACCGAAACGACCCGGATATACACATATGTATATCCGTTCAAAGACTGTCACTCAAGCAGCATTCCCCGTACACGTATTGGGAATGAATATGCTGCTACAACAACAACAACATGATAGGAAACATGTTGGCAGACCAAAAACTGTAAGTTCTGTTGTTGTTGTAGTTGTTGTTGTTGTTGGTGTTGTTGTTGAAAATGGTCGATCTTTAAGGGCAACATATCGCAAAACTCATAGGCCCCTATTATGAGTTAGATTCGATCTTCGATATTTGTTGGTTGTCGAAGATCGAAGATCGAATGTCAATTTGGTATTATGAGCGGTGCAATGCTGTCGAAATTTTCGTTGTATACCGAATTTAGAGTCGAATGCACTTTTGCTTTCGATTGTGTAGCGTATTGTGGGAAAACTTGTTAAAATGTAAGTTGTTTGCGATTATTTATGGTTTTAGAGTAACCAAATAATAAATATATACTAATGTTGTTAATTTTATGCAGTTCGAAAATCGTGAGTACCAAACAACAATTAGAAAGGCTAGTTGCATTAATGGAAGAGAATCAACAATTCGCAAAAGGAATGTGCACCAAAGTTCATGCAGCAAAAAAATGGAAGGAATTTACAACGGAGCTGAATTGCTTGGGACCACCAGTTAGAACGGCAGCAAAATGGATTAAGGTTAATAATGGTTTTTTTTTTTGTGATGTTTATAGAAATACATTTTATTTTCCCTTGGCAGGCATGGTCTGAAATACGTAGAGGAACTGAAATACATATTTTTTTCGAATGACGAATAATTAAGTAAAGAAAATGTATAACAAAAATAAAACAGAAACTGTGGCGTAAAGATTTCTATTTAATACTTTTTAGATTTTTCTATAATATTCTAAGAATTTAATTTCTTATGTTTTCTGCTTCTCCGTTATTTGACTCCACTTCAATATCTTCAGCATCCTAGCATACCTTCATTACCAATACTCAATTGGTACGATCCCTGAACACAAAATCGCAGAACTGTGGCTAGCCTTAAAATATTTGGAATGGATTTGGCTCGGGTGCACTGCTGCAACTGGTTTTCTGTACTGGATAGTAGGTTCATAAACGCCTCTTTAGATAATCTAAAGTTCTTTAAAAATCTGTAAGGAAATTTCTGTAATATTAAATACGTCAACACATTTTGAAAATTCTAAACTTACTCAGTGGAAGCCATTTCTAGGGGGTTGGATGCGCCCCTCAACTGTTTTCTACTTCTAGCTAGTTCCACTAATCATTCATCGTCCGATGAATCGTAGAACCACAACTCCGTTGTACTCATTTTCACAAAAAATACTTTTTTTAACTTTTAAAAACGTTGTTAGCAAAGAATTTCAGCACAATCAGTTGTTCTTTTATTTTGATTTGCTGTATCAGATGAGAAAAAATTATCTATTGTAAATGCGTCGAGCGATCGAAATTCGCAATAGTCCTATTCTTCAACGAATGAGCACCATAATAACAAATGAAAATTCATAATTTGTGGTGGAAACAACCACCCGAATGATTCGAATGATTCGAGAATAGAAATAGGGCAGTCGGTTCAGCGTTACCGAAACGACCCGGATATACACATATGTATATCCGTTCAAAGACTGTCACTCAAGCAGCATTCCCCGTACACGTATTGGGAATGAATATGCTGCTACAACAACAACAACATGATAGGAAAAGGGTTGGCAGACCAAGAACTGTAAGTTCTGTTGTTGTTGTTGTTGTTGTAGCAGCAAAAACATTTCCCATACACGTGCGGGGAGTGTTACTGGAGTGACAGTCCTTGGCCGGATATATAGTAAATCCGGGTCGTTCCGGTAACGCAGAAGCGACTACCGGGGGAAGTTCTGTTGAGAATATTGCTGCTGTAGCGTCGACATCTCGACGTTCGTAAATTATGTAATTTCTCACATGTATTAGGTTGGGGAATAAGTTCGTAGCGTTTTTACCGAACACTTTTATTTAAACAAAAATCAATAATTATATGAAGTTAATCAATTTTATATTTCTCGTTGCTGTTTACAACCTCTTCCCACCTCTCGATCAATTTGTTGATGCCGTTCCACCGAAATTGGATTTGGAATGGATTGTTGAGCCAGTTTTTAAGGACCTCTCTGTTATCGAAGGTAACGCCCTTCGTATGGTTTGGCAGGGAGCGGAAAAAATGGGAATACGGCGGATGCTAAAGAAACTCTCATTCGAGCTCTTAGCGTGCGGCTATGACGACTTGTACAACATGTCGCCTGGCGTTGTCGTGAAGGAGTGTGGTATGACCATGTCGACCAAGTATTTTCAGTCGAATGACCTCATTGGCGCGATGTAGCTGGGTCATGTAGAGATCTTTGTTAACCGTGGCATTCTTTTCGAACATTT
This sequence comes from Anastrepha fraterculus, assembly GCA_037575425.1. NCBI lineage: Eukaryota > Metazoa > Arthropoda > Insecta > Diptera > Tephritidae > Anastrepha > Anastrepha fraterculus. Next base: position 36,585 of record JAYXIM010021933.1, on the reverse strand, counting down.
TCCAGTGCACCATGCCCTCCCAGTCCCACCAAACACATATCATGATCTTTGGATGAGCCGTGCGTGATTTGGCATACCTCCTGGACCACCCACTCCTTTCTTTGCTTCATGTTGATGTAAAGGCACCATTTCTCATCTCGAGTGACGACTCGGTACAAAAAGCGCTGTTTATGACCGCGTGTTGCTCGATGGCTGGCGAGATGCGGAGACGCAATTTGAAGGTGATTTTCTTTGTTTTTTTTGTTTTGTTGAGCTCGTGAGGCCCCAGTCTCCCAATTTTTTGCTAAATCCCATTGAATGAAGGTAATTGAGAATCGTTTTATGATCGCAGTTCATATTTTCCGCCAATTCCCGACTAGTTTGGCGACCGTTCTCCTTCAAATGTAATTTAAGACGTTTTTCATCGAATTCAGAAGGCCTTCCGCTGCGGAACGTATAATAGACGTCAAAGTCGCAAATTTTTAGCTTTGCAATCCATTTCCGTGCTGTAGACTCGCCTATGACAACTTCTCCATACACGTCGCAAATGTCCCGGGCTGCTTCGTCATCTTTTTGACCTCGATGAAAAGCAAAGAAGAGCAGATGTCGAAAATGTTGATTTTTGCCTCCTGCTCTGTAGAGCAGAAAGAGCTCCATCGGATGAATACTTAACCTTTGCCAATCAGCAAACAAAGCGCTGTAGAATAAAAGAAAATATAAAATTTAAAAATACAATATTTGTGAAGAGACGAATTTTGAATAAAAAATAGTGAAACCTGGAAGAATATAAAATTTTACATGTTTTATTTTAAAACTTCATCAAGGCGCGTGTATTGAAAGACCCTTTATTTGGTGTGAATACATTAATCTCGTGTTGGAGATCACAGTGGGGGAACTGATGTAGTTCAAGTTGCGCAACCGAAACGCTTATTTTGTATTAAACCAATTCCCTAGTTCAGGTTGCGCGTCCATTCCCGCAAGATCTAGTAACACTTCTGCAGATGTCAGATATTTTTCCCACTTTTGGTGTATTTTTTAAATAAAACCCGTTGAATAGAAGGAAACATTATATATTTTAAACTTTTTTATTCACCTATTTATGTGGTTTAAATTAACTTTTTTATATTGAGTGGTTGGAGCAAGAACAAAATACTTGTTCATTTCAATAAAAAACTTGATCTGCTTTTTATTTCTTTTTTTATTAACAAAAAATTGGCGGAATAAGCCACCGTGTCGTGTTTATATACATATATAATATATATGTTTATATATAATTGGCGCGTACACCCGTTTTGGGTGTTTGGCCGAGCTACTCCTCCTATTTGTGCACCTTGTTATTGTATATGTTAATTGGGGTATTAAAATTTTTCAAAGCATACTTTCAGGCGGTCGCATTAAAATCAGTGATACTACGTGACGTGATGCAAAGCAGATCGATTGTCTTTCATGTGTATTAAGGATTGCCTTCATTTTCAAATCTCCGTGAAAAGTTTCAAATAAAGTTGATCTTATTTATGATAAAGTTATGTGTCTCGATAGTTCTCTATGTTAATAATAATTGAAAAGATAAACACCCCGATTTGCGAAATTAACAAAATTCGTGCACAATTTTTGGAAACCATTAATGATTACAAAAGCACTCAAATGTTGCTCAAATCAACCAATTTTTATATAATTTTTTGTAGATAAATTTAAGAGTGTAGGAATCTGTGACATTAGAACGATTTCGACGAACAAAGATATGATAAAATTGATGTGATTACTGAATAAAAAAAAGGCTTCGAACTGAGGCAACGAACAGACTGAATGGGAGCATCACAGGTAATGTACGACGTTCCCACTACGTTACTTAGTTTAAAGAACATAAAGTGATTAACCTTATCGCTATTGAGATATAGGTGCGACCGACAACCCCATAAATGCAATATGTTGATCCCTAGAAAATTAATCAGAACTCTTAATCGAAGAGAAAACTCTTGGGTCGTCCACGTAAAATAAGAATCTAGAAAACAAAAAAAAAGGTCCTAAGATGCCTCTTTGAGGTATGTCAGATGATGCAATAAAGAGAATAGAAGAAACCGCCTCCATTGAGGCCACGCAGCAGCTATTACTTAAATACTTGTATTGGAACTCGAATTCAGCCACTTCAGAAATTTAGAGTGTAAACCAAGCATAACCAACCTGCACAATAGAATGCAATGAGATACTTTGTCGAATAGTTTGGAAAAATCAGTGTAGGTATATGCAATCAACTTGGAGTCCAGATAAGACATGTCAATGCAGTATTCGTTAAAACCGCTAGGTTTGTAAGCGTAGGCCGTCCAGCGACAAAGCAATGCTGGTGAGGTTAGATTGAACTCTTAACGGCAAAACACATTTTCTCTTTCACTATACTCTCGAACAGTTTAGAAATAGTAGACAGCTTGGAGATAGATCTATAGTTAGTAACATCATTATTTTTGCCGGTTGTGAAAATTGGGGTATTTGAAGTGAATTTCCATTTCAAAGTCAATCTGCGTCGTTCCGGTGACGTAGAACGGCTATAGAGGCTTGTTAGAGTTGAATCACAACTGATGTGTGCACTACTGCGCGCAAAGTCTTTTAAATCGGCATCATAGGAATAGTAAATTACTCTTAATAATGAAATGATCAAGGAAAATATTTATAGAAAACTACATTATTTTTATTTACGTATTCATCTTCATCTATCTATGTAAAATACACGATGTACAGAATGCAGAGGTCTGGCCAACATCGGGACGTTCCGGTAACGTAGAACCGACTGTCGTAGGAAAGGGTAGGCTTTTGCTTTAAAAATCGTATTTATAGATTTAGTTCTTATTCAGAGCATACAAATGTATTTTACATGCCCTACTTGCATATGGATAGTGAGAGTTTTTCTTAGCCCGTCTTCGATGTTTCGATTCCAGTCGACTTTATTAATCTAGAATAATCCCGAGGTACTTGTCCTCGGTAGCAAGTGTAAGTTCCACTACATTTAGTGAAGGGGTCTTGAAAGCAAGTACAACGCACGCTCGATAACGTGAACTAATCCAAATCAAGACAGTTCACGTTAACCAAAGTGTTCACGTTTTGGAATGCCCAAAAAGACTAAGTAAATATATTTTTTCACATTTAATTTCACATTTTATTCTTGTTGTAGTTACATATTAATTGAAAATTAAGTCATACGATGGTTTTATTTAAAAAAATCAGTCATCTACTGTAGCATTAAGTAAACTTTAATTTTAACTTGCTGTTCATTTTTGGAATCAAACAGATCAAAACATCGTGTTACCAAGCAATGTTGCACCGTTTGCTTTCTTCAGCAGTAAAGTCCAGGCCACCATCAAAAAAGCTAAAGCTTTCATTGGCCCCGATAATATCAACATGTTGATGCTGATGCTGAAAATTTGGGCTCGACGGGAGTCGAGTCTTCAACCTGTCCATGACCCCTCTGCATGGAAAATAAGGGGACTGGTCCCACCATTGGGAAATCCGAAAATCGTTTCCACGAAATGTACAGTACCCCAATAGCATTTAATGCCATAAGCACGCAAATAAATCACGGGTCAGGGTATTGACTTTTCACATTTGCTTTCAACTTCTATGTCTCGAAGCTTCCTCAACCACCAGAGGGAGTTTCACTGGCCTCTTATGCTGACGATTGTTCAATAATAGCTTGCGGCAAAGATATCGGGGGTTTGTGTACAAAAATGAACGACTACCTGTCAGGACTTTCCGCTTTCTCGCGGAGAACCTCCAACATCCACCCCTTCAATTTACGGCGACCCAATTTTCTACCTGTACGAATGAGGTCAAACTGCAGTACCGACCGTAAACAACCTCAAAATCCTGGAAGTCACCTTCGATAGTTTTCGCCCCTTCTCGGTGCATACAACCGCAGGTGCCGCTAAGTGCAACAAGGTCCTCACATCGCTAGCCGGTAGCACTAGATCAAGGACAAAAACATGTTGCTGGCCACATTTAAAGCAATTGGCCCACCGGACACACATTGGAAGAAACTCCGATACATCTGCTGTACAACATTCTCACAGCAAGGCAATTGTGCGCCCAGTAAAAGAAGCATCCTACTCTGCAAAAAATTCCAGCAGGGGCGGTTCCTGCTGGAGGCTGAGCCACCCCCCAATACGTCAGGAGGTATCTGTTATCTATACTTACGAGATCCAGGACAATGCACACCTAGTGTGTTAAAAAGTTTATAGAGAGGCCTTAAACTTCTTCAGGAGTCTCTTACCATCGACTTAGCAACTCCCAAACATCGGAGACGCACAATTGCGTTCAAAATATTGCAATAGATTAAGCTCCTGTCGATCCAGAATCGACCCCGACATACTCAATATATGTAGGTATCCAGCACGACACTAACAACCAATTCACGCGCCCCCTAAATCTTGCCATACATATTTATTTTGAGATTCTTTTGAACTCAGTTAACGCTCTGGTAAAACGAGCATTTCGATCATACAGAGACCTAAGAAGAGCTGGATATAGCAACCCTAGCAATATGGCAAGCTTGGCATAGAGACTAGAGCAAAGACGCGCATTCAAGCCTTGAGCGAGCGAACGCCATATGAAAAAGGTTCAGCGTATACTGGCCAGTGAAATAAGAAGAGTAAATCATGCACACATACATCTTCATGTGCTTACATTTGCACGCAAAGGTTTATTTATTTTCTGTGCTGATGTCACTCAATTACTAAATTTGCTAAAAATAGAGTAGCGGTTTAAGGAAGGCGCCACCTTCTGTGTTTTCTACATCGTGAATCTACATCAATTGAACATCTTGCGAGTTGGTAATCAACAAATATATCTTACTGACGGGACACATTTATAAATAAAACAAAAACAGCAGAATACCAAAGAAAGTAACTGCCCATTTTCCTAATGTAGCATGTAGTCAATGAAGAAATTGCAAACCTTGCACGAACATCAAAAAAATATCCGTTGAAAAATTTTAAATATATGCAAAACGAAGAGAAAAAAAAATGAAATGAACGAAAAAATGTATCAACGTTTAAATCAACGTTTACCGCCAAAATGAACAAAGTTACCACAATAAAATACGCTACGAAATAAGCAACACAAAGCATACTTCCTAATTTGAGCGGTCTTCCCTTGCGACATCTCGTTTGTAAAACCGCTAATACTATGTAACTCAACTCAGAAATAATTACCAATGACCCTATCGAAGGTCTTAAGAAAGTCGGATCTAAATGAGTTAGGGAGCAATGCGTGTATTATTTCTGAGCGAGTTTTATAAAGACGTTATCGTTATCATTTTTATCATTTATCAATCTACAAAACTTTATTTGCGTCATATTTCTTATCTCATCATTTGTATCAAATTTGAGTAATTTCGTTTCTTTTGTAGCATACATATATAAAGAGGTTTTTTGTTGAAAATGACCGTTATGTGACCCATTTCAATACCAAACTACCTTACAGTAATACGAGTTCTAAATTTCATTGCCTTCACCGCACTCAATAATTACGGCAATATTGCGATCATTGTTGCTTTGATGGCCTATTGTTGATATTCAGCTCATTAACTACCGCAATATTACAGCATTTGAATCTCATTCTGCCCTAAAAATAATAAATATGTAGATAATATTAAACTTTAAAGTAGTAATTATCAAATAAAAACTTACTTTTCTTCTCCCATTTTAACTCCGCAGTGAAAATTTTTATATTGCGTTTGATTAGCCAGTGATGGCCATAAGATTATCAAAGCTTTACTGACGGAATGCATGACGTTGCCCTTGTGGCAGGAATTATATGATAACTGATATGAACAGCTCGAAAAAACTCTTTGCGTCGATATCTAATTCGATTCCTTTAAGTTGTTACATATAACCGTTATGTGAACAAAATTATAATACTCTTGAGCATAAATGAGTGAACATCATAAAGACAACAAAAACAACACGAAAGAGCAGTTATTTTCAGCGAGTGCGCTATGAGTGTTGGTAACCAAGGATGATAGAATACAACATTGCGTACCCTTAGACCGCGACTCAGCTCAGAAACACAAAAACGATAGGGCGAAAGTAAATGGAAAGCAAAGAAAAAACTGCATTTATAAGCTTACAACATTGAGAGAATTCAATATTGAGCCTTCCGAATTCGCTGACGTCAGCGCCTCAAGTAAACAAGTAAAGAGAAGAAAAATTACTTGTTTGTGAAGAGGAAGATTAAACGAAAGCAATGTAAACTGATAATCAAAAGAAATTATATGTATATACATACACACACTTTCTTGCAACGGCGTCAATCGCAAAAAACCGGAGGTATTGCTAAACTTAATAGAGGCGGAGTAAATTTGTGGGGTACGCTAATAATGTGGTGGTAATAGCACCACGACTGTGTCATAACACGATAAGTGGGATAATTTAAAGAGCTACAAACTGTGAATTAAGCTTGAATCCACGTAAAACAGAACGCATGCTTTTTACCACAACAAACTACATATGTGGTAGGCGCAATGCCATATCTAGGCAAAAGTTGTAACCGTGACATGCCTCTTAGCGAAATTAGTGTGAAAGAACTCACGAAGTCTGTTTACGGCTCCAATCGAAACATAACTATGAACAATCCCACTGGCAAAATCGCTGCTTAAAGAACCGTACAAACTAACCATAGTCGGTACATTGCGTTCAAACAAGGCTGAAATTCCTCAGGAAAAGAAAGTAAAAATTGGAAGCAAAACAGGCACAGCAATATTTTGTTATGATAACGAACTGACACTGCTATCGTATATGGCGAAACCTAAAAAGAGAGTGCATGTGCTGTCGTCTTGTGATGAAGAGGGTACAAGTGGCAAACCAAGTTCAGTGGAGTTTTATAACAAAACAAGGTGGCGTCAACACACTCGACCAGATGTGCAACATTATGTCTTGGTCACGAACAACAAGGAGATGGCCTATGTGTATGTTCTTTGGCATACTAAATATTGCTTTTTAGAACAGTTATGTGATCTATGCTCATAATATGATAAATGAGAACAAGAAACCCCTATTGCGTCGTAATTTTATGAAGAATCTTCACAATTCGCTTGAAGCAACCCAATCTGCAGTCAACCATATGTGGAAACATCCAAGATATTTTAGCATAATCAATTGAGAATGTAATACCTGAGAACTCAACTCAAAAACAAATCACTAAAAGAAAAGTTTGTGCCTTCTGCCCCTATCGGAGAGCACAAAGTTGATTTGTACACCTTCTGTTCAAAACGCTAACTTTTTATTTTGTTCTTTGTTTTTTTAATATATAAGTATTGTTAATTTTAGTAGAAAGTTTTTATTTTATTTTTTTTTTTTGTTGACCTTTTTATTTTTATTTTTTTATAATAGTAACTATGGTAAATGTGATATTACATGAGACTCGTTGAATAAGACCACCAATAAATTTGTCTTTGTTTTTGTTTTACTTATACAATCTAAAATATTCATACTGTTATTTTTCAATAGGTTTTGGGGTATCTGGTGGACTCCTAGTGTTTTGGAAGCAGTTTTTAGTCAACGTGACTAACATTAGCAAAAATGTATTAACAATATAATTGGTTATGCAGGGTTAATGAACAAGCTTTCTGAATTTCACCCCGCAAAGCACTTTGATGTAATTTTGGTCTGCAAACTTAGCTGGAAACAGAACATGGAAGGACGGGCAAGGAAAGCAGAAATGCCCGTAGCACTGCATGCCCGTAAACGTATGCTTGGAAGAAGATGGGGCCTTAAACCTAAGTATACTTTATGGTTGTATAAAGCGGTAATACTACAAATTTTATCATACTGATCGGTAGTTTGATGCAAAGCTCTAGAAAGAGATTACAATGTCAAATTAATTGACAGAATATAAAAATCAGCATGTGCAATAACAGTCGGTACAATTAGATCATGTCCTAGGGAGGTTTTAAATGCACTGACATATATTATTTCGATTGGTCTGTATAATAAAAAGATGACAACCATGACTGCATTTAGACTCCATGAATTTGATCGCTGGAAGGAAAAAATTATGGTAATGCCAGTCTGGTATTGCGACAAACTCAGTACACCTCGGGGAGTACTGATTACATCGTCCCAACGGTGGCATTTAATAGGATTGATTTTTCCATCTCGGGAGGAATGGAATAAGGGACTTTCACAAAACAACATCGACACTAGAGTCTGTACAGATGATTCAAAAATGGATTGTGGTGTTGGAGCAGGTATATATTCTCATAGACTTAGAAATGAAAAATCTGTGCGTCTTTCTGTTACTTGCAGTGTCTTAAAGGCCGAAGTATTGGCAATAGAGGGAATCTTGTACGCTATTAATCGCAGACTTCTGTTTTAAGAGCAATATCGCTATTCTTTCGGATAGCAAAGCTGAAATCCAGGAACTAGATCCGACTACAACATCCCTATAAACTGGTGGAACAAAGCAATCTGCAATCCAAGCACTGGATTCGGCTACAATATCCCTCTAAACTGGTGGAACAAAAACGATAACGTTACCTTAATCTTGCTCCTGGACATTAGAGCATTCAAAGTTACGAAAAAACAGGCGAACTGGCAAGAGGGGAGCTGCCATGAGTAATATTATTACAGAATCGATATTTAAACCACTGGGTGCAATCAAAATCGCGGATTGTAGATGGGGGGATCAGATGACATGCAAAGTTAGCATAACGTTATGGCCCACCTACAACCACAAACAAACATCACCATTGATAAATATGAAACGATGTGATGTCTGTAGACTCATGGCAGTGATAACTGACCTCTGACCCATAGGTGAACAAGCAGCCAAAATGGGTATCCCTTATAAAATAGGAGTATACTGTCATAGTTGTAATCAACCGGAGAAAAAGGAAATTATCTTTAACTTCCTCTATGTATGTCTTGCCCTATGGAAGGTTAGGATGTTAACCCTTGGCAAACCTCTTTTTGAGAACCTCGAAGAGCTGGCTCGTACAAAATGGATATAGTCGTAAAGGAATAACCCGTATAACTTTTTGGCAGCGAGGATGTTTCAACAAATGGTGCGGAAGCGCTAATCACCACTAACTAATCGCTTTTATAAAATTTATTAATTTAAAAATCACAATATTACCAAGCCATTCTTGAAATATTTACAAACAAGTAACTTATTTCTCTTTTGTTTGTTTATCGCAACGCAGGCGCCATCCGGTTGTCAAAATCGCAAACAATAAATTAGCAGTATTCAGAAGGTACCACAAACAGTCGGCGCACTCGCGTATCGGCACCCACGTCACTGTAGACAGTTATAATTTCGAGATTGTAAAAGACTTTATTTATTTAGGAACCAGCATTAACACCGATATCAATGTCATCCTTGAAATCCAACGTAGAGTCTCTCTTGCCAACAAGTGCTACGACTAAGTAGGCAACTGAGCAGTAAAGTCCTCTCTCGACGAACAAAATTAACACTCTACAAGACTCTCATCATGCCCGTTGTTCTTGTAGTTGATGTTGTTCCACAAATTGAGGGACCTACAGTTTCAAGCCGACTCCGAACGGCAAATATTTTTTATGAGGAGCTTTTTCATGGCAGAAATACACTCGGAGGTTTGCCAATGCCTGTCGAGGGGCGACCGCTATTAGAAAAATGATTTTATTAATTTTGGTTTCACTGAGATTCGAACCAACGTTCTATCTGTGAATTCCGAATGGTAATCACGCACGGCAGCCGCCATAGACATAGCGCAGCGAATAAAGATTCAGCGGCTACCTTGGCTGGGTCATGTCGTCCGAATGGATACAAACGCTCTGGCTTTGAAAGTATTCGATGCGGTACCAGCTGGTGGTAGCAGAGGAAGAGGAAGGTCTCCTCTTCGTTAGAAAGATCAGGTGGAGAAGGACTTGGCTTCACTTGGTGTGTCCAATTGGCGCCGGTTAGCACGAGAAAGAAACGACTGGCGCGCTTTGTTAAGCTCGGCTACCGTGAGAAGCTTCATTATCATTCGCCCCTTAACAATTTAACATACAGTTAATAATTAGTAGCGGTGATGTCAGTAATCGACAAATTTCTCCGGCCAACGCCATAACATTGGCATTAATATCATGACATTTAAACCACCACTTCATCTTATATGAATTCTCATCGGGCGGGTTGTTAGCATCAGAAAGCCAGTTTTGGTCGCAACTATATTCGGAGTATATTGAATATAAGCTTTTGTAACGTAGTCCATAGTTCAGTGCTGAAAGTCAGTTAGGATATACTCAAGCAACACAATTCAGTACAAAAAAATGTTTACCTTCATTTTTCCTACTATGACCCGATTTACACGAGGAGACATCTGGAAGGGAGACACTGGAAATTCTCTTTTGATGTTTCATTCGCGTACACACGGGCAAAAATGTTTCCGCGACATTTTGACATTTTATACTTTAACATCGTCTGGTTCGGATATATTCTAGCACGCGCTTACATGTAAAGCAGAGAGCGTTCGACAACAGTTTCTTAAATATATGAATGAAAAATGCAAACTGGTTAAATAATAAATAATTTGTTGTTTTTTTTATTGAAATATATTTATAAATTCTTATACTTGAATAAAAAAAATTAAATTAAAAATACTTTATACGTAAATAATTAACTTGAGTATCTAGAAATGCAGGGAAAAATTAGAAATCAACATAAACATGTCCCATACTATTTTAAATTATACCTACTTTACTAGCAAAAATAATCGTGCATTTCCCAAGCAGCGTTCGGATGTTTGTCATCGTTGTTATCTTCCGTTTGATTGAAAACCAACACATAACTTAGAACTTTCTTCCACAAAAGAAGAAAACGAAAAAACTGTCAAAAATTGCTTTAAGACAAGAAATACGAATAAGAAGAGCAAAGCGTGTCGCCGAGTACGGGAGACAAAATCCCTTCTCTCTTCCCCGACCGTCCTTCGCCCATGAACAAAATGTTTCCCTTCCAGATGTCTCCTCGTGTAAATCGGGTCTATGAGAGTGTAGCATAATTCCGGAACAGGCCTTTTCAAAGTATGTCTGGCACGTCTCTAACTAATGCGAGGTGAAAATAAAATACACCATAGATAGTTGTGCCACTTCATTTAACTTGAATTTTCAATTTCTATATATTCGCCTTAAGTGTGGCAACGCTAAATAAACACGGTATAAGATTAAATAAATTTTGTAGTAATAATACAATACGGGAAAAGTGATAGGACTGCCGAAATACTTTTGAATAAATAGTGAAACAAATATCGTCTTTAAATTGGCGATACCTTACAAAAGTGAATTACACTTTGGACGCGTGAATAGTTATGCAGAAGAGCAAAAGAATGCGCGTGTCGGGGGCAGACAAGAGTCGTGGTGTTGTAAAGAATTTGCCCAGTGGGGGCCAAGAACGAACCACCAATCGTAAGCAATAAAAATGCTATTCTTCAAGCAGTCTAATTTTATATTGCTATAGAAATACTATACCGTAATTTATGTTGTCCATTTTGCAGGCCAGAATGGGAACAAAACAAGTGGCCTTCAAAAGGGGGCTCAGCTGTTCGTCCAACGAAAAAAGCGCCGTTCGCTGCGCGCTGAGAATAATTCTTCCGAGGGAGAAAAGATCTATAGTAATACGAAATGTTGTGTTATCTGTGGAAACAATAATGAAGTAGTTGATTTATCTTCAAACCCTATAATGAAGAGGACAATGGCCTCCTACTGTCAAGACGATGGTGTGGTGAGTAAAAGAGTTAAAATAAGTTTGCCCTCCTAATTTTTTTTTTAAGCACAAAGTTTTTATCATTTTAAAACAATTGTTAGAAGTTTTGTTAAAGGATGTAAATATGGTCCGTCGCCGGTACATTACAGACCAAGGATGGCAATGTAATAACAACACACTTATATGTGAAACTATTATAATTTCTATCAACGTTCAAAATCGGTATAGCCAAACGGGTTCGATATCCACGGTGGACACTAAAAATTAAATGATAAAAAAGCGTTGGCTCTTCCGAAGGCAATAAGAAGCATACTAGAACTCTGGCGCGAAAAAGCTTTCATAAAAATTATTCGCCGTTCAGAGGCTGGGAGTTCTCTTGAGGGGCGGTAGGTCCTTTTGATTGTTAGACAAAACAGAATCGCGCACCATAAATTGGAGAAGATCCTCGGTGAAACTAAAGAAAGGATCTAAGCATCAATATAAATAAATATATGTATATATAGTACCGGACATCAAATCCGGACTCTGGGTTTTAAATTTTTGTTGTGCCTCTTAGTCCACATATCATTTTATTGTATATTTAAATGTTAGTCGTGTGGTTTTCTGCAAATAGAGAGGCCTACAATTTTATGCCGACTCCAAACGGCAGATGGTTTCTTAAGAGGAGCTTTTTCATGGCAGAAATACACTTAGAGGTTTGCCATTGCCTGCCGAGGAGCGACCGCTATTAGTCAAAATACTCTATCAATTGGTTTCGAACCTGTGCACTTCTACCGAATGTCGACCACAATAAATTAGCGAACTAATTGTTCAAAGGAATTTCTACTTCCAAGCAGAAAAAATATTACTTTAAAATATACTCTAATTTTTTTTTGAAGTTTGTGTTAAAACAACAAGGACATTGTTAATTTTTGAGTGTTCGGATTTCAGTGCCTGCTACTGCATATACAGCGACTTAAACGTTTAATATACATATATATCACCAAATTACTCGCAGTAGAACAATTTAACTCGACAGTTTTATTCAACCACGTGGCTTCTAACACTCAATACTCAATTGAAACATGAAGATGTGAAATGTACAAGTGTTTTAATGAGGTTTGATGAAAAATACTCTTACTAAGGTAAATTAAAAAGGAATATGTATTAGTTTAATTAGGCGGCCGCCGTAACTGAATGTGTTGATACGTGACTACCATTCGTGAGTGCATAGGTTCGAGTCTCCCACAATGATAGAAAGTTTTTTCTAATAGCGGTCGCCCATCCCCTCGCAATGGCAAATCTCCTTGTGTATTTCTGCCATGAAAAAGCTCATAAAAACCATTTGCTATTCAGAGTCGGCTTGAAACTGTAGGTTCCTCCATTCGTGGAACAGCATCAAGACGCACACCACAAGTGGGAGGAGGAACTCGGCCAAACACCCAAAAAAGTGTAAGCGCAAATTATATATTAAATACAATATACCTATATTTATATCATATAACTCAATTGAAGCTTTCACTACATCTTCTATTTTCACTATACATCCATACTTTTTCACTTTATAGCCAGTAATTATAAAGTTAATATTACAACATATTACTTTCTTTTTAGAATCTCGATGACTGTTTATCCTCCCTTTGCATAGCCTGCGTATTTAAGTCAAGAGCTGTGGAGGAAGTTCAAAATAATATAAAAGTACGCTTGCAAGGATTTAGTAATGGTCTAATGTTGAAATCGACTAAAAAACAAGGTTTTAATATGGACAGAGAAGGATATGCTGAAGGAAATACGGCGGAAGAAACCATTTTTGGAATAAATGACGGCAATGAACACTCTTCTCAAATGAAACTCAGTGTTATTAAGCGTTCCAATGATATGAGTAGTGAATCGATTCAAACTTCACTTGAACAAGTAAGAATCATGGAATCATGCGAAAGTAATTCTCGATTATGTTGTACTGCTTCCCTAATACCTGCTTCAAGTACTCCACTATCATTTAACCATCCGTCCCGACCCCAACGACGCCAATCCACTTTAAGTAAATATATTTACAAAAATAGTGTGCTCGATAACTCCATCGAAAATTCAGATAATAAAAGTAATGTCCAATTGGCGAACTATACACTGACTGAGATTTCACAGCTGTCCTCAATGCATAATATGGACTCAATGAATACGAAATATAATGCTGAGGTGCAAACTTCTTTATACCAAGAAGGAGTAGAATTGGTGACAATATCGAACCATCCGTCGTCATATACAAATTCTACACACTCGCAGAACGGTATAAATAATTCAATGCTACAAGTTATTCGTGAACGCTCTGAATCAGTTCTAATAACAGAATCCGGTGGAAAAATTAATAACTATAAACGTACTTTGCGCCCAGTAGGCCCGAGGATCTGCCAATATTGTGGTAATAGCTACATACGCAAAGACCATTACAATAAGCATATACGACGCTGTCGAACACTTTCTATACGAAGTTTATCTTCCTTAACTGCCACCATTGAAGAAAAAAAAGAAACTGTTAGTGCCAAACGTTTTCGAATGAATGGAGTAAACAATTGCGCTCCCCGCGCAGCAATTGAGACATCCAAGCGGACGCGCAGATTTCATTGCACCGAATGTCTGGCAACGGTGGATAACATCAAAGAGTTGAGGGAACATCGAGCAACTCATCTGCGCAAATATAACTGCGATATGTGTGACAAAAAGTTTAATACCTTGCATGAGCATGATTTTCATCGAATCGTTTGTTTGGCGGAAAAGCAGGTCTGGCAAGATCAACAACGCGATGAAGATCAGAAAGAGCTGCATGTAAATAACAAAAATAAATCAATTGTCAGGTCGGAGCGATCTGTCACAAAATCAGTAATGAATTGTCGTATTACACGTGCTCGAAGTCGAGCTCGGACGGATGTGGTGGAAAAACCGGCAGAAAAGCCCAGATTAACTGTTGACGAGAAAAGTGATATTGATGCTGGTTACACAAGCAATGATGACGACGATGATGTGTCCGTTGCAGACTCAATGGATTCGAGACGAAGAATCTACACGGATGATTGGTTGGACCAAGGCAATGTTACTGAAATTTATGATCTGCCAGTGATGCACATAGATAATGAAAAAGAGTATGGTATGTGTGCTAAAATCAATCGGATCAAATGATACAGCCTGATATAAATTTCAACTCTTTTATTTTCTTATTCATAGATCTTTATTTACTAGAACGACTAAAATCGCAAATAAAAGCACAAGAGTTTACGTGTTTGGCCGAAAACTGTAACTTCTTCACAGACACACTATTGAACTTAATGCTTCACGACTATGTTCACCATTTCAAAAGCTCGTGGTTTTATTGTCAGAAATGTGGTAGCGTATTTACAAGCAAGTTAGTATTCTAGTTTCAATTACATTATATATTACATATTTGTTTGTTAGATTTACATAATATACTATATATTACATATACAGTCATGTGAAAAATACTGACACTTGCTTTAACATATGTCAAAACCTAACTCTGCTTCAATTCTTATATGTTGGCTAGAATTAATTATTTAACTTCTTGCTGGTATGTTTGTTGAAACAAAGAACCGTTTCCAAAGCACAAATATTTTGCGTCTTTTTATAATTGTTGATAATTTTGTGAAGTGAGAACCTTTCAACGTGTGCGAAACAAAGACCAGCATTTTGAAATATGGTGGATTCCAAAGAACTGGAAAGGATATACCTCTTATTTGGAATACCTTTTATTGCAAATAAAACAAAGTATAGGTACATATTAACGACCCGGTTTTATACCTGGCCAAGGACTGTTACTACAGCGGCATTCCCCGCACATATATGGGAAATGTTTATGCTGCTAGAACAACAACAATAATACCCTGCCTGTAGCGCCCAGCTTCGAGAGTAGACAAAATCCCTTTGAAATCAATTTTTTGGTAGAAAATAGACTAAAATATGTGCCATAAAAGAAAGCACGCGAACGAATTGCATAAATATCTCCAGGTCTTGAAAAATCATAGTGAAAAAGAGCCCACATTAAAAGTGAATTCTCTTTGAACGTCGCCACATCGGTCATTCGCAAATTAAAGAAAATTTAAAATCAAAGGCCAAGGAAAGTGTCTCTTCTGTGCAAAAATGGTGCAAGAAAAATGGTCAGATGAGCCTAAATTGGATATGCTTTATCCCGGCAGCAGTACACAACATGTTCGTAGACCAGTGAACATCGCTTTCAAACCGCCACAAACAATTAAAATTATTGAACATGGAGGAGGATCAATTGGTGTAGGGATGCTTCTCCCAGTAAGGGTTGAATTAAGGATAGAATGTCGGTTGCCACTTATTGCACTTATTTATTAAATCAGATAATGTTACTTAATGCCACATCGATGGGTGTTTCAGCAAGACAACGACCCCAAGCGCACTTCGAAGCTGGCCAAGAATTAGTTTTTGTATAAAAAATCAACATATGGCCTGCTCAGTCAGCCGACTTAAATCCCATTGAGAACTTGTGGCAAGAGGCAAAAATAGCTTTGAGGGGTGAAAAAAGCAACCAATAAAATAGCACTCTAGTTGCTCATTAAGAAAACTTGGGATGCCATTTTCCAGACCTCATGCCAAAAATTGGTTAGTTTAAAATTCGTTCAGCCTCGCCGATGTATGGCTGTTATACAAAGCAAAGAAACATTAAAGAAACAAAATACTGTAATGATAACAATTTTGTAAGTATTTCAATATTTTTCTCAGTGTAATATGGCTTGAGCTCTTAAAATTTGTGATTTGTTTTTCATATAATTTGAGTATTTTCATTTATTATTTTAAAGGAAGTAACATTAGTCAATTTCGAAATTAAACACAACTCAGAAATAATTGAAAATATCGGTAGTATTATTTTTCACATGACTGTATATGTGCTTTAAAATGCACAAATCTATACGTTATTTGTTATTTATAAAATCTTGCTTTTAGAGTTTTCTTGGATTACCACTTGGATCGTCAAAATGGAGGCAGATTCATTTGTTATAAATGTAACGAACAATTCATGTTTCAACATGAACTGGACTTGCATTTTATAGCACACACCAAGCAAGTGAATCACGCTTGTGGTAAATGCAACTGTGAATTTCTCACGGAAGGAAAATTGTTTCAGCATATAAAGCTTGAACACAACAATGAGATTGAAAAGAAACTAATATGTATTCAGAATAAAACAACATTCGCATCTTCTCGATCGTTGGATGAAAATAGGTATGTAAATGGTAGAGAGCATAGAAAGTATTCCGTAAAAACACTGAATATGCATCTACCGCGCATGCCATCAAAGAGGCCTTTGGAACTACCGGGACATAGACCATATCGTCGTCGCATTGGCGTCATTGAATTCGAGAATGAGAGAAACCCTAATTGTTGTAGCTGTAAATAGTATTTACACAATCAGGGAAGTTGCCCAATGAAATATTTCTTCTGTAGGGTCAATACAAATTTGGCAATCCGTACAACACTCAACAAGAACCAAATACTTGATAATACAAAAATTCTATCGTTTTAAAACCAAAATATGTATGAAAGAATTTTTGTGCGTTGGCAAATATGTTTTATCCGCCAATCTGCATCCTTTGGTCGCTTTTTGTTTCAAAACCTAGTTTTGAGAATTTTTACCGTACTTAACCCATAAGAATTGCTCAACTCTACTTTATAAGAATTCTATGACCTATCCCGTTTCAAACTATAGGAAATTTTATTTTTTGCACTAATATAAAACAAGATAAGGTATTATAAGATAGCAAATGTTTGTATATAAATTACATTGTTGCCTCACTTGTATAAATAAAACAAAGTGTAATAGCCACTGGGCCTTTACAAACGAATTGGAGCAATTTGTTAGGTAATTATGTATAACAAGCTTTAAATAATACCAAGTACATATATATATATATATAATTTTTCATTATGCTTTTTATATCGTACACACTTTATATATATCGCGTTCAAACCCCCATAATGAGCAATCCAATCCTTGTGGCTACGCAATTAAAAAAAGTCTGAACTACTAAACCTTAACTCGAAGAATAAGGAGAAATTTTAATAAAGATGTATTGTACATCTGTTATATACGCAAGTGAATAGTTTTAGAAAAAATTTATACAATGCGTCATTAAAATATATAATTAGAAAAATTCGAGAGATTCGCATGTCTTTATTTAAAAATTGTTTTTGCCCTTTTTTTGTTGAATAATGTTATTAGTTTATCTTAAGAGATTATATACTTACATGAAAATTTAATAATGAAAATATGTTCCGCACACCCATATATAAATGCACACCTAGCATATGCGTAATCTAGTTGTAAAAAGGATGTGTAATATTTCAGGTGTAAACCAGTGTCATTAGTTAAAAATAGACTACGCTTTCTAGTAACTTAAGCCACTATGTATGTATTATATATTGAATTGTTTATACTAAAAAATTGGGAAAAAATAAATATGTGTATTGAAATACATATGTACCTATGTTCTTCAATTTTTATTATAACAACATAAAATTCAGCATTACCATTACGTTATCTACATAGTTCAGAAGTATACTCGAGTAAGTGCTGGCTGTTGTAGCAGGAGTTAGAAGAGTTTAGTTTACGGGTGAAATTAAGATATGACTAGCCTCTCATCAGGGTAGATTCTTTATAGGTACAAAATTGTTTTAGTGTACAGTTTACCTCACGCTGTTGTTGTTGTTTTAACAGCATAGGTAGCCTTGTCAGTGTAGGCATATCATCGGTCATTTTCGTCTAGCTCATCTAGGGGTAAGCCCAGGAAACATGCTGTTTCGACAGGTTGGGTCCAGAGGGAGAGGGGGGTTACACGAGTCTCACGGGGAAGCTGGAGCTCTTCGTCTGCAATAGGTAGTGGTTGGACTCCGATTACGGCATTCACAAGACGGGAGTTCATGAAGGTGGTAACGGTCTCCCGGTGGATGTCGTTTATTGACTGTCTAAATACTGTCCGGTCCAGTAGGTTGCGGTCAGTTTTGTCCTGGATTTCGTCAGCGTAGTCTAAGAGGTGTCTCCTGACGTGCCTGGGAGGCGGCTCACGCTCAAGCAGGTGTCTGCAGAGGTGAAACCTGCGGTAACATCCAAGCACTACCTCACGTAGTGATTGGTTGTTAATTGTTGTTGTTTCCTATAAATTTTATGGAGAGACGTGCTGAAATGAAAGCACTTGGCTGGATAAAAAACCGAGTCGGTCCCGAAATGTAGAACCGACTGCAATGGGAACGGGGATCCGAACTCTGTAGTTCCAGGTAATTGAGATTATATGTATACGGCGCCTACACCCTTTACTTGGCGCTCCAATTTGTGGTGTGCGTCGTGATGTTTACTTGATTATAGAAACCGAAAACAAAGATTGGCTATGTACATACCTTTACCCTCAAGTCATAGCATTCTACATATTGACAAATAACTCTATTCTCAATTCTACCCCGAAACTCTGGCCCTGGTTCATTTTGTGGGAAATGGCACCACAGTACTTGATGTACATTTTAAACTTAGAAGCACATAAAGCTCAGCGGAACTCTGATATGGAACTGGAGTCCAATAGAACGAATTGTCGTTCCCACGACAGTTGGTTCTACGTAACCGGAACGACCTGGATTTACCGCAACAGAACAAATTTTGTGTAAGGTAGCTTTCCTCACTGCAACTATTGAAGAGATATTGGTTTACTCTCCTGCACCACAGTGTTGACTTAATTGTGTTGATCAAAGTAGTGCTATTCCTGGTCTCATAAATTAATTATAAAGAAATATAAGGATGTTCTTATTGTGCATAGATAAAACTGAACTGGACTTATATATTCCGTTTTTCTTTTTTTCATACATTAATAAAACTAATAATCTGGGAAATATGCGCTGGACAACCTCTCCCAATCCAAGAAAATAGTTTGAAAATGAATAATCCCATTTATAACTAGTCTGTAAGAATTGCAACTTCATAGACCTTTGATTAAAGAAATAAGTAAAAATACGATGATTATTACAACATCCATTAATTCCGGTAGTTGTTGTAAAGGGTAGTAGGAAAATTGAACAGACCATGAGCAATTTTTGGAAAAGTCTGGATACATGTGAACTTAATTAAATGTTGCAAATATACTAGAATAAATGTTAGTAATAATAATACATCTCTACTAAAGATACCACCACATTATTGTGTTTATTAAATATTTCTACATTTCTTTATTAGAATCGCCCTGTTATTGTTTAATTTCATAGACCTGGCAACAATATAGTTATGCGCCATGTTGATGGTTCCCGTAATTTCTCTACAAGAATTTTCCGCATTCTCATTTTTTCACCGCCGCTGTTCGACACAAATTGAGAGTCGGTTTTTAAGAGTAAAAAGTTGCACTATTTAATCTGAAAGAAAAAAATAAAATAAGCAAAATGGGCGTGCAAGTTATACCTATTAGTTCCGGTGATGGTAAATTTATTTGAAATATTAAAATGTGATTAATTCTAACCTTTATGTGTTTTTCTGAACTGTTGCCGTGCATATATTTTATACATGTGTATGTATATATGTATGTATGTACGAAAATAGGCAGCACATTCCCCAAAACAGGACAGGTGGTCTCTGTGCATTATACCGGAACATTGGACAATGGCACTAAATTTGATTCTTCACGCGATCGTAATAAGCCCTTCAAGTTTACACTTGGTAAGGGGGAAGTAATTCGCGGTTGGGATGAAGGTGTCGCTCAACTATCTGTAGGTCAACGCGCCAAACTTGTCTGCTCGCCGGACTATGCATACGGAAGTCGTGGACATCCTGGAGTTATCCCACCAAATGCTACTTTAACTTTCGATGTAGAGCTATTGAAGGTTGAGTAACTTGGTCCACTTCTAAATCAGTGTGGTATAATTATTGATTATGAATAAGAGTAGAGAAAAAATGCGCAGAAATGCGAGTTAGAAATAGTAAAATTACACATTTATCTCAATTCAATTAAAAACCTATGGCTTACATATGTATTTAACTAAAAACACATTTATCCAAACGCAATGAGCGTGAAAATACTATGTACAAAAGAAATACAAATAGAACAGAATGATTCTTCTAAGGTTTATATAAAAAATAATGTTTGCGAGTATTCGAAATATTTAGGTACATGCTTATAACGTACAAGCAAGTAAATTGTACCATTTTTATTAAACGTAATCAAAAAGTATGGTTTTCGGAAAGAATTTTGATGGTAGATATGTTGTTCATTGAGTATCTGAAATGCATTTAACGCACCATAACAAAAAATTTTACTATTAAATGTTCTTTTACTTGTAGTGTTATAAAATCCCGATTTCTATCTTGCTAACTGTAATTATTTCAATGATTATAAGCAAAAAATTATACCAGTGTAGAAAGTTGAACAAATAAATTAATGAAAACATACCTACGCCTTCAATATTGAGTTCAGAGTGTGAACTGGCATGTGAGAGAGTAGCTTCTATGTGAATAAATGGATGATAGGTCAAGCCGTTTTAAGACTCACGACAGCCTGACAGTTTTGAAGGTTAGGATGAATGTTTTTTTTTTGTTTGAAGTGTAGTGGAAAGCAAAGAAGACGTGATATTTCAAAAGAAAAAAAATTGAATATACCTTCTTAACGAAATTATATTAAAATTACGATCATTGGAGAAATTTTCGAAAAAACAAATTGTTTCATGTAACTTCCTTTTTTCCATAAAAATTTTATTTTCTCAAAAACCTCAAGTCTTAAGAATTTAAGAAATATTTACATCAAAAGTAGGGCTTTTAAATTGACTTTTCAATGGTGTACTGGTGACGATTTTGTAAAGGAATGAGTATGTTTTGAGGTATAAGTTTTAAAATGCATAAAATGGACCTTTGACCTCCTCCATTTTTACTTTACATGTAAACATTTGAGGTTTTTAATAAGCATAAACATTTCCAGAGAACCCAATTTGTTTTTATTTTTTTTTTTTACGAAACGATACGTGTTCGTTACTTATATCTTGAAAATTTTTCAAAGAGTCGTAGCTTCTTAATATTTTGTATATGCAATATCAAAGAAAAAAGAGCGCCGTAACTGAATCGTTTGTGCGCGACTACCATTCGGTAGTACCCGGGTTCGAAATCCACTATAGGTAAGAAATAAATAATTGGCGCGTATACTTCTAGTAGGTATTGGCCGTGCTCCTCCTATTTGTGGGGTGCTGTCTGGATGTTGTTACCACTCTACACTCGGAGATTTACCTTTACTTGGCTAGGACCGCTATTATCTACAACTGTTTCTATTAATGATGTTCTCGATCGGAGATTCGAACCTACGTACTCCCGATTGGAAATCACGCACCAAAAGATTCGGCCATGATTGCCGAAAATTTTTCCCTCCTTTTTGTTCATATTTTTCCGGAGCCTGCCATCACAGCGAATTCGAAAGGCTCAATCTCTTAAGTATTGGGGTTGGCGTGAATGACTCAACACGGAAAACTTGCAGGTCCGAACATAAGCGTGTGTAAGACAGATTGATAGCTCTTTCTCGAATCTATGGGTGGTGGTGCATGGCCGTTCTTAGTTCGTGGAGTGATTTGTCTGGTTAATTCCGATAACGAACGAGACTCAAATATATTAAATAGATGCTTTCAGGATTATGATGTTGAAACTTATATAGCCTTCTTTCATGCGTACATCTTGAATGTACAAGTGTTTGAATGTGTTTATATGAGTGGAGTCGTACCTGTTGGTTTGTCCCATTATAAGGACACTAGCTTCTTAAATGGACAAATTGCGTCTAGCAGTAACGAGATTGAGCAATAACAGGTCTGGGATGCCCTTAGATGTCCTACAGGCTGCCTTTATTAAGTATCAACGTGTATTTCCTAGACCGAGAGGATTCCAGGTGTCGCTAGACCACTGTACTTGGGATTGTAGACTGAAACTGTTCACATGAACTTGGGGCCAGTGCGAGTTATTAACTCGCATTGATTAAGTCCCTGCCCTTTGTACACACCGCCCGTCGCTACTACCGATTGAATTATTTAGTGAGGTCTCCGGACATGATCCTGCTGTGACGCCTCGTGTGTCACGGTTGTTTCGCAAAAGTTGACCGAACTTGATTATTAGAGGAAGTAAAAGTCATCGACAAGGTTTCGCGGTGAACCTGCGGAAGGATCATTATTGTGTTTCCATATCCGTAAAAAACAAAAACAAAACAATGCAAAAAAAAAAAAAAAAAAAAGAAAAAAAAGAAAATATATAAGTATTTTTTGAATCCATATTCTTTTTTAAAATATTTCTTTTTTCAATTTCAATTCGTTATCCATCGATTTATATCATATTAAATACTTCAATATGATGATTTTTCTGTGTTTTTACTATTTTCTTCAAAACACTAACAACGAAAATAAAGTTACTGTGTCTATCATGTAACGATTGATGATACAGTTAATTGTCCTGTCTTCAAAGCGATATATATTTAATGATAATATACATAAAATGAAATTAGAAAATATAAAATAAGTGAATCATAATAAATACTACCATATATTATTGATGAACTAAATTTTTTCTGTAACTAATAAAATGAACAAGGAGGTAATATATTTTTATATATATTATTGAAAAAAATCAATTATATATTATTATTATTATTATTTATTTTACTTCACTAAATTAATATAACTTGCAAAAAAATTGATTGTTGTAATTAAAAAATAAATAAAAAATACTCTAAGCGAGATGATACTTGCCATGGGGCCATTCGAACCTGTAGTATACTTGTCCATCATTGTCGAGCTGAACCACACGGGACATGTATTTGAACGCATATGCGGGGGTCCGGCGCTTGTTATGTACATTGAATTATAAATTTTAAAAAATTACTGCTTGGACTACCTTATGGTTGAGGGTTGTAAGACTATGCTAAAATGAGTTGCTAATCTCTTTTATAAAAATAGGTGAGTTGTACGCAAATGTGTATATTATTGGATTTTAAATAATTCATAATATTAATAGCAAAAAAAATAAAGATATATAATGAATTTTATTTTATATATTCTTAAAAAAAAATCCTCTCAAATAAAATGAAATGAAAATATTGAATCTAAGTATTCTCTTCAAAAGTTGTGTGTATTATTTATATATATATAAATAATAATTTATATATGTAATTAAGGAGGAATGTCTAGCATAAAAATAAATTTTTTTTATTCTAGAATTGCCTCATTTTACATAATTATTATTTATATATATATATGTTATATATTATTTATATAAAAGGAAAAAAGAAAAAAAATAGAGATGAAAAGATGATATAATTATTTATTAAATTGTGAGAAGATAAAAAATATTAAAACAACCTCAACTCATATGGGATTACCCCCTGAATTTAAGCATATTAATGAGGAGGAAAAGAAACTAACAAGGATTTTCTTAGTAGCGGCGAGCGAAAAGAAAATAGTTCAGCACTAAGTCACTTTGTCTATATGTCAAATGTGAGATGCAGTGTATGGAATATCTTAATATCTAGTATGAGAAATTAACGATTTAAGTCCTTCTTAAATGAGGCCATTTACCCATAGAGGTGCCAGGCCCGTATAACGTTAATGATTACTAGAAAGATATTTCCAAAGAGTCGTGTTGCTTGATAGTGCAGCACTAAGTGGGTGGTAAACTCCATCTAAAACTAAATATAACCATGAGACCGATAGTAAACAAGTACCGTGAGGGAAAGTTGAAAAGAACTCTGAATAGAGAGTTAAATAGTACGTGAAACTGCTTAGAGGTTAAGCCCGATGAACCTGAATATCCATTATGAAAAATTCATCATTAAATACTGTAAAAGCCACGTGCATTTTTTCCATATGAGGACAGTGTGGTCTATTAACCATGAATAGTACTTTATACAGGAATATCGGCGATGTCCGTATTATTTACATTTAATTTTGCTTTTCAAGCACATTCGCATAGCATAAGCTACTAAAATAGATTTGATAAAGTGTTGATAGATTCTATTATGTATAATGCTAAAATTCTGGCTGAATTTTACAAAATTGCTCTATGATGTTAATATTTATTTGTATGCATTTGTATTGATTAACAATGCAACGAATGGACTCAGGATACCTTCCGGGACCCCGTCTTGACGCACAGGCAAGTCTAACACTATGTACGATGTTGGTGCATACTAAGCAATAGCATCGATGCTAACCAAATATAACGGGATTCATTCTTAGTGTCATCTTAAAGTAGTCAATTAATTCATCCCGGGTTTCCGCCTGATTCCATAGCATAATGATAGTGTATTACGATTTATACCTCTATGAGCGTATGACACGTATGCTGTGACCCGAAAGATGGTATGGCTATGCGAGTCAGGGTTGAAATTAGGAAGCCCTGATGCAGGCCGAAGCAGTCTCTGACGTGCGGATCGATTGTCAGAACCGAGTGTAGGGGCGAAAGACCAATCGAACCGTCTAGTAGCTGGTTCCCTCCGAAGTTTCCCTCAGGATAGCTGGTTGCGTTTAAAAATTATATAAAATAGTCTTAGTCTGGTAAGCGAATGATTAGAGGCCTTAGGGTCGAAACGATTTGCACCTATTCGTCAAACCTTAAATGCATTAAGAACCTCACCTTTCTTGATATGACGGTCGAGGCCGCCGATACAATGTGCGCCAGTGGGCCGCGCATTAGCGTTGAACTGGCGCCGTGGGATGAACCAAACGTAATGTTACGGTGCCTAAATCAACAACTCACGCAGACACCATGAAAGGCGTTGGTTAGCTTAAAACAGCAGGACGGTGGACATGCAAGTCGTAATCCGCTAAGGAGTGCGTAACATACTCACCTGCCGAAGCAAACTAGCCCTTAAAGTGGACGGCGCTTAGGACCTATGCCTAGTACATTACCGCGCAAAGCAGATGATTTATAAAACAATCTCGATTGATCGAGTAAATTCTGAAACTTTAGTGAGTAGGAGGAATACAATAGTGTGCTTAGAAGTGTTTGGCGTAAGCCTGCATCTGAACCGCTATTGGTACAGATCTTAATTGGTAGTAGCAAATAATCGAATGAGACCTTGGAGGACTGAAGTGGAGAAGGGTTTCGTGTGAACAGTGGTTGATCGCGAGTTACTCGGTCCTAAGTTCAAGGCAGAAAGCCGAAAATTTTCAAGTTTTTTAATAGAACATACTAATAAAAATTTATATATGCATGTTAAAAATAATTAAATACTTGAATTTATTTTGAACGAAAGGAATACGGTTCCAATTCCGTAACCTGTTGAGTATCCGTTTGTTATTAAAAATGGGCCTTGTGCTCATCCTGGCAACAGGAACGACCATAAAGAAGCCGTCGAGAGATGCCGGAAGAGTTTTCTTTGCTGTCTAT
The DNA here is from genome assembly GCA_037575425.1 of Anastrepha fraterculus. Lineage (NCBI taxonomy): Eukaryota > Metazoa > Arthropoda > Insecta > Diptera > Tephritidae > Anastrepha > Anastrepha fraterculus. The sequence goes on along the minus strand of JAYXIM010021933.1, from coordinate 10,508 downwards.
AGTCGTACTACCATGGAAGTCATTCGAAGAGAAGTACGGTAGATGGACTAGAAGAGCATGACATTCACTGTTGTGTCGATGTGTTCTCCTCAGACCTTGAAAATTTATGGTGGGGTCAACGCAAACTTCTCAGCAGAGGCCGTACCAATATCCGCAGCTGGTCTCCAAGGTCGAAGAGTCTCAATCGTGGAGATAATGTAGGTAAGGGAAGTCGGCAAATTAGATCCGTAACTTCGGGATAAGGATTGGCTCTGAAGATTGACATAGTCGGGCTTGATTGGGAAGCAATACCATGGTTTATGTACTCGTTCTGGGTAAATAGAGAAATTACGATTCTTGTTCCCCGGATCGTAGCTACGTAAGCCAATTGTGGAACTTTCTTGCTAAAATTTTTAAGGAATTGTATCATTCGATATAGTCAATTTCTTTTTAAATTATAACGATTATCAATTGACAATCAATTCAGAACTGGCACGGACTTGGGGAATCCGACTGTCTAGTTAAAACAAAGCATTGTGATGCAGCCCTAACGGTGTTGACACAATAGTGATTTTCTGCCCAGCATCTAGCGAATGCCAAAGCGAAGAAATTCAAGTAAGCTGCGGGTAAACGGCGGGAGTAGCTATGGCTCTCATTAAGGTAGCCAAATGCCTCGTCATCTAATTGGTGACGCGCATGAATGGATTAACGAGAATTCCTACTTGTCCCTATCTACTATCTGGCAAGGAACCAGCCAAGCGAACGGGCTTGGAATAGTGGGGAAGAAGACCCTGTTGAGCTTGGCTCTAGTCTGGCAGTGTGAGGAGACATAAGAGGTGTAGCATAAGTGGAGATATTATAATTTCAGTTATTTTATCAACAATGAAATACCACTACTCTATTGTTTCACTTACTTACTTGATTAAATGGAACGTGTATCATTGTGACCATTATATGGATATATTTATATATCTTATGGTATTGGAGTTTTGATGCAAGCTTCTTGATCAAAGTATCACGAGTTTATTATATAATTGTAAACATGTTTAATAAAATGATATCACTTTAATGTGTTATTATTATAATTAAAATTTGGTATAACTCCAACATTCAGGTTTGATCCAATTCAAGGACTATTGCCAGGTGGGGAGTTTGACTGGGGCGGTACATACTAAATAATAACGGAGGTGTCCCAAGGCCAGCTCAGTGCGGACAGGAACCACACATAGAGCAAAAGGGCAAATGCTGACTTGATCTCGGTGTTCAGTACACAGAGACAGCAAAAGCTCGGCCTATCGATCCTTTTGGTTTAAAGAGTTTTTAACAAGAGGTGTCAGAAAAGTTACCACAGGATAACGGCTTGTGGCGTGCAAGCGTTCATAGCGACGTCGCTTTTGATCTTTCGATGTCGGTCTTCCTATCATTGTGAAGCAAAATGCACCAAGCGTTGGATTGTTCACCCATTCAAGACGTACTGGGTTTAGACCGTCGTGAGACAGGTTAGTTTTACCCTACTAATGACAATTGTTATTGCGACAGCATTCCTGCGTAGTACGAGAGGAACCGCAGGTACGGACCAATGGTACAATACTTGTTCGAGCGAACAGTGGTATGATGCTACGTCCGTTGGATTATGCCTGAACGCCTCTAAGGTCGTATCTCGTGCTGGACTGCAATGATAAATATGGGGCAATTGCATTGTATGGCTTCTCTAAACCATTTAAGTTTATAAATTTTATTTATAAACGACAATGGATATATGTGATGCCAATGTTATTTGTAACATAGCAAATGCGGGAGGATTAAATATCACCTGTATGTCGCGCTAGTTACTTATTAAAACATTATTTAATACAATGACAATGCCTAGAATCAATTGTAAACGACTTTGGTAACGGGCAAGGTGTTGTAAGTGGTAGAGCAGCTGCCATACTGCGATCCACTGAAGCTTATCCTTTGCTTGATGATTCGATATTATTAATATATATATATATATATATATATATATTATATATACACACATATATTATTTAATTAATATAACGTGTATATATTTATATATATATATATATATTAATTATTAATATATAGATATAATATAACTTTAATAGAGGATTTCATTCAAATATGAAATCTCTCTTATAATCAAACTATAAATATAAATGTTATGTTATTATATTATTATTAATTAAGAAAAGCAAATAAAAATTATATAAAAATATTTATTTAACATACATTTATATATATGAAATATATAAAAATATCATAATATCATCTCATATATGTTATATATTTTCAAATTTTGGCTAATCGATGATATCAAAAGAATTTACGAAAATAAGACATATCTATGATGATGGCATTAGGATATATATATATAATATGATAAAAAAATATATGGAAAATATCATCATATATATAATTCATTAATTTTAATATATATTGGTTAACCGATGATATTATTGAAATATATAAAATGTAATTGAATTATAACAAATCAAATTGAAATGTATTGAATTAAAAATTTCCCATACATTTTTCACAAGTGACGGTGAAGGCATGTGAAATAATATATCAAAGATAATCAAATCGAATTTATATGAAACTAAATTCGATTAAATGTATGAAATTAAAATTTATCACAATACATTTATATGATAAACTGAATAAATATATAAGAAAGACATTTGAAGTATATGCAAAATATCATCATATTATATTAATATATATTTGGTTAAATCGATGATATTATTGAAATATATAAAATGTAATTGAATTTATATGAATCAAATTTAAATGTATTGTATTGAATTTTTCCCATACATTTTTCACAATGTGTGGTGTGCATGGCAAAAAACACTCACGGTGAAGGCATGTGAATAATATGAAAATATCAAAATTTAACTAACCAATGATATTGAAGCATATAAATCGAATCATAACTATATGAAACTCTAATTTGAGTTATGTTAAACTGGTGATATTGTGATTTTATTCCTGGTTTTCCATACGTTAGTTTAAATAGAAACAATTTTCGAATATGTATACATATATGAAGAATTTATATTCTATACTAACATATTATGGAATGTAAACTTGGCATATTGGTGATATTTTGATTTCATTCCTGGTTTTCCATACGTTAGTTTAAATAGAAACAATTTTCGAATATGTATACATATATGAAGAATTTATATTCTATGAAACTAAATTCGATTAAATGTATGAAATTGAAATTTATCACAATACATTTATATGATAAACTGAATAAATATATAAGAAAGACATTTGAAGTATATGGAAAATATCATCATATTATATTAATATATATTTGGTTAAATCGATGATATTATTGAAATATATGAAATGTAATTGAATTTATATGAATCAAATATAAATTGATTGTATTGAATTTTTCCCATACATTTTTCACAATGTGTGGTGTGCATGGCAAAAAACACTCACGGTGAAGGCATGTGAATAATATGAAAATATCAAAATTTAACTAACCAATGATATTGAAGCATATAAATCGAATCATAACTATATGAAACTCTAATTTGAGTTATGTTAAACTGGTGATGTTGTGATTTTATTCCTGGTTTTCCATACGTTAGTTTAAATAGAAACAATTTTCGAATATGTATACATATATGAAGAATTTATATTCTATACTAACATATTATGGAATGTAAACTTGGCATATTGGTGATATTTTGATTTCATTCCTGGTTTTCCATACGTTAGTTTAAATAGAAACAATTTTCGAATATGTATACATATATGAAGAATTTATATTCTATACTAACATATTATGGAATGTAAACTTGGCATATTGGTGTATTGTGATTTCATTCCTGGTTTTTTCCATACGTTAGTTTAAATAGAAACAATTTTCGAATATGTATACATATATGAAGAATTTATATTCTATGAAACTAAATTCGATTAAATGTATGAAATTGAAATTTATCACAATACATTTATATGATAAACTGAATAAATATATAAGAAAGACATTTGAAGTATATGGAAAATATCATCATATTATATTAATATATATTTGGTTAAATCGATGATATTATTGAAATATATGAAATGTAATTGAATTTATATGAATCAAATATAAATTGATTGTATTGAATTTTTCCCATACATTTTGCACAATGTGTGGTGTGCATGGCAAAAAACACTCACGGTGAAGGCATGTGAATAATATGAAAATATCAAAATTTAACTAACCAATGATATTGAAGCATATAAATCGAATCATAACTATATGAAACTCTAATTTGAGTTATGTTAAACTGGTGATATTGTGATTTTATTCCTGGTTTTCCATACGTTAGTTTAAATAGAAACAATTTTCGAATATGTATACATATATGAAGAATTTATATTCTATACTAACATATTATGGAATGTAAACTTGGCATATTGGTGATATTTTGATTTCATTCCTGGTTTTCCATACGTTAGTTTAAATAGAAACAATTTTCGAATATGTATACATATATGAAGAATTTATATTCTATGAAACTAAATTCGATTAAATGTATGAAATTGAAATTTATCACAATACATTTATATGATAAACTGAATAAATATATAAGAAAGACATTTGAAGTATATGGAAAATATCATCATATTATATTAATATATATTTGGTTAAATCGATGATATTATTGAAATATATGAAATGTAATTGAATTTATATGAATCAAATATAAATTGATTGTATTGAATTTTTCCCATACATTTTTCACAATGTGTGGTGTGCATGGCAAAAAACACTCACGGTGAAGGCATGTGAATAATATGAAAATATCAAAATTTAACTAACCAATGATATTGAAGCATATAAATCGAATCATAACTATATGAAACTCTAATTTGAGTTATGTTAAACTGGTGATGTTGTGATTTTATTCCTGGTTTTCCATACGTTAGTTTAAATAGAAACAATTTTCGAATATGTATACATATATGAAGAATTTATATTCTATACTAACATATTATGGAATGTAAACTTGGCATATTGGTGATATTTTGATTTCATTCCTGGTTTTCCATACGTTAGTTTAAATAGAAACAATTTTCGAATATGTATACATATATGAAGAATTTATATTCTATACTAACATATTATGGAATGTAAACTTGGCATATTGGTGTATTGTGATTTCATTCATGGTTTTTTCCATACGTTAGTTTAAATAGAAACAATTTTCGAATATGTATACATATATGAAGAATTTATATTCTATGAAACTAAATTCGATTAAATGTATGAAATTGAAATTTATCACAATACATTTATATGATAAACTGAATAAATATATAAGAAAGACATTTGAAGTATATGGAAAATATCATCATATTATATTAATATATATTTGGTTAAATCGATGATATTATTGAAATATATGAAATGTAATTGAATTTATATGAATCAAATATAAATTGATTGTATTGAATTTTTCCCATACATTTTGCACAATGTGTGGTGTGCATGGCAAAAAACACTCACGGTGAAGGCATGTGAATAATATGAAAATATCAAAATTTAACTAACCAATGATATTGAAGCATATAAATCGAATCATAACTATATGAAACTCTAATTTGAGTTATGTTAAACTGGTGATATTGTGATTTTATTCCTGGTTTTCCATACGTTAGTTTAAATAGAAACAATTTTCGAATATGTATACATATATGAAGAATTTATATTCTATACTAACATATTATGGAATGTAAACTTGGCATATTGGTGTATTGTGATTTCATTCCTGGTTTTTTCCATACGTTAGTTTAAATAGAAACAATTTTCGAATATGTATACATATATGAAGAATTTATATTCTATACTAACATATTATGGAATGTAAACTTGGCATATTGGTGTATTGTGATTTCATTCCTGGTTTTTCCATACGTTAGTTTAAATAGAAACAATTTTCGAATATGTATACATATATGAAGAATTTATATTCTATACTAACATATTATGGTATGTAACCTTGGTATATTGGTTGGTGTATTGTGATTTTATTCCTGGTATTCTATAGTTAGTTTAAATAGAAATAAATTTTTGAATTCAAAATTTTATATTCTATACTAGCATTACATAGAAATTATCCTCAACTGTTTGTTTCTTGTATAAATACAGGAAATTAAACAGATGAAGAAAAAAAAATAAGAAAAATTAAATTTTAAACAAAGGAAAAAAGGAGAAATTTTTTCAATCATATATATATTTATGATTAAAAAATAGAATTATGAAATTATTAATTTCAATTCAGAGAGAAAAATTATGTAATATATAAAATTATTACATTAAAAATGCATTTGAAAAAAAAGTAAAATGTTATTAAAAATGATATATTATTTGAAAATTGGCAAATATTAAGAAGAAATATCGTTCTTATATTTTTATATAAAATATATATAGAGAACGAAAATTCTTTTTCATAAAAAACGGTTTTTGAATTTTAATAAGAAAAGCTAAAGGGGTCCCCTTTACTTTTTATATACACACCGTAATTTATGAAATTTTCAAATATGAAAAACAAAGAAAAATATATATATAAAAATATTATTCTGGTTGATCCTGCCAGTAGTTATATGCTTGTCTCAAAGATTAAGCCATGCATGTCTAAGTACAAACAAATTAAAAGTGAAACCGCAAAAGGCTCATTATATCAGTTATGGTTCCATAGATCGTTAACAGTTACTTGGATAACTGTGGTAATTCTAGAGCTAATACATGCAATATAAACACGGACCTTATGGAACGTGTGCTTTTATTAGACTAAAACCAAGCGATCATTTGATCGTTAAATTGGTTGAACTCTAGATAACTTGCAGATCGTATGGTCCCGTACCGACGACAGATCTTTCAAATGTCTGCCCTATCAACTTTTGATGGTAGTATCTAGGACTACCATGGTTGCAACGGGTAACGGGGAATCAGGGTTCGATTCCGGAGAGGGAGCCTGAGAAACGGCTACCACATCTAAGGAAGGCAGCAGGCGCGTAAATTACCCACTCCCAGTTCGGGGAGGTAGTGACGAAAAATAACAATACAGGACTCATATCCGAGGCCCTGTAATTGGAATGAGTACACTTTAAATCCTTTAACAAGGACCTATTGGAGGGCAAGTCTGGTGCCAGCAGCCGCGGTAATTCCAGCTCCAATAGCGTATATTAAAGTTGTTGCGGTTAAAACGTTCGTAGTTGAATTTGTGCTTCATACGGGTAGTACAACTATATATTGTGGTATGTACATTACCTTATGTATGTAAGCGTATTACCGGTGGAGTTCTTATATATAATTAATACAATGTATTTTTTATATATTCCTCCTATTTAAACCTACTTCAGTGCTCTTCATCGAGTGTTGTTGTGGGCCGGTACAATTACTTTGAACAAATTAGAGTGCTTAAAGCAGGCTCCAAATGCCTGAATATTTTGTGCATGGAATAATGAAATAAGACCTCTGTTCTACTTTCATTGGTTTTTAGATCAAGAGGTAATGATTAATAGAAGCAGTTTGGGGGCATTAGTATTACGACGCGAGAGGTGAAATTCTTGGACCGTCGTAAGACTAACTTAAGCGAAAGCATTTGCCAAAGATGTTTTCATTAATCAAGAACGAAAGTTAGAGTTCGAAGGCGATCAGATACCGCCCTAGTTCTAACCATAAACGATGCCAGCTAGCAATTGGGTGTAGCTACTACTGTGGCTCTCTCAGTCGCTTCCCGGGAAGCCAAAGCTTTTGGGCTCCGGAAGTATGGTTGCAAAGCTGAAACTTAAAGGAATTGACGGAAGGGCACCACCAGGAGTGGAGCCTGCGGCTTAATTGACTCAACACGGGAAAACTTACCGGGTCCGAACATAAGCGTGTAAGACAGATTGATAGCTCTTTCTCGAATCTATGGGTGGTGGTGCATGGCCGTTCTTAGTTCGTGGAGTGATTTGTCTGGTTAATTCCGATAACGAACGAGACTCAAATATATTAAATAGATGCTTTCAGGATTATGATGTTGAAACTTATATAGCCTTCTTTTCATGCGTACATCTTGAATGTACAAGTGTTTGAATGCGTTTATATAAGTGGAGTCGTACCTGTTGGTTTGTCCCATTATAAGGACACTAGCTTCTTAAATGGACAAATTGCGTCTAGCAGTAACGAGATTGAGCAATAACAGGTCTGTGATGCCCTTAGATGTCCTGGGCTGCACGCGCGCTACAATGAAAGTATCAACGTGTATTTCCTAGACCGAGAGGTCCGGGTAAACCGCTGAACCACTTTCATGCTTGGGATTGTGAACTGAAACTGTTCACATGAACTTGGAATTCCCAGTAAGTGCGAGTTATTAACTCGCATTGATTAAGTCCTGCCCTTTGTACATACCGCCCGTCGCTACTACCGATTGAATTATTTAGTGAGGTCTCCGGACGTGATCACTGTGACGCCTCGTGTGTCACGGTTGTTTCGCAAAAGTTGACCGAACTTGATTATTTAGAGGAAGTAAAAGTCGTAACAAGGTTTCCGTAGGTGAACCTGCGGAAGGATCATTATTGTGTTCCATATCCGTAAAAAACAAAAACAAACAATGCAAAAAAAAAAAAAAAAAGAAAAAAAAAGAAAAATATATAATTATTTTGAATCCATATTCTTTTTATTCTTTTTCATTCAATTTGTTATCCATCAATTATATCATATTAAATATAATATGATGGTACATTTTGTAATGTTTTTTCTTATTTTTCTTTTAAAAACCTTTAAACATGAAAATAAAAAGTTGTACTTATTATTCATCACATATATTTGATTGAATGATAAGTTAATTTGTTCACAATAACAAAAGCGGTATATATTTATTATTATTATACATAAAATGATTAGAAAATACAAAATAGTGAATCATAATAAATACCACCACTGTATTATTGATGAACTAAGACATTCGCAACTTAATAAAAATGTTTAGAGTTAAATATATTTGATATATATTATTGAAAGAAAATCAATTTATATATTATTATTATTATTATTTAATTTTACTCTTTCAATTAATATATGCAAAAAAAAAATTGACATTTGTTATAAATAAAAAATAAATAAAAAAATACTCTAAGCGGTGGATCACTTGGCTCATGGGTCGATGAAGAACGCAGCAAACTGTGCGTCATCGTGTGAACTGCAGGACACATGAACATCGACATTTTGAACGCATATCGCAGTCCATGCTGTTATGTACATTAAATTAAATTTTAAAGTACTGCTTGGACTACATATGGTTGAGGGTTGTAAGACTATGCTAAATAAGTTGCTTATTCTTTTATAAAAATAATTGAATTTAAGCAAATGTGTATATTATTGGATTTTTAAATAATTCATAATATTAATAGCAAAAAAAATAAAGATATATAATGAATTTTATTTATTATATATTCTTAAAAAAAAAATCCTCTCAAATAAAATGAAATGAAAATATTGAATCTAAGTATTCTCTTCAAAAAATTTTCATATTATTTATATATATATATAAAATAATAATTTATATATGTAATTAAGGAGGAATGTCTAGCATAAAAATAAATTTTTTATTCTAGAATTGCCTCATTTTACATAATTATTATTTATATATATATATGTTATATATTATTTATATAAAAGGAAAAAAGAAAAAAATAGAGATGAAAAGATGATATAATTATTTATTAAATTGTGAGAAGATAAAAAATATTAAAACAACCTCAACTCATATGGGATTACCCCCTGAATTTAAGCATATTAATGAGGGAGGAAAAGAAACTAACAAGGATTTTCTTAGTAGCGGCGAGCGAAAAGAAAATAGTTCAGCACTAAGTCACTTTGTCTATATGTCAAATGTGAGATGCAGTGTATGGAATATCTTAATATCTAGTATGAGAAATTAACGATTTAAGTCCTTCTTAAATGAGGCCATTTACCCATAGAGGGTGCCGGGCCCGTATAACGTTAATGATTACTGAGAAGATATTTCAAAGAGTCGTGTTGCTTGATAGTGCAGCACTAAGTGGGTGGTAAACTCCATCTAAAACTAAATATAACCATGAGACCGATAGTAAACAAGTACCGTAGAGGAAAGTTGAAAAGAACTCTGAATAGAGAGTTAAATAGTACGTGAAACTGCTTAGAGGTTAAGCCCGATGAACCTGAATATCCATTATGAAAAATTCATCATTAAATAATTAAAAATAATGTGCATTTTTTTTCATATAAGGACATTGTAATCTATTAACATAATAAAGTATTTATCAAAAGATCATTGGTGATATTAAGTTTATTTAAATTAATTTGCTTTTTAAGCATATTAACATAGAATAAATACTAATGATTTGATAAAGTGTTGATAGATTTTATTATATATAATGCTAAAATTCATTTTTTGAATTTTACAAAAAATTTAATATCTATGATATTAATATTTATTTGTATGCATTTATATGATTAACAATGCGAAAGATTCAGGATA
>JAYXIM010021932.1:0-14245 GCA_037575425.1 Anastrepha fraterculus | reverse complement strand
GTATTTCAAATTTTTATCAGAGTCAACACTAAAGCAATAGAATCCAATTGAAGCTGTTGATTATGCTGTTGGTTAAAATTATTACAGCAGCTTCAAAGTCGCTGAACGCACAAGCATACACAATGAATAGCGCAATAAAAGTTTTCTTTGCAGCGCATCAGAGCAAATCAGAGAAACTCCCAAAGTTAGGCTATCACTTTAAAGCCCTTTGCGGATATATATTTTAGCAAACTTTGCCAGTTGCCACTTTGAACTTCTATCGAATGTCCAAAATTGAGACAAGTAAATACCCGCATAGCACACCTTCCGGATCAGCGAATGCCGCAACTTTGCTCGTAAAGGTCAAACTAAAGATTGTCAACACTCAGAATCACTTTTATTTAGTAAACAAGTTATTCGAAAACAAAAATGATGATTAACTTTGTGCCACCTTGTACAATAGGAGATGTGCCTTGAGAGAATTACAGAGTGTAGTTTTGGAGGAAGGGAGACAGAAAACACAGATGCCTTGATATCTCTATCGCTCAATTCGCTCGAAAAGTTGAACTTCCTGGTAAGGGTGACTCTCCCTGAGATTCCAAGGCTCGCATTAATGTACTGGCAAAATTTTTGTAATGCCCACATAAACGAAGCCCTCTACCACTTCCAAATAATAACTCTCAACAGTGACGTGGGTGTGAAAGCGCTGTCAGTTTGTTTAACGCTTTTGCCTCGCTTACCGCCAGATCCCTTCGCTTTATTTTTTTATCCAATTTAGAGTAATTATTCATCTTTGTGTGTATTGGTTACAAATCAATTAGCGCTTTCGCCGAGCTGCACCTGAGTTACGGAAAATTTAATTTCATTTAAAAATGTATGTAGTAAATAAATGACCATTAATTACTCTGTTATGTGCACGGCTTTTTATTGAATGAACGAAAAGTAGATTAAACATCATTATTTCACCAAGGGTGGACAACATGGCTTGAGTTGGAGGCAGTGTTTTAATTATCAGATTTTTAACCATAGATAGAATGACTTTGAGTCATTTAGTTAAACATTTAATTTATTATGCTTCGATACGGTTTTGTCCGACGCCCATTAAGAAGCCATTAAGCTACAAAAAGTTTGCAGGATTTTTAAGTCAATCAAAATTACCGAAAAACTTGTCTTACCGAGTAATTGCGAGTGTTTCAATATTATAAGCACTTTGTATGTATAGAAGAAAATATCTGTGGAAGAACATAATTGGTGAATTTAAATTCATAATCATTTGATTACCATTCTGTAAATTTTTCTATCAAGTAATCTTTACTGAAAATCACTTAAAGAGAATTGAGAAACATTTTCTTAAATTAGCTTGTTGAACACATACCGACGCAAAAGGAAATAGAAGAACAAAAACATTCCCAAGTAAATTGCGCTTACATTTATAAGCATTGCTTTACGAAGAAAATGGAGCGTGTCCGAGTAGCCTGTCAGGCCAAAATACTTATGCTTGTATATACAGTGCAACGTAGTTAATTGTGGGGAGACTTTATTGCACATCTAAAATAACTGCCAAGAATTTCTTGTTAATGGAAATAAAGTACATTTTTTTATTGAATATTTTAATTTAATTGTTTAATTGGTATTTTGAGACTATTATAAATCTTACTCACTTAACAACCCGTTGCCGAGTTTCATCCTGCCGAATAATGTCTCGCCAGTTGTCTCTGTTTTCCGCACACCTTTTCCAGTTTCTTTAGCCCAGAGAATCCAGGTCATCATTAATTTGGTCTTTCCACCGGACACGAGGACGTCCTCTTCGCCGTAGACCACCAATTACCGTCTCAACCACCTCCTTCGCTTCAGCAGTTCCTTCCATACGGATGACATGACACAGTCACCTTACTCGCTGCAGGGTGACTCATTTGCCTATGTCAATATCTCCGTAAAGCTCATACAGCTTGTGAAAGCCATAACCGTCATCTATGTGAGCAGGGCTAAAGATCTTGTAAAGTATTGTCCTCTCGAAAACTACATATAAGAGCGGCTGCATCTAATCGTTAGCATCAGAGTTACTCTTCGCTTGATTTCGAGGCTGACATTGTTGTTGCTGGTAATAGCGGAACCAGGATGTATGAATTCCCTGACCACCTTGAATTTATAGTTGTCAACTTCGTTATGTGGTTCAAGTCGCCACGACTCCCTTCAGGACGCTAGTATATACTTGGTTTTGCAGTCGTTGACCACCACACCCAATCGTGTGGACTCCTTTTCATACTCGCGATTGGTATGATATCGATGTCAGCATACGCAAGGAGCTGGGCACTTCTATAGAAAAAAGGGAACGTTTCATTCTACCGCCGTCTTGCTAACCATACTTTCCTATTTTCAAAAGTGGCAAAAAGAATCATGTATGCAACTTAGACCGATCTCGAAGCTTTCTGTTATATCTAACCTTTTCGAAGTAATTCTAAAAGAAAAGATATGCGAGGTGTGTTAAAGAAGTATCGCGAACTTTTTGTTTTTTCAAAAATTATTTATTTATTCATTAATATCCATTTGGTCCCCTTCAGAGCAATCCCCATGAGATATTATACACTTGTGCCAACGTTGTTTCCAATCTTCGAAGCACTTCAAAAACTCATTTTTTTATCTTGTTCAGCTTCTCCTTCGATGCCGTCTTTATCTCATCAATCGTAGCGTAGCGTCGTCCTTTCATGGGCTTCTTCAGTTTCGAGAACAAGAAAAAGTCACAGGGGGCCAGATCTGGGGAATACGGTGGGTGTGGCATCATTAGTTTGTAGTTTTTGGCCAAAAAGTCGCGCGCAAGCAACGATGTGTGAGCAGAGCCGTTATCGTGATGCAAGAGCCAATTTTTGTTCTTCCACAAATCCGGGCGTTTCTGGCGGATTGTTTCACGCAAATTGCGCATAACTTGCAGCTAATGTTCCTTATTCACCGTTTAACCCTGTGACAAGAACTCATGATGCGCAACCGCCCTGCAATCGAAGAACACGGTTAGCAAAACTTTTACATTCGACCGAACTTCCATTGAGATGATTGAGCTGTGGTTTCGACGTCATAACCATAAACCCACGTTTCGTCACCAGTTATGACCCTCTGGAGCGAATTTCGGTAGTCGCGGACAGAGTCCAACATCTCATTAGCAATGTTATTGCGATTCTGCTTTTGGTCGAAATTGAGCAGTTTTGGTACGAATTTTGCAACGACCCGTCTCATGCCCAAATCATTGAAAAAAAATCGAATGGCATGAGCCAATCGATATGTCTAGGTTCTCAGCTACTTCTCTAACGGTGATTCAACGATTGGCCAATACCATTTTCTTTACTTCATCAATTTTTTCGTCTGTTGCTGAAGTGCTCGGGCGTGCGGCACACTTTTCGTCGTTCACATCTTCTCGGCCTTTTGAGAACATTTTGTACCACCGATAAACGTTGCTTTGGTTCAAAATAGCTTCTCCGTATGACACACATTCGGAATGCATTCGCGCACTTAATTTCATTTTTCACACAAAATTTGATACAAGTTCTTTGATCCATCTTTTTGGAGAGGTAAAAATCGAAGAGGAGCCGAAAGACGTGCAAGCAAAGCAGCTGTCAACAATTAACTGAACATTCAAAATGGCCGAACTCGTCGGCATGAGTGAGACACATGAGTGCTAACATATCGCCACAAAAAATCGAAATTCGGATATGCGTAACCTGCGAAAATTCAAAATTCGCAATACTTTTTGAACATAGCGGGTACTTTGCGACTAAGAGCGTAATCTCGCCCATTCAGCATGGATTTATCTCGGGTAGGTCTATAGTTTCCAATTTGGCTACTTTTGGTGAATATTGCTTTCAACTTTTGTTGAAGGTTTTCAAGTCGATTGCACTCGTATTTATACACTAAAGCTTTTGATAGAGTTTCTCATACAATTCTAATACGTAAATTAGCTTCGCTTTGTTTTCATTCTGCTTTCTTTCAATGGTTGAAGTCTTATTTATCCCATATACGATGTGTGTTAATGATTGGGGGTGAATGTTCGGAACCTTTCTAGAGCCTATTCTCTTCGTTCAATTTATTAATGATATTAGTAAATGCTTTTCGCTTGTCAGTTTTCTTCTGTATGCTGATGATTTGAAAATATTTTCTGCACATCCTCGTGCCTATGTTGCAAAAGAAAATGAAGGCAGTATCTTTCGCATATCTCTAAATATTAAGAAATGTTCTCATGTCGCTTTCGTCAAAACTCAAAATGTTTTCCAGTCATTTTATAGAATTGATAATACTTTACTTCAATCTGTTCACTTCTTACTCAATCTTAGGGTTTGTACGGCGTAATAGCTCGATGTTCTGGACTCCTACACTCACAAAATACTTTTTACTTCCTATGTTCGCTCTACATTAGAGTATGCAAATTTTATCTGGAGGCCTTGTCACCAATTTGCAGTTGGGAGAATTGAACGTTTTCCTTAAATATGCTCTCAGGTCGTTAAAATTCTCACATTCTATCCCTTCCTATATTTCTCGTTTGATTTTAATTAACTTAAAGTCTCCAGAGAGTAGAAGGAATATATTCTCACTGTCTTTTGTTTTTAGTGTAATTAAAGGAGACATTATGCATAATAAGTGAGCATTTGCTCGAGTAGAGTCTGGTGAGATCTATCTCAAGTAGGTGAGTTCGAGCGAACCGACCGAGCTCGTGCTCAATTTGGTATGCATAAAAATGAGATAGAGCAAATAGCTTGAACTCGAGTTAGCTGAGATCAAACCGCTTGTTTGATTAGTTGCAAAAATGAGTTCAGATAGTGAAAGTGTAAGTGAAAATTTACATTTTGATGCTAATGAGAATTTATCAATTTTCATAGTTGAATACTTAAAAAAATATAAGACTTTATTAGAAAAAAGCCAACTCGCCGGTGTAAAAAATAAAAAAAAAGAAATAATTAGAAAACTTTGTGGCGAATATAAAGAAAAAACTGGTGTGGAAATAAGCGAAAAAAATGTAATGAAGAAAATTGCTAATATGAAGTGCCGAGTAAAGTCAAAAAGTGACAAAAATAAAACGGGAAACAATAAAATTTATTTAAAAAAATGGGAACATGAATTATTTGAATTACTTTCTGCTGAATCGAATCGAGCTATCGGAAAAGTTACCAGTAAGCCTGCCGTTATAATGCGGGGCTTTTTTTGGTGATAATAAATTGTTTTTGTTTTTTTATTTTACTTTTTCCACTGGAGGCAATATTTCGGTAGGCGTTAATGCTAATGAGAAAATAAAATCGTCTTTTAAAAACTTTGCAATATTATGCAAAACAAAACAGCTCGCTATGACCATTGGCACCAATTCTGTTGCTACTCGCACCTTGTACTGCAAAACTGCAAACCGCTGTTTTACCTGATCGAAACACCGCTCGATAATGCATCTTTCTGTCTCAAATACTCTATTATAGTTTAGTTCTGCTTCTGCTTGTGGGTTTCGAAATGGAGTCATTAGCCAAGGAGAGAGAGCATAACCCTCATATCCAAGGAGTAAGGCATTACTTTGAGCATTCCCTGTGATCGTGTATATGCTGCTATTCCTTAGTACCCGAGAGTCATGAACCGAACCTGGCCAGGATACATCCAAGCTGGTGAACCATTCATTAGCATGTTGCTTGGACATTTATCGAATGGAAGCCCTTCTACATATGTACTCATCACTTTGCGAGGACGGGTTTTTTATTCTAATGTGCGTGCAGTCAATGACGACAATCGCAAACGGAATACGATGTTTTGCTTCCCATTGGTTTTGCGCAGCTCTGATTTCTTCAACTGTGGATGGAAATTGAATCCATTCATGAGCCCTCCCTGATATAATCTTGACACGGTGGTTTGGTGAACTCCTACATCTTCCCCAATTCCATTTTGGAAGCCCGGATCGGCACAAAACCTTAAAAATATACACATCTTTTCCCTGTTGGGAATCGCCCCACCCTTTCTTTCACTACTTTCACCAAGGAAATAGTTTGTTAGCCAGTCTACGTGCTTAAAATCAAACCGGTACATTTTTTTAAATTCACTTTGAAAAGCGGTTTTTCTTGATTTATAAGTTTTTTTTTTATCTAAGAGGAACAAAATATTCGGTCATCTTTATACTTGTAAGCACGCGAGTCAACTAAAAGGCAGTCTCACCTTTTTGTGAGATCGATCTCAAAAAAGTGAGCAACTTCTTGCTGTTATGCATACCAAAGTGAGCTCTAACTCACGAGCATTTCATGACTTGAGTTCAAACTCGACATGTGAGATCTATCTCATGCACCGAGTAAAAGCAAGCGAGTTCAACAATTTTAATGCATACCAAACCTACCTTATACTTCAAACTCGAGTCTGAGCAAATGCTCGCTTATTATGCATAAGGCCTATTGATTGCTCATCTCTATTGCATAGCGTTCACTTTCACATTCCTACAGATCTCGAGCTCTCTTCCGTTTGACGTTTCAAAGAATGAATTTTATAAATTTCTTAACTCTTTTTTTAATTTATTTAATAACTATCTGTAGTAATTTAAGCTCATATTAAATCTAAGTGGTCTGTAAAAACAGTAATTATGTTTTTGACTTGAAATAAATGAAAGTTGAAGAGATCGCTTGACAATGGGTTACCTCATCTGAAACCTCCCTATAAAACCAATAATGTTATATTATTATTCCGTGAGGAAATTTATTTTTCGTTTAGACCAAAACTGTTGAAATTGGTAACTTTTTAATCGCTTAATCCATGTTTGTCCATATAGAGTGGCATTTTGGACAGGCTTTATTAAAAAGTATTTCTAAATAGTTATGTTTAAAAAATATATGTATCCAAGTAAAAAGTACACACATATATAAATAATATTCTTACATGCAAAATTTGTATATTATTTTAACTTAGTTTCCATTGGGAGAAATTTTACTAATTTCAACGGGTGCGCAATTAGGCACAAAGTACTGTAACTAAAAGGGGCGTATGATTTCATTTGCCCGTGTTTTTCGCTAGAAATTATTTCCGATTTTAAGCAAGCGTTTAGATTGTTTACTGCTTCCATTGGAATGTGGAAGCTTTTTGCCACCTGCACACTTCAAACGTTAATTCAAGTGCCCATTCTGAGCTCTTCAATTACAAGTTTCGTTTTGAATTATTTCTGTGAATGAATATTTGCGGCGAATAAATCTAATTCAGATTTCTCCTCGATTAAACCTTGACCTCTTTTTGCCGCTGCTTTAAGTTTAAGTGGGTGGAAATAAGCTTTGATTCTTGATTTAGTATTTCAGCTTTTAGCTAAGAAAAATGCTAAATAAAACAAGAATAATTTATTATATGAGAGAATTAATTAAAAGATGGTAATTTCAACTCCCACCGCTTAGATATCCGCTACTGCATCTGCATGAGGATTGTACTGTTAGGTTTGTACGCACAAAGGCCAAACACTAGTTCGAGGCTCGAGTAAAAGCGAAAAGATGTCTCTAAGCTGGAGAGTAGCTCACCCTACTCTAATTTATGTACTGTATGTTTAGTATATAGTACAAGAGATTTTGTTTTTTTAGATAGTAGATATCTTACACCTAGCACACCTACCTGTGCAAAATAGAGCACAGATTAGATATCGCTTTTTGAAAAAACTTTGGACCTTATCAAACAAACATTAAACAATACGCTAGACCAACACTTCGAAATTATAGGCTGTTTGTATGAATCTATATTAAGTATTCGGATTCTGGTTTGTGCTTACCAAAAGTGGATATATCAATCCTGACAGGTGCTTTAGCAATAGTTCACATTGATTTTGTTGCGAATTAACGAATTAAAAATGAATCCCTTGCAGTTAAAATACGTCGGACTTTGGACTGTCAATGATGTTCATTATACGCCTGCTGAATTAACTGCATATAAATTAAAAAATCATGTTGTTTATTTCGAAAAGCAGAAAAAATTACAGTACAATTAACAAATATTCAATATAAAAATTTCGGTTGGATATTGCAAATGAAACTAAAAATGTTAATAGACCTGAATACGCAAGAGTCCGTTATAAATTGGTTTACACGATATAGTCACCGGCTTCTGAAAATTAATTTTCAGCGAAAAAGGTTAAAAAGCTAAATTCCGAAGAAATATTACACGGATGATAGAATTTCTGTGGTGGTGATCAAAATCAATACTTCTATATTTGTAGGCTGGAATATAATAAAAAGTACACTGAAACAATTGTGAAAAAAAAGAAAAATATATGAAAAAACAAAAAAATAATTTTAAAATTTAATCATTTGTTTATTTTTATGTTTAATAGGCAAGTAGAATGAAGATACGTAGCACGTTCCCACGACAAACGGTTCTAAGTTACTGGAACAACCCGTATTTATATCCGGTCAAGGATTGTCACTCCAATAGATTAATGGAGAATATTTCTGCTGCTACAAAAAAAAAAAAAATAAAACAATTCTTAGCAAAATCACACGGACCACATTCCACGAATGAAGATTTTGTACTTTTATATGATATCTACACTGTAAGATAAAATAATTCTTTTTCAAAAAAAAAGCAAATGATGTCAAAGTTTCTACTCTTTTGAACAGTCTGGTATGGCATAGAAAAATATGATCTTTACATTTCAGATAAATGTAATGTCCAGTAGTTTCATCCATAAAATAAGGGAGAACATTTTTTTGGATGATTTTATCCCTCTCTAAATCCGCAATATATGGGCGTCTTTGGTAGTTTTGGCGGGAAAGGGCTAAAAGTACACGTAGCAGTGGGATATAGCAGGCTAAAATGTATCACAACAATATATATATATTATATATAATTGGCGGTTACTCCCTTATTGGGTGCTTCGCCGAGCTCCTCCTCCTATTTGTGGCGTGCGTCTTGATGTTGTTCCACAAATGGAGGGACCTACAATTTTAAGCCGACTCCAAAGGGCAGATATTTTTTAGGAGGAGCTTTTTCATGGCAGAAATACACTCGGAGGTTTGCCATTGTCTGCCGAGGGGCGATCGCTATTAGAAAAAGGTTTTTCTAAATTTTGGTGTATCACCGAGATTCGAACCAACTATCTCTCTGCGAATTCCGTATGGTAGTCACGCACCAACTCATTCGGTTACGGCGGCTGAAGTCATAGACCTCCTAATACAGCAAAAATAAGATAAAGGAAATTGTGTAAGAGTTGATTTCGTTAGTGCGCATTGAGAACATTGTTTTGGTAGAATTTGAGTATATGGACAATACTTATACATATGTAATAATGTATGTGTACTAGGCGGGGTCGATTTGTGGGGAGGCAAAAACATCGCCCATTGCTCTGTGAAAATCATATTCTGGGGATCAAAATAAGAAACTTTGCCGAAGGAACCATACCTCTAAAACGAATTCTGATGTCCCCCAATTTGGGTCGAACTTTTTAGTTTCTTTTCTCATGTAAAGGCCAAAAATGGTGATATTTTGAAATGATTGTAGTGGGGAACCCCCAGAGGAGTTCCAGGGGCTAAGCATAGGTGGATCGGCCGTCCAAAGTTAGTGGTGTCGGTCATACATTTGGACTCGATTGGAGCACTCTAAATGGGTCAAAGTGGGATTTTTCGTTCGACCCAAATTGGGGGACATCAGAATTCGTTTCAGAGGTATGGTTCTTTCGGAAAAGTTTCTTATTTTGATCCATAGAATACGATTTTCATAGAGCAATGAGCGATTTTTAAATCGACCCGCCCTAATGTGTACCATATACATTATCCGAACGCCTTTAGTTAAACTATTGTTGTGGAGTTGTGCCTGAAGAAAATTTTCAAATAATACTTATAACTTGAGTACGACTTAATGTATGATTGCCTTGTCTATCTATGAAATTTAACAATAGAAATGCTTATATTAATTTTATGTTGTTTATAACAATTTATTATAATTTATAATTATAATAAACATGAGGTAGTAGGGACTGTAGAGAAATCTCTGGAGGGAAAACAATTCACTTTGGCGGCTTTTATAGACATAGAGGGCGCCTTTAATAATATTACGGCGGAGCCAATTGTCACGGCTCTAAATAGGCTAGGGGTGGAAAGACCTATCTACCTCTGGATCTCGTCCCTGCTTGGTGGTAGGGAAATAAAGGCTGTGGCAGGAGGGGCTAGAATCACTAGATTCGTACATAGAGGCACACCGCAGGGCGGCGTCCTTTCGCCTCTCCTTTGGCTAGTAGCTGTGGATGAAGCTTTAACTCGCTTAAACCGGGGTGGGATAAAGGTGGTAGCACATGCCGATGACTTGGTCCTAATGGTCTCAGGTCCCTTCCCATCAGTAATGGCTGAAATTTTGGCAGGTGCACTGGTTACACTCACCAGATGGGCTGCCAGTTGCGGTCTCAGAGTCAACTCTGACAAAACGGAGTTGATGCCAGAAAATACAAGCCTCCAACTTTTAAGCTTCCTATACTTAACAACCAGTGTCTCTTTCATCAGAAGTCAAGTATCTTGGTGTAATACTTGACCCCAAGCTCCACTGGAAGCTGCACATAGAAAATCGAGTTAAGAAGGCCAATATAGCCTTCTCTTCTTCTTCTTCTGGGAGCGGGGGCTTACTCTAAATCAGTCAGGATTTCGGCCTCCTTTAAACTACCGGAAACAAGCAGCGTTTTTTAAGCAGAGGTCTTCGCGATCCTGCAGACATGCAAAATGCCTCGGGATCGCTGTTGGGAGGGAGACATTAATATTTTTTCCGATAGCCAAGCTGCAATCAAGGCACTGTCGTCGCCGTATTGCAGCTCTCTTCTCGTGAACTACTGTAAGGAGGAACTCAAACGTCTCGAACGTGCAGGAAACATTTCCCTCATCTGGGTTCCTGGGCACAATAATATAAAGGGAAATGAATTTGCCGTTGAGCTTGCCAGGAAGGGGTCGGCAGAACCGGTTCCAGCTGTCCCCTTCTCAGACATCGGTATCCCCTTGGCCGTCGTTAAGGGAAACTACACAACTTCTTTCTGAAAAAGCGCAAGACAGATGGAGGTCTGTCTCATCGTGCGCTATTTCAAAAGCACTATGGCCTCAATAAGATAGAAACAGAACGCTTAAGGTGATGGGAATCCCCCGCCATTCAATTTCCAAACTGATTGCGGTGTTCACTGGTCACTGGGTGATCGGCACTCATGCGGAGAAGCTTGAAATTCCATGCAACTCCTATTGGAGAAGCTGTGGAGATCCTGCAGAGAAAGAGACTGTGGAACACTTACTCTGCAAATGTCCGGCTTTGGTGGCAAGGCGCTTGAGATTCCTTAGCGTGCCCTTTTGGGATCACTTGAAGAAATTCTCCAGCCTAGATCCCGTTTCTCTCCTCCGCTACATCAACAGCACTGGATGGCTGTAGACGGTTTTCTCTCCTCCCTAAATCCCATGACAGGTAGTGGTCAAGATTATGGTATCAAAACGGAACGTAAGTGCTACTTGTAGTGTACCTGAGGTACTCTTGCCATCTTACCTACCTACCTACCTATAATTATTGTAATTTCCATCAAAAACAACGCAATAATTCCAGCGCCGCGTGTGTTATGTAATGTATATGGTGTAGAGCTACTAATAATTGGTGATGATTCAGACGAAATTGTATTCTATATGTGTCTAAAAGCATAGTTTGCTTAATAAAGGTCTTTTAGAGGCGAAGGATTTGAGATTGGCGCGTGTTTCCTTTCACAACCAATTTCAGAACTGTTTTTGAGGCTGTTTTGAGGTTTCGCAATTTGTCACGAATAGACTCACATGGGAGCAATGCTTGCATATTGCTCAAATTTATTTGTAATACTAAGAAGATAATCTACATGCTATTGATGAAATACTTTTACATCCAGAAAAACTCCCAAGGCAAATACTTTGAAACGATTTGATGTCGAGGTTTGAGGGTGAATCACTCCTTCGTACGATTCGGAATATTAAATTTCATGGATATTGAAAACATTTTGCTGCATTTATTTATTTCCATTTGAGTTTCTTTCTCTCTAAAACAACAACCTTTACATGCATCAATGCTTAACTGTTTCACCACAATTCTTTTGGCGCTCACCGCACATCATCGCCATTGTTGATCTGGGAATGAACGAATAACCGCCACATAAACAAAAATAAACATTTAGAGTGGTGCGCTACTGAACAAGTATTAAAAGTTGTGGCAATTTATGCAGCCTTCACGCAAGGCCAACAACACGTTACAGCAATAACAACTAGAATGCCAAAAGGTGAATAATGGTTTCTCACTTAACTTTAAGTCAACCACTCGTAAATCGACACATGGAATGTAACGTGTACGCAGCGTGACACGAATTCATGAGCATCGGCATTCACATAAACAAAGGGTTGAAGTTAACGCCGAGTGTTATGTTTTGTACCGTAGCCTGATTTCTTTTTCTATTTGACAACGAAACTAATTTCAAACTTGTATTTTTTGTTTTTCATTTTTTTGTTTTGCTTTGTTCGAATACTTGTTAGTACTCTCATGCTCTGATGCTCTTCTTCTGTTTTTTTATCAACCAAAAATCTCTGTCGCAATTCGTGCATTTTTTTACTTGCGCTTTGCAAATTTTTATTGTGCAGCTGACTTTGCTCTAGTTAGTGGCCTGACGCCACCGATAGTTTTTTATATATCTTTGAGAAATTTACATTCTTCAACAAAATGTACAGAGAAATCATTATCGTATGTTTTAGTCTTAATTGTTTCAAACTTTATTGGCGTAGCTTTGGACAAAGACACCCTTAGTGGTTTTGAATCGCTCTCTGAACCCCGGGAGTTAAGACAAAGTACATCAATAGGCTCTTCAGAGTTATGATAGTTTGCTCGAATGCTTCGAGTTCTATATTAACCCGAATCTTCCCACGAATACCATATGGTAATGCAAACATGCCGTTGCAATTTTACGTATTATGTCTGAACTACATAACAAAAACAAAAAAGAATAACTGTATTTCACGCAGAATAAGTGCAGCTCACGGAAAAACATAAGTTCTTTGTTATTTCTAGTGCAGCTAGCAAAGCTATAAAAAAAGTGAATTATTGTGGTTTTTTAACATGGCACGTCGGTAAATATATGAATAACTTTTTGCTTTTTTGATATATTTCCAAAAAAATTGCATCAGTTGGTAGCTAATGAAATAAACTAGTAAATGCAAGTTTAGTTTTGATTGAAATTTGATTTTTTGTGTAACTTTTTTGTATTTTACTCAAGGCGTTACCATATGTCCTGGTGTAGGGTACAGAGTTTTAGTTACGTTTGATGTAGTTTTTTTTTGAGATTTTTGATCATATTTATTGATATTTTGTGAATTACAGCGGCTTATCGTTGGAAGAAATGCTTGGTTTCATTCAAGAACTCGATGAATCAGAAGATCAAAATCAACTGTGTGATATTCCAACCACTCTTTATATCGAGCCTCCTGTGGATGGCAACGAATCTGGCGAAGATGACGCTGAAGATGATTGTGCGGGCATTCCAGATAATGTTTGCCCGGCTCAGCTAAGAGGTGGCTGCGAAGTTGTTATGGCTAGTGGGCGACGTATGCAAGGTTTCGATGAAGAGGAGAATATGGGAGGCATGTTTAGAGACGGTATAATCATACCATCATTTTAATCTTATAAACTCTAAATTTTTCAGCACCAAATCCAGGAGATTTGCCTGTTATTGAGGTTGAAGACACTTATAATGAGAAGGAGGATGAAGAAACAACGGCTAATCGTTCAGAATCTCCAATGAGGAAGCGCTTACGTAAAATTGAACCGAAACCTTCAAACGTTGCATTGCCATCAGGAAACAAGGAAACTGTATTTGAATGGGTCAAGAAGAAATCGTCATCTCTAATTCCAATTTTTCCAAGCGCAAATTACGAAGATTGCCGCCATTCACTGCCACACGAACAATTTGAAAAATTTTTTGATGACACAGTATTGGAACATATTTGCGAACAAAGTGCGTTATATTCGGTGGAACAGAATAGACCGAACCCAAATATAACAGTCAGTGAACTTAGAGCATTCATAGGCATATTGATCGTCACTGGCTACAATTATCACTCCAATTACAAACATTTGTGCAGTCAGGATGAAGACATTAGGAACAATCTTGTCAGTAACACCATGCGTCGGAATCGGTTTCAAGAGATTTTGCCAAATCTCCACTTCGAAGAAAATTCCAAGGCTTCTTCAAAAGACGCCCCAAATCCTGACAAAATGTGGAAACTGCGTCCTCTTACGGATCATTTGAAAGCAAAAATGATAGAAAATTTCC
>JAYXIM010021931.1:0-76426 GCA_037575425.1 Anastrepha fraterculus | reverse complement strand
ATCCGGAACAAAATCTTTCTTTCGATGAAAGTATGATATCCTATTTTGGTAAACATGGATGCAAGCAATTTATAAAGGGCAAACCATTACGATTTGCATATAAAGTCTGGTCCCTATGTACTCCATCTGGTTATTTGGTGAATTTTGAAATTTACCAGGGGAAGAATCCTGGATCGAATTTGGAGTACGAAGCAAAGTTTGGAAAAAGCGCCGCTCCTTTAGTCAGCATGATCGACGATTTTCTTGATGAATTGAAATCGCTGTCATTCCAGTTCCACTATTACCATAAGGTCCCACGAGTACCATATGGTAACGCTAGTTTTCCGCATTTTCCGGAAAATCGAAGCGAGGAAAATGAAAATGGACTTCATTTTCGTGCTCAGGAGATCGAAATACATAAGTATACAACATTTCACAAAAATCCAAAACAAAAAAAGTTATGGGACTTCCCGGGTTAAGACAATCACTCTTGACTGAGTTGGTACAACTGTCATGATTCCTTTTGCTGATGCTGGCTAAGTATCGGAAATATAATGAATGAGTTCTTGATCCTGCCCGTGGACTTTCCTATCCGCACACATAGTGTGCACTCGCAGTGGCAGCAGCTTCGGTAGTGGGGGCTCTGTTGTTTTATGGAATTTGGAAGGAATAGGATAATCACAATCAAAAAGGGTTCATTAGAGAAACGTCAGAAGCGACAGACAGAGAAAAAGTGGTTGTCCTCGCGTGTTTTGAACCAGTGCAGCCATAAAAGCCGGTCGAGAAAGAATTCGCAGAAATCCCCTTAGAAATTATGTTCAGGGAAATGAATATATGGACCACATTCATGTCAAGACTAATTAGAGATGATCTCCCCATAAAAGCCTTCAGTCACTCAACTGGTCGACTTTTTACAAGTAACCACCCAACGGTGGCTAACAAACAATATTTTTCGGTTCACAGAAGCAAAATATTAGACGAATCTGAATCCTTTGGACTACAGTTTGTGGCCAGAATTGGAGCACATGGCTTATAGAAGACATCACAGTAAGTTCGACAGTCTCAAAAAATCTTTGATTCGAGCAGTGACGTCAAAATCTATAGAAACCTTGCGAGCTGCAATAGTTGAATCGCGTAATTGTTCGAAGGCTTGTGTAAAACCAAATGGTGACCATTTCAAATGAAAAATTTAAAATATTTTTTTTAATATTTATATGTTTAAATAAAACTAACTGCATTGAAAAACGTATTATAATTTCATATCCATAACGGACTTAAATTGTAATAGAACTTATGACAGCACTAAGCATATAAGTATCATACATATATAGGAGGGCGGTTCAATAAGTACACGTGTTTGCTTACAACGGCGTTCCTGAGGGAAGTTGTTGTAAGCATTCGTGTGGTGCCATTTATCAATCGACGGAAAAACAATTTTGCAGACAGATTGATAGGTTAGTTTGGATTTGGTAGTTATTCGAATAGAACGTGTCTCCTGATTTTCACTAAGATGAAAAAAGAGAATTATCGTTAGGTAATTCGCTTTTTGTTTTTGGATGGTAAAAAAGGCGAGGAGATAAAAGCAAAGTTGGATGCTGTCTGTGAAGACGTTTTGCCAACTATGACCATAGTTAGATATTGGTTCAACGATTATAAGCATGGGCAAACATCCGTTTTTGATGACGTACGACCAGAACGCCCGCCTGACGTGGTTAACGAGGAAACCATTCAAAAAGTCCGCAACATGATTCTCGATGATCAACAAACGAATGTGTGGAAAGTAACAGAGACCATAGGTGTGCCGACTGGAATGGCAACTAATAGTTTACATGAAAAGTTGGCAATGAAAAAATTGTCGACATCAAGCGGTAGAGCAGTGTTTGTTGTTACCGTTGATGAAAATTGGATTCATTATGACACACCAGAAACTAAGCAAAAATCAAAACAATGGGTTTCTCCGGGTGAATCTGCTCCAAAGAAGGCGAATACAGTTCCATCGGTCGGCAAGGTCATGGCGACGATTTTTTGGGATGCGAACGGCGTCATCCTCACGGATTTTTTAGAAAAAGGAAGAACGATCACTCTACAATACTGCAGTGAGTTAATGGACGTTTCCACAAAAAATGGAAGATGTACCGCCGCATTTGTCGAGAAAGAAAGTTCTGTTTCACCACGATGACGCATCCGCACATTCATTCGAAATGATTTATTTTGTGATAAAAAGTAATTTCCATCATCTTGTACTTACAACTCCTTCAGCATTAAAAAAAATGAATCACGCTTCAGTTTATTGTTTTCTGACTGGGAGTTGAACTTTTTATTGTGTAATTTATTTATCGGCTATCAATTTTAAAAATGCTGATACAATTTTGAATCGCCTCGCTCGGAAGATTTGTTCTTATATGACACAAGTCGTGTTGTTTGAAATTACTTATACGACATGTCATTCCCAAGGACTGCTCATATAATTCCATGCGTTGTATAGCAAAGATTACGACATGTTTACCGGATTTCTAAGAAAATCGTTTGCTTCCTTCCGCACTTGAATTTTACTGCTTAAAATAAATTGATCATTCTTTGAATGGTGAAACTGCAATCTCAGTGCGAAATTTTTCACTCACATTTCATGTTTCATTGAGTGAAATTCAGCACAGATGTGGTGAGTTGAATTTGAATTGTATAGCTAGTGGCTGCATCTGATAGTGACATGCATTTTTATTTATATAATTTATGTTTTCTATGCCAATTCCTCTTCGTTCAGTTATATGCAAATATATATACATCCATATGTGTGCATGAACGAGCAGGCATTACTATAAATAATTTGTTGTGATGACACGGCCCTTTACCAATATTTTGGGTGCTAAAACGTAACAGCAATAAAAAGAAACTATATTCCCGCCGAGTTTGTCATTATATGTAAACTACTTTTTATATCCATATTTATAGCTGTACATGTATAGGTACAGGGTTTGATTGAAAAGTAATGAGCCTTATTTTTTTAAGCAGTTTTATTAAACCTTTTGGCTTATACAACTAATAATAGCTTTGAGAGCAGTCACTTTCGTTTAGGGCTGTTGCCGGCCAATGCTTATCTGATTTCCTAGAAAGTGAGAGTCCATCAGCAAGCTGAATGTCTCACTTTGCTTCTCCGTGAAGGAGCCATCAGATTTCCTAAGTGACTCCAGCTTGGCGGTTGGATCCCTTTTCAGCATCCTAACTAATTTTGCCGTGTCACTCAGAGATTCAATACCGCTGCAGAATTCCCTAAAATAAGCCTTTTTTGACTCACGAATTAGCTTCATGCAGTTCCTCTAAATATGACGGTATCGTTCCCAGTCCTCAGTAAGATTAGTCTTGAGGGCCCGGCTTAGATGTTTTCTCAACTCACGCCTAAATCCCCTGTTCTTTCCGAAGTCTTGGTGGCGTCACGTCAA
Organism: Anastrepha fraterculus; assembly: GCA_037575425.1. NCBI lineage: Eukaryota > Metazoa > Arthropoda > Insecta > Diptera > Tephritidae > Anastrepha > Anastrepha fraterculus. The sequence goes on along the minus strand of JAYXIM010021931.1, from coordinate 73,010 downwards.
AGCTCCGCAACGCCTCCCTAAACTTCTGCCAGTCTGTTTTCCTGGGGTTTCTGGAGGGCAATGGCATTTGTGCCTCCTCGCCACACTGAAACTAAATACACCTGTGGTCCGAGCACGAATCTTCGGCAAGAACTCTCCAGTTCCCGATTGACCACCCAAATTTTGAACTTGTTAAGGTAAGATCAATCATCTCATGTCTTCTAGCAGTAACAAACGTGGGCTGTCTGCACTTGTTGTGTATGTTTAGGCAAGAGGAAGCGATAAACTCGAATAGCCGAGAGCCGCGCTCATTGCATTTGCTGCTGCCCCAGAATGTATGCTGGGCATTAGCAGCGCAGCAGAGAACGAGACCCAGACTGCGCTGCTCACAGAACCTTACGAGACTAGTGGCCTTCCCAGGTGGTGGCCGTTCCAGGGCATCGTAAGGAAAATAAGCGGATGCTATCACAAATCGCAGCCATCCGCGTCTACCCTTATAACACACCTCAGCAGCTACCAGGTCCTGACAACAGAAGTGCTCTAGACTCGTCAAAGTGAGAAGGGATGATACTATAAGACCGGACAGGACATTAGCTGTGGACAGATCGGGATCTGGAATCCAGCAGATGACCTTCCTGAAGGCTACACTCTCCTCGCTGTAGACCGCGAAGCTAGTGGTCCCCATGGGGGGGCACGTTATTGACAGCGTCCCTGATCCACTCAAAGTTGGCCAGAGACGCGCACATCACCCTTGTGGTGCCGTCCTTTGTCTCATAGCCCTTCGCCCTGGCTTCAGGGCCGGAGGCAACAACCCAATGCATCAGCCGGCTTTTGCAGAATATAATTTCTGCATCAGTCAGCTGATGGCCAGGCCCCAATTTTCCGATCACAGCCACAGGTCGTGGGCCAGCAGCCTTCTCGCTATAATATGGTTTGGCCACACCCTTGGATGTGCTCGGGCGAAGATCCAGCTCGCCATACTCCACTGACGAAATTTTCGTCGGGCAGACAGCTGGGTTGGACTTGTTGTCGAGGCGACGGTTAGACCGCGGCCCAGCAGAACCATCGCCCACCACATTGACTGGCGCCGATATCACGTTCGTACCTTGGGGGCCGCGGCGCGAGTATCAGTATCAGCCTTAGGGCAGGCAGGTGTACTGCTTTCAGCCACCGTCCTCCTCCGCTTACGTCTTTGAGCGAGACAATTTGGGAGCGCCAGTGCCCACCGAGGACCCGTTGGCTTCTGTTGGTGTGACTTCCGCCGATCGAGGCCTTTTGGAGGACACAGACGCAGACAAATAAGGACGTACAGCAAGTATATATAAAATTTTTAATTGAATTGGTAAAGTGTAAGTCTTTGTTCTTAAAACAGGTCAACACCACAGAAATAAGTAAGAGTGAGAAACTGGTACGATGAATACAGTAAATTTAATATCGTAAACGAAAGATAGTAAAATTTTCCGGGAATTTCTAGAGCTTGACTTTTCCAGCAATAATTTAGCAGGGTTTTGGGTCTAAAACATTTTAATTTAATACAATATAAAGAGCTACCGGTAAAGCCATCCTTATACTCAAGGACATAATTATTTAGGTCATATCCAATTAATTTGGTTATACGGCATAATGTCCACAACTTAACCGTTTTTGAGATATTCCATTTTACAGATTAGTTAAAAACTAAGAAACATAAAAACATTTTTTGCCCCCCTTTTTGTCCACATTTAAATAAAATGCTATTCCAAGTAATTTAACATTCACTTGAATCATTTTTCTATAGAGGCTTCAATTTATTTTAAATTCACTATTTCTCAACTATTTCTCTCTGATGGCTCGACTAATTTACTTGCCATTTACCGAGTATGTTTGCCTGATGATGTCGCTCAAAAATTCAGCTTGCTTTTTTGCTATTGCTATTTCCGATTGTGCCTAAGTTGGTTTCTAGTCCGCTAATTGATATAATATTTATCCTGTTTTCATTCCTATATATAACTTAATTTATGGATTTTCCTGCCCTGTATCCAAGGAGTCTGCTATATGTTACTATGCAAAAATATAATAGGCAAAAATTCTGCTTCCAATTAAAGATTTTACCATTTTGCCGAATTCTTACATATATTTTTTCCTCTCTTTTCAGCATTTTTTTTAAGTAAATATATCGATATCGTTCGCCATTCACTGTTACATTGGCGCGAGCCTCGTATTTGACGAAATATGGACCGATGATTCCTCCAGTCCATAGGCCGCACTAAACGATAGTTTTCAATGGATGTAATGGCTCTTCGTGAATGGCTTCATTGCTCTTTATCCCAAATATGGCAATTGATATAGCCATTAGGCCAAAAATGGGCCTCATCGCTTTTCATCATAAGTTGACTTGAGTTCGCGGTGAACACTTTTCACAGGGCTTCGATTTCACAGGCCGACAAAATTTAACCAACATTCAGACCCAGAAACCAGACTATATATTTCCAAAGGTTTATGATGCGCTGAATCCAAATCTGGCCTCAGAATTGCTCTATCAGCTCTGGTTTTCGAGATATCCTAACCTAAAAGTGCAAAAAACCCCATTTTTGCCCATATTTGAGGTTATGTAGCCTTGCAGATGTTTTCTTTCACCAAAATTAAAGGATGGCATCTTTAAATACAATCCTTCTTTTTTCAAATGGCGTTTTGTTTGCTCAAATATCATTTTTTTTCGCAGAGAAAATGGTGTTTTTTGCACTTTTAGGTTAGGATATCTCGAAAACCAGAGCTGATAGAGCAATTCTGAGGCCAGATTTGGATTCAGCGCATCATAAACCTTCGGAAATATATAGTCTGGTTTCTGGGTCTGAATGTTGGTTAAATTTTGTCGGCCTAGTTCCATTAAACACGAAAGATATGATTTTCGTAAAAACTCAAACTAATAAATTAATTTTAGTTATCAATCCGAATTTTGCATGGACAGAGAAGCAGATATTAGTTTAAATTATTTCGGATACTTTTCCTTGTAGACTAGTGTTTTTAATTTTTAGTACAGCTGTCCGATTTGTGGACGCTCTTGAGGCGTAAGTCTTTCCATGATGAAATGTCATTGAATACTGAAAAAAATTAAGTATTTAGTTAAACAGTGGACACGCGGGATCTGTCGAAAGACCCCATTGGAAAAAGTACCTCCAATCTGATCACCCTTTATTTACACTATATGAAAAAAAGTAAAACGGCGGCCCCTACGTTGGCGACCTTTGTTTTTCTTAGGTGGCATTGTCTAATGTATTTATATTGGAGCCATTCACGTGAAGTAAATATGTGAATATTAGAAACTATTCACTTTTTCTTCTTGTATTATGAAAATAGACACCTGTGGAAGTATAGGGATAATGCGAGCAACATGGATTTGGATAATCAATATTAGTTACATAAATAATTAGTTAACACGTACAGAGTTCAGGAACAATGCCAACGCGAGTCTTTAAATTTAATAAGGAATTACTCTTTTCTACCCTTTTCCATCCAACTACTCGTATGTGTATTTTCTGTGCAAGGCCATGAGAAACATACAAATAATTGAATTGTATTGCTATTTATATATGTATGAGCATTGTCTAGTGCACTCGAAGTGGAATTAGTGCACTGTCCATAAACGAGGAGTTTTCAAATTATACAATTAAACAATTGATAATTATAGTGATTCAATATATTGGCCCAGAGGGAGCGCCATTTGCATGCATAGCATCTAATTAACGATAAATGGAAGCCAATTTAGAAAGCAAATAGAGTAATTGCAAAATAAATGATAATAGTGCAAACCCATTATCACATTAGGTAGAAGAGGGAATTGCAAATGAAGAAGGGTTCTATATTTTCAAATTAAATTGAATATTTTTCATTGAACGTTAAAAGAATATAGAAGTAGGAGAAAGGAGCTTACAGTTTCTTGTAACACAGATAACCATAATTTTGAAGACGCTCTAAGTCATTAATTAAAAAAAATATATATTGACAAATAAATCAATTAACATCACTCTAACTTAATTTAGTTATGTTCACTAATATTTTCACGTAATTTCCAGAAATGAAGCCACGTACGGTGTTCCAACTATGAAAACGGTCTAATGAAAATAGCTATAATTAGATGTAGCAATCAGCCTACACAGCCACCCTTATAGGGCACATAATGGAAAACCCTTTTTTAACTGAAAGCGTTACTAAAGAGGGGCAATAGTAGCAAATAATCACTAGATTGAAAACTTGAAGAGTAACGCGCGGTGTTAATGAAATGTTTGCTTATAAGTTGTTCTGTAAAACATCTTTCGATAATACTGTGTTTAATGCTTCGGATCTTTCACCAGAAGGCCAATGTCACTAGGGAAACTTAAAAATCTAAATGCTCAGTACCTTATACCCTTCTGATCTTTCTGGAAAATTTAAGAATCTAAAAGTTAATAAAGATTAAAGTGCTTCATAATGCTTCATCAAACAAAATCGGGAGAAGCTGCAGGCTTAGATAGGACCTCACACGAATTTTTATTAATGTAGGTATACACTTTTTCGATGAGTTGCCTAAAGTCTACACTGGAACATTTAATAATGGACAAGCGGATTTTGCTTTTAAAACTCATATTTGTGTTCTTTAAGGAGGGTGAGGTATATATTTCATGAACTGCATTGTCAGAATCATAATGGGCATGAGCAACCCACAAATTGGCTAGAGAGTAGAACATTAATTAGAGACTACTCTTGGAAAATGTACACGGCAGTGGACAACATTTACAACTTGACATCAATCATTCAAATAAAATTTTAAGAAAAAAATAAGGTTCACTAACAGTTTTCTATAGCTTGCTTGCTTTCTCTTCGCATACGTAGTCGCAATTTCCAACAGAGGCGCAACAAAGTTCTCAAATCACTAACCGAGAGCACTTGGGACAAATACAAAGAAGTGTTGTTGGCAACGTACAAGCGAAATGACCAAGCAGTATTTCACTAGCTCGCTTCAATTGAGACTCCGGTGACTAGTAGAGCGAAGATGCAGCCTCGTCAAAATACTTAACTTTATTAGTGCTATCTTCACATGACTGCTTAAACTAACTCATAAAGCAAGTCCCTCCCTAATGTGTGAGCTTAATGGACAGGGCTTAGGAATGCTGCTACAACAATCTCAGAGTGATATATTTATAAAAAACCAAGGGAAACAGAGTCCTTGAAATCGTTGGTATACCAAACATAAAATCTGAAAATAATCTTTTTCTTCTCTCCTCCTATAAAGAGAATGGCTTAACTTCATGGAAATGAAAAAACGCAAATTAAAAACAATTGCAAAAGTAATGTATTATAGTTCATTTCGACAAAGCTCAGATGCAAGTAAATGAGATGGCTTCTTTTATAAGACACTTTTTCGGGTACCTGCTGAGTCGCAACAAATGATGGCAATATAATTCAAATGCTGTGTTTTTTTCATGCCAATGTAAATAAGCAGGAAATACAAAATGCTTACATATTTTAGAGTTTATTAAACTGACGATATTACGAAATATTCTATTATTGCTACGTTTGTAAATCTACTACCTTTCACTAGACTACATCACTCTCCCTTACCTTTTGGAACTAACATGATTGCACACAACCCCTACTTGGCCCTACATATGTGTGTTTGTGTGCAGTATAAGCACAATAGGAAACGCAAGCGTATATGTAAACAAAGCATCAAATATGCAAATCCGCATTTGAAGTATTCAAATAAAGAGAGAAGCGCTGCAGATTCAGTGTGCTGCACTCCCTAGCTATCATTTATCAAATGGCAACTGCAATGGAGAAAGTTTGTGTTTGTAGGTAATTTATTTGCTACTAGTATTGCAATTATGTTTTGCTCCTTCGTGCTCAGAAATAAATATATGATTCTCTCAAATGAGAATTAGTAAACTAAGTAAGAGCAAACGTATTGTTCTAGGCTTCCAAATTAAATAAAGGCAGGTTATGTAATCTTAAAAACGGTAGTGGATTAAAAGATTCAAGGTGGTGAGACTGATAACTGTTTAGATAACCCTTTTTTAATGCTCTGCGAAAATTTCAATTTCGATATATGTACGTATGTACATGCGTGGTGAGTTTACTAAAAAACGACAAGAAGATGCAATAGAGAAGTACGAGAGGGCCAAACGCTAGCGATCGCATTCTGTTTAACGTGAATTATTCTCTTTCGAATGCAGTGCCTCTCGTTCCACCGGCATTTGGTTTCTGGGATTAAAATCTGACAATTCAATTGGCTGTTATAACACCAACAACAATGGAGTGCAACTCACTTCTGTAAATAAGCAGTATAGCCATTGCCTTATCCGCCTTAGTGCTATTTTGGGTTTTACCGGAAGAAATTTTAGTGCTACAGTCGTGCCGCAAACTGTTGAGAAACTTCAAATGAAACTTAAATTTAAATGAATTTATTGAAGAAAGCGTAAGACAGTGAATCTTTATTGAGCATATTTTGCCCACGTAAAACCGTTAAAAAGCAATCTCTTGAGTAGAAAAACGAAACTTAAATATATAAAACACTGATTCGACTAGTGGCGACGTATAAATGTGAAACGCGGACAGTGAAAGCAGATGAAATTAAACGATTAAGCCTATTAGAAAAAATAATACTAAGTTCTTCTCAGTTCTCACTGGGTCTAGTACGAGAAGAAAATGGTCTCTATCGCATCAGATATAACAGAGGGCTTGATGAATTCACACTAGGTAAGGGCACGTTTGCAGAATGCCAGGTGAAAGTACAATACGAGTATACCTCGCAAAGTGCTAAATGCGCGTATGCTTGCTGAAAATCGAGGAAGGCGTCCGCAGGAGCGACCAACTATCGCAGTATGGCTATGGACCAAGATGCATAGAAAATAATTGTGGACGAAGTTAAGGCTCACAATGAGCTGTAGTGCTATGAATGATGCTGATGAAAACATCCTAGTGTTAAATTTTTTTGACATTTTCGCCGGATCTTGTGCAGTGAAAGTTCGAACTGTTAAATACGGTAAAATCTGTATTAAAAGGGATAAGATTGATGGGAAAGAGAAGATTTGGATGCGCGCATTCTGAAGGAGCTGAAATAACAAATTTCCAACACCATTTCTAATAATGAAAGATTTGAATGGACCGTTGCACAGTGGGACAGAAATTTCCAAACCGTCTCAAAAATAGGTTTTGTGAATTTTCGATATTGAATATTTTGTTTATGTACATATGTGACTAAATGTCCAATACATATTATATTGTGTTTAAACAATATTATTTAAATTATTTTTGTAAAAAAACATGACTTGCAAGTTGATGCATAAAATAGTGTCGATTATGATGCACATTATACTAGCAGTTTACATGGTCATATTTTGATTATCTTCGATGCAAATCTATAAGTGTTATATATTGTTAGAAAGGTCATTCAATTTACTATTAAAAAAGTATTTAAATTTTATTTTTTGCAAAACTTGGAAAGGCATACATTTTTTTAAAGAATACCTTATTTTGTATGCGTATTAGAAACTTCAAATGGACTTTTGACAGTTAGCTCCGTTTGGCTCTCTCGTAATTTTAATATCATAACATAAAGTAACTTATGTAAAAGTAAAATCAAAAAGAAAATTTTGCCCCAACCTGCCCCAAAATTAATTAGACACCAAATTTCTCTTTAAGAAAAGGAAAACAATTTTCAAAAAATTTTAGTAAAATTTGAATTAAAGATCAATCAAAAATATATCTAAATAAATAAACACATAATCTTTTAGTTTGGTTGACATATCTATAGAAACAACACATTTTTTCATATTAAAACCCTTTGACCTTTGACCTCCAAATTAACCCCCTTCCACGCGAAGTATCACAAAAAGATCATCTTATAGCACGATGAAGTTATTAAATCTCTGTTGTTTGAAAGTAAAGTTCTTAATAATTAACGAATTCTTGGAATAACGATTTTACTGTGCGCTTCTGCTAGATTGCGTAAACTTATTGTTGGTAAGTAGTGCATACATATGAATATACAACATGTACGCGCACGTTTGATCATGCGTTTGCAGCTCAAGAACAGTGACGAATTTTTGCGTATATTTGAAAGACATAAATAGTTACAAAATTCAAACAAATTTTTTTGCCAAATACTTAACAAAATGAGTGAATTTGTGGTGCCTCGACGAGAATTGTGCGTATTTTTCATTGCCGACCATTTGGATAGAATTTGCGAAAGAAACCCCGGAGAAAACCCGTTCGGTGGTTGCTGATATTCGTGATCAAATTAATAATTTGACAACGTCTAAGATACACAGAGAGAACCAGGTAACAGAAATAAGTCACAAACTATTTTTAACTATGGTGGATGGAAAAGTTACACAATTTCTAACTGGCACAAGTTCTGCAGCTGTGTGCACGGTATGTAATTCTAAGCCAAGCGAGATGAATAATTTGGAAAGAATAGATACAAAGCCAGTTAACATGAATGCATACGAGTACGGCTTGTCTACATTGCATGCTTGGATTAGATGCATGGAGTTAATTTTGCATATTTCATATAATCTCTCATTTGAAAAATGGACTGCAAGAACTTCGGAAGACAAAAAAGGTAAGGAAGACAAGAAGAAACTTGTGCAAAGTTTATTTCGAAGCCGGATGGGATTAAATATTGACAAACCCCGGCAAGGTACCGGAAACAGCAATGATGGCAATACAGCTCGACGGTTTTTTGAAAACTACAGTTGTTCTTCGGAAATTACAGGAGTTGATAAGAACCTCATTAAAAGATTTTATATAATTCTTCAAACTTTGGCATCAGGCCTTGCAATTAATCCGGAAAAATTTGGAGCATATACTCGAGCTACAGCGGAATTATCCGTCACGAAGTATATGTGGTATAATATGCCATCTTCCGTTCACAAAATTTTAATACATGGCGAAAGTATCATTAAACATTTTGCTGTTTTGCCTATTGGCCATTTATCTGAAGATACCCAAGAGTCTCGCAACAAAGATTACAAACATATAAGATTGAATCACGCTAGAAAGTGCTCTAGGTCAGCAACAAATGAAGATGTATTTAATGGACTTCTTTTTACATCAGATCCATACATCTCTAGTATTAGAAAAGCACCTATAAATATTGAAAAACAATTATTAGATGAAGCCAAGAGCTTAGTATTTATGTAAATAGCAGTATTATATTTTCTTTTATTATTTTTTTTCTTTAAGTTTCAAGTATAGGTATTAAGTATTTTCACTTTTAGAATTTAATTTGAAGTGAAGTATGGTAAAATATTATGATTTTGCTGATGTTGTTATGCAAAATATTTGTTTGTATGACAATATACATTTTTTTTTAGTATTATAAACATAAAATAATACACCAAGTGTCCTTTTATTCTATAGTATAAACATTCTAGATATTACATACAAATTTTCAGTTCGTTACTCCAATTAGGAACAAAGTTACAGATTTTTGAGACGGTACGCACGGTGCGTTGTAGGAAAAGATGAAGAGTGTATATTTTAAGTGATAAAAGATAAATATGTCGAGAGCTTATATTTATATTTCTGACTCAGGCACTTCTAGTATTGTTTGACACCTTCTGATACGAGTATTTCTATGGGAATGTTTGACATATTTTGCCATAAATGCATTCAGAACGTTTTGCTGTGAGCTTTATCAATCTAGTTTTCAATGGCATTAAAAAAAAACCTCGACAAAAAAATGGAATTAAATTGAATTAACAAAAAAAGAATGCATTGATGAATTACAGGGTGGGCCATACAGCGTTTGCTATTTGAACCACCTATTTTTTTGAGAATGGTAACACAAATGACATGTCAAATGTGTTCATAATTTACTTAAAGGTTTGACATTTTCGAAATGAGACGCTATACGATTGAACAAAATTGGGAAATATTGAAAACCTATTTCCAAAGTGGTGAGTCTTCTTCTTCTTTTCTGATTTTCACATCGGTGGCTACGTCAATAAGCAAAATTGTCGGATTTAGGGCTCAGAAAATCCACACGTTACTGTAGAGAAGCAAATGCATCCACAACGAGTCACTGTTTGGTGCGGTTTTTGGTCAGGCGGCATCATCGGGCCATTTTTTTTGGCCGCCTCGGAGCTGTTATTTTGGACTATTTTTTATGGAGAGCCGCTAAGGACAAATGCTATGCGAACCATCCAGAAACGATTGATGCTTTAAAACACGAAATCGAAGTTGCCATTCATGAAATTGGAGCCCAAACAATCGAAAATGTGCTTAAAAATTGGGTTGATCGAATGGCCTACTGTAAAGCCAGTCGTGGCAGTTATTTGAACAATATTATTTTTTATTCATAAATGACAATGTTCAATCTTCAAAATAAAAAAAAAGTTTGAAAAAATATTGATTAGTTGTTTTCTTTATAGCCGGTTCAAAAAGCAAATTTTACATGGCCCACCCTATATAATCATTATTCAGCGTTCGAGCACCGTAAAAACCTGGCACAATGAATTTTCTCGTAGTTGTTGTTTGCTCAGAGACAATTTCCGGGGAGCTCGTCCAAAATCAGTTCTTGTGCCTGAAAATATCAATGCTGCCCCCGAAATGGTTGTGCAAAATCGTCATTGGTATCATTGGACATCAGTGTGATGAGCAATAATAAAATTTTGCATGTTTACCTCCGGGAAAAAGTGAGTACGCGTTCAAACTCACATAATTTAAAAGATGCCTTGGTATCGCGATTGGACATTGTGCTTCCAAAATTGATTCAAACAAATGCAAAATAGTATTGTTCATCATGGGGAATACTATGAAAAACAATAAGCAATTCCAACCACCAATGTTAATTTTTTCACTATTAGGCCAGACATATATATAGCTATCCTCGTATTTGTCAGATATATATAATTGAGCCTTTTTTGGGTATTTGGTCAAGTTCCTCCTTCTATTTGTGGTGTGCGTCTTGATCTTGTTTCACAAATGGAGTGACCTACAGGTTTAAGCCGTCTCGGTAGATATTTTTTTGAGAAGCCTATTCATGCCAGAAATACACTCGGAGGCTTGCCATTACCTACCGAGGGGTGATCCCTACTAGAAAAAGCCTTTATTTCTTTTTGGTGTTTCACCTAGATTCGAACCAACGTACTCCGAATTCCGAATGTTAGTCACGCACCATTCGGCTACGGCAACCGTCGTATACCATACCATATCACAAACAATTTTTAGCTTCAACCCATATGAACTATTTTTTATCTTTAAGTGAAAACTGAGTTATTTCAGCAGGTTTTTGCTCAATCCTACCTTTTGGATATATTTGCCTTAAGTACACCTTAATAGGCCCTCTGCTTCGAAAAGAAAAAAATGTTTTTAGTAAGAATTCTGTGTTATTGATAAATAAGAAATCATCTTGAAAAATCTTTGAAATGGGATTATGAATTCCTCAAATAACTGAGTAAATCATTTTGAATGAGTCAAGGCAATTCTAACCAAATTAGTTCGACATACCACTCGGCATATTCATCTGATTTAGTGGCTTGACACTTACATCTATTCCCAGAACTGCGCTTGGCGATTAAAAACATCTCTAAACAAGATTCCGAGAAGGCCAACATTTAAATAGTTTTATAACTTGGAAGAACGTGCAAATTTATGTGTCGAAATAGATATTAATAATCATCAGACGATTCCAATTCTCTTTAGTTATAAAAAAATGTATTACACCTTCCTAAGTAATACTAACGCTCATAAATCAGTTCATATGTAGACAAATATCTAGGAATTCGTATCCACGCTAAGCTAAATTGAAAAGTCGATATTATCCAAACCGATTTATGTGTCATAACCGCTTTAGACAACTTTACTGACTCCGCGGAAGACCATCAAAACAAAAATATATATATAAATAATAATTCTCACAAACTATAAACTGGTTGCTCCTGTTTGTATAAAACTCTTTTTTTTAGCAGAGGGTGCAAACATATGCGAGTATAAATAAACATAATTTTTCTCTTTTCACTTTTCGGTTCTTATGTTCCTCCTGTTAATGTCTATCAACGGATGGGTAAATGTGGTGTCCGCTCGTAGTTGACTGTCCTTGCTGTGATGCTACATTTCGGCGTGTTGTTTATTCGTTCATGCGTATTGCTTGTTTGCCCACTATTTTGTCTGTTCATTTTCATGTTGCTTCATTCTGGCCGTTGGTTCCCACATGCATGGCGCCCACACATTTGCAGCGTGAGTCATATGCCGTCGAGTCCAGTCGTTATACTGTCGCCAAATTCAAAAAGTTAATAAGCCCAATTTAACATTTTCTTCCTTGTTCCGTTTGCTACTTCCTAAAACTTCTATTACATCTTGTTAGCCATGATTAATGTACATCAACAAAGCGGAGCTTCGCAGTAGCTTTTCCAATCAACAGAGACGAACTTATGTACATATGCACATATGTGACACTCTATAAAATGTTTGTATTACTTCTCTATTTATAACTTCATTCACATTTAGCTGCGGATGAGCGATTAACTTTGAATCTGCACGTGTCAATTATATCACTTTTGCGCGAAACTTTGAAAAGTGCCAAACTTGTGGGTGCTGCACTATGAATTCTGTAAATAAAATCAATGTAACGCATTAGCCCATGTACACTTGCTTTGCTCAAGCGAGAACACCCATGGAGCTACTTAGAATTTTCCGACATTTTGGTTCATATTACTATGGACTATGGCAGGTAGTGTATCTGCAGCCTACGAAAGCAAAAATGTAATTGAAAAAATATGCCGATGAACTAGCGAGACTCGGCACCAAGTTGACCGATGAGTGCATAGACAATGACATAGGCATTCCCTTACAAACATGTAAGCTTCTTATCCTTGAAGAAATCGTAAGGAAAGTAAACGAAAGATGGCGTAATGAAGCCACCTGCAAAATCGCCCATCAACTGTGGCCGACTCTTAGTGCTAAACGCACAGAATCTTTGCTAAGCCAAAATAAACACAGTCTTAGCACACTGATTTCAGTCATAACGGGACATTGCCTAATAGGTAGGCACGTCCAAAGGATGGGTGTGCAAGCACACGACTTCTGTTGAAGTTGTCTTGATGAGGAAGAGGAGGAGACAATCTTGAACCTTCTGTGCCATTGTCCTGCTCTATCCAGACGGAGATTTGCTATTCTAGACAAACAATTTTTTAACGAATTGGAAGATCTCAGTTCCACAGAAATAGGAGATCTGCTACAATTTTTGAAAAGCGCACAATGGTTTTAGGAGAAATAGGGAAAGGTCCCCCATGCGGCATCACAATGGGCTATGAGCCTGAGTGTGTCCCACAAGACAACCGCTTCAACCTAACCTAACCTTTCAGAGTCGGCATAAAACTGTAGGTCCCTCTATTTGTAGAAAAACGTCAAGGCCCACACCTCAGAATTGGAAGAGGTGGCCGAGCTCCTAATAAAAGGGTATAAGTGCGAATTATAAATATATATATATGTATAGAGCAGTAATGTGCGCCGTGTTAAAATAAAATTTAGGGAACACTACGACGCAATAAAGAATACTAAATGACGCTAAAAATAGTACTTTGTTTTGGGTGGTAATGAGTTAAAGAAAAACTAAAACACGTATTAAGATAAGAAGGTGCATTGCCCCCTAATTGGTTCTAAGTTTACTATAACTACTTCCAATTCTTTTTTATGTGATATAGGGTCGGGATTTGAGTTTCTTGCTTTATACATTCTTCTTCTTAATTGACGCGATAACCGCTTACGCAAAGGTCCAAAAATCTTACGCAGAACCTTTCTCTCGAACACTCCAAGCGTCGCTTCATCGGATGTTGTCATCGTCCAAGCTTCTGCGCCATACGTTAGGACAGGCATGATGAGAACCTTGTAGAGTATTAGTTTTGTTCGTCGAGAGAGGACTTTACTGCTCAGTTGCCTACTCAGTCCAAAGTAGCACTTGTTGGCCAGACAGATTCTACCTTGGATTTCAAGGCTGACATTGTAATCGGTGTTAATGCTGGTTCCAAAGTAAACCAAGTCTTTTACAACCTCGAAATTATAATTGGGGAAAGTTACTGATCGCCAGTCACTTGGGAGTGGCCAGGACGATTCTTCTGCAAATGGTTCTAGCAGCTCACAACGTCCGGGATTATCCCACGCATCCTCTGGGTATTTTTCGAACACCCTTTCGGGATTGAGCTAACGTGAGAAGGCGAAGCATTGCAGAATAGCTGGTTGTGCGCTGGGTTTGGGAGCCGCCACTTAAAAAGCCCACCCCCCTCCATGAAAACAGCAACAAAGCCTCGGATGAGAATTGCCCTTACTGATGACGACCCCTGCAAACGAAATAAGGAATACGATTTGAGGGCATGTACCTGGAATGTCCGGTCCCTTAATGGGGAAGGTGCCTCTGCCCGACTGGTTGATGTCCTCGTGAGAGTAAAGGCTGACATGACTGCCATCCAAGAGATGCGATGGACTGGGCAAAGCAAGAAAACCATAGGACCTTGCGACGTCTACTACAGCTGCCATGTAAAGGAGCGCAAATTCGGTGTCGGATTTATTGTGGGAGAGAGACTTCGTCGCCAAGTACTGTCGTTCATTCCTTTCGGTGGACGAGCTTCTCGCAATAATCCGCATCAAAGCGCGATTTTTTAACATCTCGCTAATTTGCGCCCACGCCCCGACGGAAGAGAAGGACGAGGCGACCAAAGATTCCTTCTTTGAGCGCTTGGAACGTTCGTATGAGCGCTGCCTCCGCCACGACATAAAAATCGTGCTTGGCGACTTCAACGCCAGAGTGGGCAAGGAACGAATTTTTGGTCCCACAGTCCGGCATGCACGAGCAATGGAGCAACATTTCTCTTTCCCTACGTACTGCCGCCGAAGAAGAAATCGGATTCCGGCGAGCCCGAAAAAACAGTTGGTGCGACGAAGAATGTCATGCTGCCGCGAGAAACGAGAGGCTGAAATACGTGAGTGCGAGGAGCTTGAGATGCTGGCCAACAGGAACAACGCCCGAAAATTCTACCAGAAAGTTCGCCGGCTTACAGAAGGTTTTAAACCGGGGTGTTTTCCTATAAGAACAAAGACGGCGAACTGGTGACTGACATCCAGAGCAATCTTAAATTATAGAGGGAACACTTCTCGAACTGTTAAACTAAATAACAATAAAGCCAAATAACAATAAAGCCGCGGACACCGACGGACTGCCAGCTGAGCTATTCAAACATGGCAGCGAGGAGCTGGTAAGGTGCATTCATCAGCTCCTATGCAAAATTTGTTCGGATGAAAGCATGAATACCGATTGGGATTTAAGTGTGCTCTGCCCAATCCATAAGAAGGGCGATCCTGCAATCTGTGCCAATTACCGCGGGATTAGTCCTCTTAATATAAGGTTCTAGCGAGCGTATTGTGTGAAAGGCTGAAGCTTACCATCAACGAACTGGTTGAACCTTATCAGTTTGGCTTTAGACCTGGAAAGTCTACCATCGACCAAATATTCACAATACGCCAAATCTTGGAAAAGACCCATGAAAGGAGAATCGACACACACCATCTTTTCATCGACTTCAAAGCTGCATTCGACAGTACGAAAAGGAGTTTCCTGTATGCCGCGATGTCTGAATTTGGTATCCCCACATAGCTAATACGGCTATGTAAGATGACGTTGCTCAACACCAGCAGCGCCGTCAGAATTGGGAAGGACCTCTCCGAGCCGTTTGATATCAAACGAGGTTTCAGAGAGGGTGACTCGCTGTCGATTGGCTTCTTTAACCTGATGTTTGAGAGGATCGTACGAGCCGAAGAACTTAATCGCTCAGGCACAATATTTTATAAGAGCGTACAATTGTTGGCGTATGCCGATGATATTGACATCATCGGCCTTAACAACCGTGCTGTTAGTACTGCCTTCCCCAAACTGAATAAAGAGGCAAAACGAATGGGTCTGGTGGTGAACGAGGACAAAACGGAGTACCTCCTGCCTTCAAACAAACAGTCGGCGCACTCGCGTATCGGCACCCACGTCACTGTTGACAGTTATAACATGGAACCATCCTCCTTTATACATTCGTTGAGTTGAATTAGGAAGTAAAATTGAAAATAGCCTATTTTTATAATTAGTATTCGGACTTTAATACAGTTAAAATAAATCGAATTAATATTTTTCTCGGTTATCCAAAATACTGGTAAAATTTTCTGAAACAAATTTGATAGAAATGAAGTACAGAAACATCAAATTCAAAGCATAGAAAATTGCAACCGGAATTTTTCTTAAAAATATATTCACACTATATTATCCAGCAACCTATTTTAAGGAGCACATGGATACCAGTATTTTCAGCTCGTGTGAATCTGAATAGTAAATTTTTATTTATATACGCTTACATAAAAAAATAAGGACATTTTCTATATTTTTCGAATTTAATTTTTTTTCACCCTTTAAGTTTATCAACTAAAACTTTATAAAAAAATTTAAGATAATTTCATTTAAAAAATGTGCAGCCTAAGAGCATTAAAACCGGACAAGAAAAGTCAATGTTATGACAAATTAAGTAATAGCGATCATTTTAAATGTTTTCCATATTCATTCTTTTAATAGGAAATTTGTGAAATATGTACCTATTAATTTTGTATCGTTTTTGCGACATAACGTTCTTGTATCCTTTAAATCATATAATTAATTAATTTAATACAATAAAAAGTTTTACTCCCTCATTATTCTTACCCCTTTGATGTTCACCGCAAACCTAACACATCAGAGTAAAATCGCAAAACAACCATTGCTCGCTGCTCCCCTCGCGCACGAATTGTTTGCTCAATAGAATAAATAATGAATAAATGTAGCCAATGATTACACCTTGAATATAGGCATCCTATTACAAAAATTACCTCAAAATCTAAGCCAGCCGAATCTACAAACCAAAAAATAATGAGTTAAACTTTGCCTGAGAGCAAGCAACTTTGTCTGGTTACAAGTAAGATCGTAAAATGGCTGCTATTCAAATGTTTCCTCCGAAATGGCAACCTCACTGAAGTAATTCAACTGTGCAGCTCTGTAAAGATCGCTTTTTTTAATATAATATAATGAGATCGATCGATGAATTTTTTCTGTAGCTGAATAATTTTACATTTCGATGCTTAACAAACTTTTACCTTCCTATGACCGACGCTAAAACAAAATTATCCGTACGTCATCGGTTCCATTGGGCGGTAGGAGAACAATCGTTGCACTTTTTATTATCATTTTATAATCAATAAATAAAAGGAATAAAAGCTTAAAGGCTCACACGTACTGATGAGTTTTCGGTAGTTTTGTTAATTTAAGTCATTATTATATGCAGCTGATAGAAGATCTGCTCGAAATATCTGTGGAGTATATGATATAACTGTTCTTGCTTGGTATCATAATTTTCATATTTAGGTAATTATTATATACGGAACTTACTTGCATATAAAATTCTGTAAACGTTTTTGGTGTTGGCGTTTACGCAGTTTTCTGTGCTAAGTGTCCTTTCAAGTAAGGACATTAATCTAATAACGCATCCTACCGTCATTCCTCTAGAAAGTTTCACACTTTACGACTGCGTCCTTTTGAGAAATTAATGCTTTGCGAAATCTCCAGCATCTTTTTCATACATACATACTTAAAAAACAGTGAGTAATAATGAGAGCTGGCAAGCAACAGAAGCGCCCGCTATACATACATTTTGCCATATATTTAGAGATATCCTGCAGTGAAAAGCTAAGCTACGCAGCAAATATTACAGTTTACGAAATCATAAGAAGTCAAACTATTTAGTAACTAGAGTGTTACCAGACCAGAACTGGATATAAAACAAATATTCTAAAATTATAATAAAAGGGTATATTTCCAATGATTAAAGGAATGTAAATGTTGATAGGATCTCTCTTCTGCGTTTTTCTGTGCATTGGCTGATCCAGAAGTTCGCAATGGCCGTAGAATCTCGTGTTATTAGAAATACCAATTCACCATCATCCATCAGTATATCAGTATTACAGCTCGGGGTGAGCTTTGGCTTCCTCACCGATCTTCTTCCGTTTACAGTTTCCTTCTTCTTCGAATTGTTTACATTAAATTTCTTCAGGCCTTCGGTGATGTTTTGTAGCCATATCAGCTAGGATCTATTCCTCTCACGATGATCGGATTGTAGTTTATTATTTTTTTCTGAGATCGGGTTTCTTCCATACGCACTAGGTGATCTGCCCAGCGAAGTCATTGCGTCTTAACCCCTTCCGGAAAAATGACGAGTTTAGCTCATCATTGGTTTTTCATGCCATATAGCACAATGACGAGCTACACTCGTTATGCATAGATACTATTGAATATGATAACTAATTTTGTACAAAATTTCTAGTGTACTGAATTTGGCAACACCTTTTTTGCTTGTGGAAATATCACAGATCCCTATGACATACGAGTATTGTTCACCGTTAAAATTTCTTGGTACAAGTCGCGGGCGAATTGTTGTTAGTCTGTAAGATTTCAGTCTTGAAAAGTTAATGTGAGCATAGGTCTATATATATTTATATAAAGGAAAAACCTGTTGTATAGACCATAATAGATAAGAGTTTTGCAGACAATGAAGACCAAGGTGATTGGAGCGATTATGAAGAATCAGAAAAAAAGTCTACTTGATACTGATAATGAAGATAATGATAGTGAAATATTACCAAGAAAGCGATTACTTTGCACTTACCAGAGTGTTTTGAAAAGTACCACACGCTTGAAGACTATTAATGGTTAATGGTTATAAAGGGTTAAGATATGGCCCTTTAGAACTGCGACCATATTGATCTATTGTGCACCCTATGCTGTCTATTGACTGTTAAGTATGCTTATGAATTGTACCAGCTCCTTTTGAGGGAGTGATTGAAGGTCTTCATCTGTAAGCATGAACTTGTTTAAAAACCTTTTCCTTCTATGCGTCAACCTCGGACATTCGATGAAGAGATTCTATAGACTCCTCATCTTCGCAGCAAAATCTGCAGGTGCTGGTGTTAGTTATGCCTAATTTATGTAAGTGTTTGTTGCAGGTGAAGTGACCCGTGAGGGCGCCTGTGAGAGTGCGAATGCTCTTTTTGTTTAACGTGAGGGCCATGTTAGCTCTTTTAGCGTTTAAACTTAGGAACTTTTGGAGTGCCTATGACCCTCTACGTTGTTCCAATGCTGATTTAATAGAGTTTTGGCCCAGTATTTTACTTTTTGTTTTAGGCTGTTTTTGTTGAATCCAAACATGGGACTAGGTCCGATGAAGTTTACATATGCCCCTTTTTTGGCTTGAAAGTCTGCCTTTTCGTTGCCGTCATATCCCGCTTGGAAGATGGTGGTGTCCCTGGTGAGAGTGAATGATTTGCGGATTGTGAGCACCACTACTCCGGCTCCTACACCATAAGGTGTTTTTGATCCATCAGTGTACCATTTTTGTGAATCATCATTCATCCATTTCGGGTTTGTTTTCCACTCAATCCTCTCAGGAAAGGTAACTGTGTATTCTTTTGTGAAACAGAGGGTTGAGTCAATGTGGTCTGAGACTTGAGCCATGCTTATGGTGTTTTTGATTTTATTTAGGATACTTAGGTGACCGGTGAGGTTGCCTAGTTTGAAATTTTCTTTCATGTGTAGCATGAGTGCTTGCGTAGCTGCTTCCTCTTGGATTGCTATATGAAGTGGTGGGAGATTAAGGAGTGCTTTCATGCCAGCTGTTGGGGTAGTTCTCATAGTCCCTGTGATGCATAGGCAAGCAAACCTTTGTACTTTTCCCAGTTTGGTTATCGCTGTTTGTTGGATAGATTTGCTCCACCATACTGTGCCCCATACATTACGATTGGTCTAACTATTTGGGTGTATATCTATAGGACCATACTAGGGCTGAGGTCCCAGGGTCTCCCTAGTAATTGTTTGGTTGTCCACAAGGATTTCTTGGCTTTTTGTGTTATATTATTTATATGTGATTCCCAAGTGAGTTTTTTATCTAAGGTTAAACCTAGATACTTGACCTCTTCCTTTAGTTCTATCACTGTTTCATTTATTTTCAATATAGGAAACTCCAACTTTCTTTTTCTTGTGAAGGGGATAATTGTGGTTTTGTTAGGGTTGATCGACAGCCCCTCCTTTTTACACCATTCCCATGTTCCGTTCAAGGCATTTTGCATTAAGTCTGTTAGTGTCCTTTCATGGTTGCCTTTTAATATAAGAGATATGTCAGCTGCATAACCAATGGTTATAAATCCCTTATTGTTTAAGTGCTGCACCAAGTCATCAACTCGTAGGGACCATAGCAGTGGAGAAAGAACTCTTCCCTGGGGACATCCCTTTACTGTTGTGACATTAAGTTCAGCTTAGCCTAAGGAGGCTTTAATAATCCTCTGATTAAGCATTTGGCTTATCCAATGTGTTAATATTGGGTTTGCCCCTCTTTTTTCTTCTTCTTCTTGAAGACTATTAACTATGTAAATGTATACCTTATTAAAGTTTTGCTCTGAGTTTTTCTTAATTTTACCGTTTTTAATGCCATTTAATAATATATTAATTAAGAATATGCATAAATTATAAAATGAAACAAGTTTTTTTAAATAACAATAAAATGGTTATTTCATGCACTTTTTTCATTATTAAATCATACCGGAAGGGTCATTGATAAACCGTTTTCGCTACTCTCCGTTGTCATCTAGTATGGATTCAAACTTTTTTCTCATATAATTCGGTGGAAGATCTGAGGTCTGTCTTTTTCCGCCAGCGTTATGGACCAAATTTCAACATCGTATGTAAGCAATGGCTTTACCATCGTATAATATTTATATGGTGAGCTTACATTTTCTTCAGAGGTTTTCCGATTTCAGCAATTTAATATTAACATAATTGGCACTGTTGGATACCATCTTTTCTTGATGGTGACATGCATATCGTCGCTGTTGCTTATCAACGCTTCAAGGTATTTGAAATTTGGCACACCTTCAAAATTTTAAGCTCCGATTGAGATATTAGACAGTTTTCTTCTGCTTCATCTTTTGAGGTTTTCTTGTATTCTGTTTGATTTTCGATTATCAGTAAACCGAAGGTTCTCGTGCTTGGTTCAAATAATGTAAAATTATTGCTCATGCGGTTTCTTGTGATAATGGCAATATTTCATATGGCCAGATACTATACAATCTTTGATTGCGTAGTGTAACAGTAGTTTCAATATTGAGGCTGACTTGCTTTACTCCGCTTCAACAACAAAGGAGTCTGTCTTATTACATTACAGCTGTACTTTGCCGGTCGTATTGCAAAGTGTTAGCATTTTCAGACGAACTAGCTTTGTTGGTATATTTAGTTCATTCATTGCTTATGGTGTATATGATATTTGTGTACTGTCAAAAGCCTGTTTAAAACCGATGAATGGCGCATGTATGTATGTCGATGTAGTATTCAAAGCTTTCTCAATATTTTGTTTGAGAGGAAACGCCTGGTATTGCAGAATTATTGGGTCTAAAGCCGCACTGATATTCTCCCAGCACCTTTTGAAAATACGACTAAAAATCGGGTTTTTTTATAAATAAAATTAGTTTTTATGAAAGTTTTTCCCAAAATCACCTGAGATGATAAGGCAGCTGAAACTTAAAAATTGTATATAAAAATGTTGGGACGGAAGAAAAATAAAAATTGTTTACCTATTTTTGACTTTTTTGAAGGATAAGTTTAAGCAAAGCTTAAACAACGAAGAGGTAAAAAAAAAGTCATCAAGATTTGACTGAATTATTCAAAATTGAAATTGAAAAATTGAAAAAACTATCTTTATATATAAAAAAACTCAATTTTTCTGAGATATTTTAAAATTTTATAGTTCCGGTGGAAAATCACACTTTTTCTATGAGGCTCTCTACTGTATGCACATATGTTTGTATTATATTTATTTATTGTGATGCATACACACATCTGCAGTTCCTGAATACTGTGTTCGCTGTGAAGAGAAGGTTATTCATTCAAGTTGGATTGCAAACAAAGAAAAGTTTGTAAAGCAAGTGCACTTTTATTAATGGTGTCCCATCCGAAGTGTGAAATGAGGATACTTCTATGTACAAAAGACTAAGTGAGCAGAACAATTTGTTGATAATTATCAGTCACCTGGGAGAACTTAAAGTGATATCTTTGCATATGACTCACAGACTCGACACATATTATATAAAGCAGAAATTTCAAAGTGAGGATAGAAGAAGTGTTACAAGTTAATTTCTTCAAATGCTTGTGGTTCTGAAAAATAGTATGACAACCACTACATACGTACCTATACCTCTATGTTCTCAAAAATCATGTACTGATAGTATAACTGGAAGAAATATGCCACATGGAGCATCTTCTCCCATCTGCAATGAGATGGGGACAACCTTTCGTGCATAGTTCGTGGGCAGGAAGTTACTTCAAAGCCTTATCTCAATATTTATTTGTATATTGTGAACAAATAGTTACAACACAAGTTTGTACACACATCACAACAGAGAAGAAGGAAATCGATATACATAAATGAGCGATTCTAGGGCGGCATTGAGAAGCCTCAGTAAATATTTTTACAACAGCCCTCAGAAGAACATCCGAATCGCACACACACGGTTGCAGTCGACCGACAGAGAGTGAAAAATTCGTTACATTGGTTAGTTTCGCCAATTATAGCAGATGCCTAGGAAACTTCCGAGCTTTGAAAAGTAAACTTTGCAACTCTCTTGGAATGCTAAGCCAATACTGAATATTTTGAATACAACTCGAAAAGTTAATGTTTTAATGTAGTCGAAAAAGTCTTTTCATATTTCTAATCAAACTTCAACTCAATTTTTTTTATATTTATAATGAACTTTATTAAACCAAATATGTACCATTTTGGTCGACCACCTTTTGCTTTTTTTCTTCTAGAGACATTATTCCATCAGTATAAAACTTTTGTGGTTTCTCGGCGAAAAACTGCGACAAGTAATTTTCACAGGCTTCTCTTGAAGCCAACTTTACTCCATTAAGGGAGTTCTGCATTGACCGAAACAAATGCTAGTCCGATGGTGCAAGGTCAGGGCTATATGGTGGACGCATCAAAACTTCCCAGCCAAGCTCTCCCAGTTTTTGCCGAGTCATAAAGATGTGTATGGCCTAGCGTTGTCCTGATGAAAGACGACGCCCTTTCTGCTGATCAGTTCTGGCCGTTTTTTTGCAATTGCTTGCTTCAATCTCGTCAGTTGTTGATAGTAAAGTGTAGAATCAATCGTTCGAGCAGGCTGGAGTAGCTCATAGTGGATGATTCCTTTCCAATCCCACCAAACACACAGCATAACCTTTCGAGGCGTCAATCCTGGCTTTGCGACCATTTGTTGCGCTTCACCACCCTCGCACCATGATCTATTTCGCATATTATTGCCATATTTGATCCACTTTTCATCTCCTGTTACCATTCGCTTCAGAAATGGTTCGATTTCATTTCGTTTCAGCAAAGAATCTCAGATGTTAATTCGGTCCATTCAATTTTTCACAGACAATTCATGTGGTACCCAAACATCGAGCTTCTTTTTGTAACCAGCCTTTTTTAAATGGTTCAAAACCGTTTGATGATGAATGTTTAGTGCCTTGGCGATGTCATGGCAGCTTATGTGACGGTCCTGGTCAATCTTTTCCATAATTTCATCGACTTTTTCAACGATAGGTCGACCGGAGCGAGGTGCATCTTTCACATCAAAATTTCCAGAACGGAAGCCAGCGAACCATTGTTGTGCTACACGAACTGATACAGCATCGTCTCCGTAAACTTCACAAATTTCATTGGTGGCTTGCGTGGCATTCTTCCCTTTTTTATACAAAAATTTCAAAATATAGCGAATTTCTTCATTATTTTCACTCATTTTTGAACAGGTATAACTTTTTTTCAACTTCTCCGAATTAAAGTTGTTTTTGGTTAAATGAAGCTTAAAATGTCAACTTTCTAACACCATATGATATGACACAATGTGATTGGTAGCACTGGAGATAGATGACTCCAACGACATCTATTGACAAAATACGAAAAGACTTTTTCGACTACCCAATATTATCTAACTTTCAGATAATACTGACCATAGTCTGAACTATTAATTAAAAAAAAAAACAAAAAAAACAATCGTTTTACAAATGGCAAATCAAAACTGTTTTCCGAAATATTTAGAACAAAACAAAAAATTAGACAAAATTATTAAATGATTTTTATTATATTTTATCCAAATAACATATAGGCAAAGGTAGATTTGTTAGTCCTACACTTATACAACTTTTAATTGGATTTATTTAGAGTATTTAATTTATTAAACAAAGTCCGCGAGAATCTTCAGTTTACTTCTTATTATACTCAAGCCAACAAATGAAACAATTTTGAGAGAAGTGTCCAAAATACTTGGATCACTTGACATGTAATCTTTCGGCAACTTTATTAATCTCCGAATTAGCATAAATAGCACCAGAAATATCAGCCTGTTAATCAAGCATAAACTTAAGAAGTGTTTCCACATTTTTAGAAAGAAGCAATATTTTCTATGAAATATGACACACTAATATGTTTCTATGTAAAAACTACTTGTTCATTTAACTAGAAGTGAAAGATTTAAAAATTAAAGTTTTATAATTTATTTACTGTTTCAAATAAATAATAACGATAATAAAATTTCAATCCCGAGTGTCAAGGCAAGCACGTATGTTTTAATTGTCTCTCGCGTTTCTAGAAAAAGATCATAATATAATATTTCGTATTCGTTAAGAAAAAAAAGACTATACAACAATTCTTCTTCAACCGAAATTTCATAATACGCATGTAAATGGTTATTTGAGGTCAATGTGAAAACTGTTTGCGAAATATTTGACGTTGGAAAAGCAATAACTTTTTATTAGCCACTTCTCACATTTGACACACGCTCACAATGGGGTATATCCCATAAAATTGCTTTCGAAGAAAAAGAAAAATGTTGCATGCGTACATACAATTTCAGTAAATGCATTTTAATATGTGTGTATACGAGTATGTCTCCCGTTACGAAAACTTTTGCTGCTGAGGACTGTTAGGGGGTTTCATAACCTTGAATTCGTTATTCGGTGAGCTTCCCTAAGTATGAACGCCCCTCAACTTTCTCTACTTTCTCGTTAAAATTAAAATGCATCTTGTAAATTAGTTGGTTGTAATTGTGTCTGGCTGGCATTTTATTTAATGTTGAGAAGAAAAACATAAAGAGTACACCACAAAATAAGACAAGTCTAAAATCTTTGAATATTTCGTTACCGATGCCGTTGAGAAAAGGGCAATGATTGAAAGTGAGTTATTAAGTAAAATATATTATTGAGTTTACTTATTTTTTCAACTTCTTTTGACGTTGATTTGAGCGAAGATGAATATTTGGTGGATGAAGTACCTGACGAAGATTTGCGTGTGGTTACTGAACATGTTGCAGAGGTTACCGAAGTATCATGTTACCCGCAGCGCCAAGTGGGAGATCTCATATATCCAGCTGGAATAACTTTATAAAATCTGTAAATGATGAGATTTTGTTCTAAACTTTTAGATTTGAAACATTTGAAATACGCTTGAATTTAAATACAGGGTCTTACACACACGATGTCTTTTGATATCGACCACAAAGGCTTTGAGATTATATTCTGCCGTTAATATTATGCCGAAACAGACCTAGAAGTTGGTGTTCAACTCCAATGCCCTAAAGTTACATAACCGACTGTTGATAAATGTCAAAATAGTTGAAGGTTGGCAACTCAATAAACAGAGTAACAAGAATTTTTTTGTAATATTTTTACTCTGCGTGCTTGTCTGAAGAGACTGGAGACTGATAAAAAAAAAAAAATCAACAAATTATCTACTAAATTTAGTTTCGAATCAGACGCTAGTATTTTAAGACACACCTTCATAGTGGAGAAAGATAAAAAATATGAATGGCGGCCATTCCTAGAGCATACGAGTTGGACCCCAACTTTTGGGTATCTTTCGTCACGAAATTGACCTTAAAGCCTTTGTAGTCGGTAGCAAAACCTATGTAAATTCATAGCGCCGAGCCGAACTACAAAATACCTTTGATTTTTGGGCAAGTTTTTTGCTCCGGTGTCACACCTTTTCTTTCAAACAAAACAAAATACATGGTGAAGTTTTTTATCTGATTGTAGATATTATCCTGCTTGCGAGCTTTTTTTCTCATGTAAATCCCCGAGTCTCGCCGAACTCGTCTTTGAACAATGTTTTTGTTATTTTAGGTGTTAGCCGTTCGATTTCGTCACCCACCAGGCCTATCGCCTTCTTGCACTAGCTCCTTAAGACGTTCGAGAATCCAATGAGTTCAATGTTTGTGCGTTTTGTTGAAGATTATTCGTTCATCATTTTTATACATACATTACCCTGTCAGTACTACCAGTTACAAAAGGGTTGCTGCAAATCAATGAAGAAAAACGAAACGATCAAAACGATCATTGATCACTGTAACACAGCTAATATGTCTTGCCTCGAAGCACTTCGTCATAAATGTTATCGACTGGTTCTTCGTTTCTAAGAACACCGTTGTATTAAATACTTATATGTATACTAGGGATGTCAATCCCGTAATCCAAGGGTTCTGAGAATTCACTCTATTTTATATCCCGAAAATCTTGGGATGTTTTTCCTATGTGTAATCTCGTTATTTTCGGAATTTGTAATTTTATGTGAATCGTATGAAATGGAAGCAGAAGATTTACTCTTTAGAGCAAAAAGGCAAACTTGACTTAAACTTTTTACCAAATATATATTATTATAGATATGCCTGGAAGTTGCCTTTTCCTTTTTATAAAAAATTATTATTTTTTTAATGTTTTTATATTAAATATATTTTTAATAATAGGACTATGAATAAGTTCGTGCGGTTTTTTTTCGAAATTTGAAACTTTATTGACGTAAAATGGTTATTAGATGCGCAACTAAGTTCCCACTGTTTGTCAATAGATGCCGCCAGCAGTGTGTGCTAGTCGATTCTAACATAACCTAAACGTCATAAACCAAGCTCAGACACATGGTAAACAAACTGCTTCGACACATTAGTGAATTTATTTTGGTATCATATACTTTTGGTTTTATGAAAATGTCTGATTTTGTGCCAAATAATCTTCATTTGCGGGAAGTATTGATTTTCCTCTTTCATTTGAAAAAACGGCGGCTGAAGCGCATCGAGAGCTACAAAAAGTTTATGGAGATGCTGCTTTAAGTGAAACAACGTGCCGAGATTGATTCCGTAGCTTCAAGGACGGTGATTTTAATGTTGACGACTGTCCGGGTCAAGGAAGGCCAAAAACCTTCGAGGACGCTGAATTGGTGGCATTGCTCAATGAGGATCCGTGTCAAATGCATAAAGAGCTTGCTTCAGTATTAGGAGTTACCCGGGAATTCATTACCAAGCGATTGCACGCTTTGGGAATGATTCAAAAACAGGGGACTTGGGTTCCTTATGAGTTTAAAACAAGGGATGTTGAACGTTGTTTTTTCGCCTGTAAACATCTGTTCCAGCGGCAAAAGAGGAAGAGTTTTCAACATCGCATCGTGACGGGTGATAAAAAATGGATTCGGTACAGCAGTCAAAAGAAAAGAAAGTAATGGGGACTACCCGGTAATGCTTCTGCGACGTCGCCTTGTCCGAATATTTACGCTGCGAAGGTTATGCTATGTATTTGGTGGGACCAAATTGGTCTTATTTATTATGAACTATTAAAACCAAGCAAAACCATCACTGGGATCAGTATCGACTTCAATTGATGCGATTGAGCCGAGCACTGCGCGAGAAGCGGCCGCAATACGCAAAGAGGCATGAAAAAGTGATTTTACAGCATGACGACGCTCGGCCTGACGTTGCGAAACCCGTTAAAACCTACCTGGAACCACTAAAGTGGGAAATCCTACCCCACCCGCTATGTTCTCCAGATATTGCGCCGTCCGATTATCACCTGTTCAGATCGATGGCACATGGTCTAGCTGACCAGCAGTTCCATTCATATCAAGACATCAAAAAATGGCTAGATCCGTTGATAGAATCAAAAGGTGAACAGTTTTACCGCGACGGTATCTGAAATCTATCAGAAAGATGAAAGAAAGTAGTAGCCAACGATGTACAATACTTTCAATGATTCACTTGTAACCATTTTTTCAGAATAAAGTTGTATTTTCATCAAAAAAACAGCGAAAACTTAGTTCCGGCGTCAAACCAGTTGACTTAGCTTTTATACCGCAATGTTTGCAGTAGTAAACGCTGATTATCGTCGAAACTCTAGCTGCATAATTGTCGGATGCACTTTTCGATGAAGCTGCCAAGGATTTTGAGCGCAAGCATCTATCAGCCAGGAAAAAATGCTCGACCACCATTATTTTCCGATATATGCGATGCGGCATTGGGACAAATTTTGGTCAAACCGGTTTACTCCGCACACATACTATTTATTGTATTCCGAGATCGCGCAAGGACGTGGCATATTTATTTTGGCTGCACTTGTCTTGACATAATGCTGTGCCATTGATTTTGGATTTTAAGTAAAGATGGTAGATAAAATGCTAATATTGCATCTTAAAATAAAATTTTGTAAATGTCGTCTGCTAGCCATTACAATTTCACAACCGACTTTTAGCTGGGCTGCGCAAACATTATCTGGGACTCCCCCACATTCGTCTTCAGCATTACCTTTGCCAGATGTTTTTGCATTGTTTCCATGTTACAGGAGGCTCGACGTTAATGGCAGTTGGTACGAATATCATCATCATCAGTTTCGTCTTCTGCTTCATCGAGGGTAGTCAAACATTTGTTGCAACTATAGCCTTTTGGAAGCGCCTCAGCATAACAATACAATAAAAGTTAACAAAATATAAATTAATATTTGGATACATTTGCAAACAAAAGCACAGAAAATCACAGAAACGTGAAGAAAACATGTACCCTAGGCGACTCACTCAGTAAATATAATTTGTTACTGATTACTGGAAACAAATTGCATTACTAGTAAACTTTTACGGACTACTGAAAAAAATTGTAGTACAAAAATTTGTTTACTAGTTACTGCAAAAAAATTTCAGTAAAAGAATTTTGTACTGTTTACTGTAAAAAATTTCAGTAAGAATATTTTTTTACTGATTACTGGAAAAAATGGCGGTAAAAATATTTTTTACTGATTACTAAAATAAATTTCAGTAAAGTTATTGACGATATAATTTGATAAAGCATTATCAGTAAAATTTTTATTGTTTATTGGTAGTCAAAATGTTATACCCACTCATCAAAGAAATTAAATCATTAAATTTATTAATTGATATTTTTAGTTTTGGCTCATCTTCTTTTCTTCAGAAAGAGAAAAGGAAAATATGGCACACTAAATGTAAACGAGTCAGAACTTAAAACCGAAAATATTTAGGAAGGATTTACATAAGAATGATGTGAAAATATGTTTAATATTACACCCCGTTACACACATTCTGTCCTATGAACCAAATATACATTTTCGGAAAGGGGATAAAAAATAAAAATCCACGTGTATCGGCGATTTTCATGTACACGTCACAATTTTTTTTTGTATTTTATAACTTTAAACGAGCAATTCTTGTATATCTGTATAGCCACACGATCTCAGGATTAACTTAACGGATTTGAATGAAATTGGGCACACAGATAGTGTATCACATTTCTAGACTTTTCACCTGGGTGTTGCCACTGACAATGTTTCACAGGGTTCCCACCTGTTCGAAATTAAAAAAAAGAAAATTGCATGAGATATGCCGATGTGGGTATCAAAAGAAAGGTATTTCACTCCGCATTACAATAGAGATATAAACCCCCGAATTTTTTTATTAATTTTATTATATTAAAATTAAAAATTGTTATATTAAAAATTTTAATGCTTTTAAAGAAACTTAGGCCTTTTATTTTTGCGTTTGTAAGCATTTGTGTCAGTATTGCGACAAATAGACCAACAGTATTCGCCAAGCATATGCGTAATGTCTTGTCCTTTAAAGCGCTTTTCAATAGCCGCAATGTCCTGATGGAACCTTTCGCCATGTTCATCGCTACAAGCTCCTAAATCACCAGGGAAACAATCTAAATGATTGTGAAGGAAATGGATCGTTAGCGACATTAATATGCCCATATCGCCATATGCCGAAATCATTTCTGCAACTATATTTTTACAATTGTCAGCTCGTTTGTTGCCAAGAAACTGCTCAATAACGGCAACTGTGCCTTTCCATGCTCGTTGTTCGATAGCATTCAATTTTGATGAAAATTCATAACTTGCAACTATTTTTTTTATCTGCGGACCACTGAAAACACCTTAAATTATACACATCATAAAAAAAATAAAGTTACTAAAAGCTTTCGTAAAAAAAATACGTGCATGAATCTTTGCGCCGCTCAGTTTCGGAAAAATATTGCGCAAACTTGCAATCGCCTCGGCCTCACGATTCAGTTTTTTAACAAAATTTGATACGACACCGACACATAATAAAAACATTTCCACGAGTTTCCCCGCAGAAATTCAGCGCGATTGGATCACGGAAAAAGGGTTAAAAATTGATCCAAAGTTTTTCACACAGGCGGACTACGAGCTCTATATTTTATAATATACATAAAAAAAAATTCTGACGTGTGCATGAAAATCGCCGATACACGTGTTATATTTTTTATCCCATTTCCGAAAAAGTATATTTGGTTCATAGGACAGAAAAACAGTTCGTTTTTGTAACGCAGTGTTATGAACGGATTGAGATCTCAATAAAGAAAGTCTACGTTGCCTGAAATATGATCTTAAAACAGATTTTTATTATGACTTGTTTTATATATACATATATCTACTGAAATATATACTAGCAAACAATGTAAGTCCACTGAATCGGGAAATTATCTTTAGGCAACACTTTTTTACCTGGCAGAACGAGATGAAACAACTAGTTGTCTAAATAAACATAAGGGCAAAAACTCAGCGATGTAAATTGGTTTTGTGCTGGTTTTCTAGTCGTTGGGTATTTATTAGTATCTACCAGTAACTATTTCCAATAAAGATTATATATATTACTGATAGTGTAAATCAAATTACATTATCAGTATTTTTACTACAATTATTTTTAGTAAAAAACATCTTTACTGAAATTTTTTCCAGTAATCAAAAAAAGTTTACTGGTAATGCAAATTAAATTTCAGTATCAGTAAAATTTCACTGATTACTTCTCACGACTACCATATGGTAACGATTTAAGTAAAATGTAAAAAATAGAGAGATAAAATTTTGTTCAAATTCGCGTTTCATAGTTCTGTCGTTAGCTACCAATTAGTGTAATTATTATTAAAATCATTTGAAAAAGTATTGATACATTTAGATATTTACTTAGCAATGTGCCACGTCGGAAAATGAGAATCATTGAAGTTTGTTTAGTCACATTAATTTGACACGCTATAGCTTCCCTAATTAAACTCATTGTGCATCAAATAATGTTGTTATTTTGTTATGTCGTATTAAACGTATTCGTGTAAATGTAACGGTATGATTTTCATTACCACATTATTGCTGAAGGTTTTTTTAGGTTAAAATGAAAAAGTGTGATCTGGTAGGAAGCTTCTAAAAGAATATTTATGCAATATTTTTTAAATTTTGTTTCTCGAAAACAATGAATATATCTCCTTCTTCTCTTCTTAATTGCCTCCATAACCGCTTACGCGATTTTGGCCCAATTTAACAAAGCGCACCAGTCGTTTCTTTCTCCTGCTAACCGGCGCCAATTGGACACACCAAGTGAAGCCAAGTCCTTCTCTACCTGATATTTCCAAAGCAGAGGAGGCCTTCCTCTTCCTCTACTACCACCAACTGGTACCGCATCGCATACTTTCAGAGCCGGAGCGTTTGTATCCATTCAGACGACATGACCCAACTAACGTAGGCTCTGGATCTTTATTCGCTGCGCTATTTCTATGTCGCCGTAAAGCTCATCAGCTCATCGTTCCATCACCTGCGATATTCGCCGTTGCCAATGTGGAAAGGTCAAAAAATCTTGCGCAAAATCTTTCTCTCAAACACTCCTTTATCGGATGTTGTCATCGTCCACGCTTCTATGCCATACGTTAGGACGGGCATGATGAGAGTCCTGTAGAGTGTTAGTTTTATAACCCAGAAACCTCTTTTTTTTAATGAGGAGATTTCGAAAATTCCGGGGTCGTAAAAATCGAAAAAATTGCCATCCCTTGTACAGATGTAAATTCGTCATTCCGCATATCCCGCATTGTATCCTGTAGGAGCAATAAAAACCAAATGGTCATAAAATTATTCATATTGCATTAAAGTTTTCAACATTCAAATAATAAAAATCGATAAGAGTGATACTGGAAAATAAAAAACAAAAAGGTCAAGTGATAACACACATTTGCAAATGGTATAACTCCAATAGCGTTTATGACTAGTGTTCATAAGTTTACTCCACTCCAACATTCGCCCTTTCGCACGTCCTTCGTTGGTTTTCACGTTCCTGTGTGACCACTTCTTTGTTTACTATTTGGAGAATTTATGTTCATACATACGTGTTGGGATGCCAGCTCATAAATCTTACGAATTTTCGGTTTACATACAAATGTTCATATATACCAAATGCAAGTTTACATACATACTCTGGGAAACTAGTTTTAAGGCGTAAACATTGTCAAACAATTAGATAAATGGATGGGATGGTAACTGCAGTTCAAAAACTGCCTACAAGTATGTATGTGTATAAAATATAACGTTGTCCATACTAACACAAAAATAAGTATATAAATACATCTATAGTGTTTCGTAGCTTATTTCATCTCGGAGTAACTTAAAAACGGCGATAAAAAGCGTCAAAACTGCTCACCAAGCATAAGTCTGAAAATGTGCAATACCTACTCCTCCATTAGCGATATTGAAATTATTCCACAACAAAATTCGCAAAATACCGAGCAAAGATGAGTTGAAGAAGGCTCCAATAGCGCCAGGAATGGCAGAAAACCTCATCGTGTCGGTTTCAGGACATTGTTACAGCAACCGGATGTACTACCAAATATTAAATACCTCAAATGACTCAAAATTGTATAACATTTAAAGCCAAAGTTTATTTGTATCAAATAAATTAGAACATGTTTTTTCTTGTTATAATAGGCTTTTAATTTTTACTTTGTTTAGAAGTTTATTCTTAATAAATAAATTTGTTTTTTTTTTTAAATTTAATATAATATATCTTCGTACACACGGAATTCCGAACTTCTTTGCTTGTTTATTTTTTTATTTATACCTATATTTCAAGAAAGCAAGAAAATATGATTTCAAAATGACCACTTAAACTAAAGAATAATGAAAATTTACACCTAATTAAACTAAAAGATAGAGTTCTGTAGTGCAGAAAATTGTTTCTTTGAAACTGAGAAATCTAGGAAGTATAGTAGCTGATCTCAGTAAAATGGCGAAGAGTACTTCAATAGGAGCATTACGACCATAATTTGTGTTGAACTTATTTTAATAGAAAGGAACAGCCTTACAAAGAATTCTAGGAGATGTAAGAAAACCAGTACTGTCAAGCAGTAATGTACAATCAATGCTACCCTTAATAATATTAAAAATAAACGAGAGAGCATTAATCGATTTTCTACTTTCTAGAGACCTCAAGTTGATTAATAGAAACTGGTATGTGTAAGATGGCATAGAATCGGTAAATTTTACTGATATTAGTGGAAATTTTAGGTACAGCTTTTGCTCACGTTCGATCCTGTCGATTAAAAATTTATGGTATGGCCCACAAATAAGCGCGGCATCCAATCTAGAGCGCACAAATACAGTAAACTGCAACTTCAGAGTAAAAGAGGCCGTAAATTTGAGTTATTACGTCGCACAAAGCCTAAGATAGAGTATAATTTTGATTAGATGAAATTAAGCAAAACACGATTTTAAAAAATTACACCTAAATTTTAGATTCTTTAACTAATTGAAGTACAATATTAGATATGCTATAAAATGGCGGCCGCCGTAGCCGAATGCGTGTGTGAGTGACTACCATTCGGAATTCAGAGAGAGAACGTTGGTTCGAATCTTGGTGAAACACCAAATTAAGAAAAATATTTTTCTAAAAGCGATTGCCCCTCGGCAGGCAATGGCAAACCTCCGAGTGTATTTCTGCCGTGAAAAAGCTTCTCATAAAAAATATCTGCCTTTCGGTGTCGGCTTGAAACTGTAGGTCCCTCCATTTGTGGAACAACAGCAAGACGCACACCACAAATAGGAGGAGAAGCTCGGCCAAACACCCAAAAATGGTGTAAGTGCCAATTATATATATACAGGGTGAACGATATGAAGTGTTACCAACTTCACACTGGTTGTATCTGTAAAACAACTCATGACATCAACGTCAAAATTGTTCTAATGACAGTTCAATATATTGTTTATAAGCCATCAAAAGCATTTGCGTCTCAGTTTTGTTGAATTTGGGTTTTCTGTGATGGAATTCAAACGTAATAGTGTGATTGCGTTATATTTGGCTGGAAAATCACACCCAGTCATTGTTCGTGAGCTCAGTCACCTCAAAGTGAATAAAATGTTTGTGTATCGCACTATAAAACGTTACAATGATACTGGTGGCATTGCAAAACACTATGGAGGTGGACCAAGAAAAACCGCAACAACGCCAGAATTGGTTCGGAAAGTGAAGGCTCGACTTGAACGAAATCCACGTCGAAGTGGAAGAAAAATGGCCAAAGAACTGAAAATATCGCAAGACAGCATTCGACACATATTGAAAAATGAGCTCAAGATCAAAGCTTACAGGTTCCTAAAAGCACACGATCTGTCACCCCAGCAAAAAAAAGTTCGGTGCGAAAGAGCAAGGGAGTTGCTGCGCTTGCACGAACGTAGCGAATTTCCTAACATTGCGTTTTCTGATGAAAAAATTTCCCAATTGAGCAGTTCTCAAATACTCAAAACGATCGTGTTTACTTGATCGAATGCTCATACGAGAATTTGAGCCTGCGTATGGCCACTCGAAGCAATTTCCCATCGCAAGTAATGGTTTGGGCCGCAGTGATCGCTGATGGACGCTCTCCAATCGTTTTTATCGAGCCTGGTGTTAAAGTGAATGCGACTTATTATCGGTAAAATATTTTAGAAGCTGCTTTAGAGCCGTGGACAGGCAAACATTTCGGTCATAGATCATGAGCGTTCCAACAGAACTCGGCACCTTCTCATAAAGCTCGAGCGAATCAAGAATGGTTAAAAAATCATGTTCCACACTTCATTTCGTCTACACAATTGCTTTAGAACTCGCCAGACGCAAATCCGATGGACTATTCCATCTGGACCATTTTGGAGAGTAAGGTGAGGACTAAAAAATATGGCAGTATGGATGCGCTGAAGAAAGCGATTATATGAGAATGGGCCAAAATACCTCAAGATCACATTCGTGCAGCATACAACTAATTTTTTTACCGTTTGAAGGCTATAGAGTAAAGCCATGTCAAGTGATCCTCGAAAATTTCACTAAGTCACGGATTTTAGGGTAAGATGTCTCTTTGTGTAGTCAAAGTCATGTTAACGCTGTTCTATAAATATTTCGCGCAAATTCTAATTTTAGCAATTGTTATTAACAATCAAAGTTTTAAGCAAAATTAAATTGAAAAATTAATTACTCCAAAACTACAATAGATAATGACGTGAAATTTTGCATACCAGTCAAGTATTGTCTGTACTATTTTTTAAGTGTTAATAACTCTTTTTATTGTGACAAATAGATAAATAAATAATAACTTTTTGTAATCAGTTGCATTTTTTCATGTTTTCTTCACGCTGTTAAACAATCGGACTTACGAATAATTGTGCGCAAAACGTTTACCTTCAATAATCTGAAATTAGAATTTTGTACTTTTGCTCCATTCCCGAGATATTGACAGTTTTGTAACTTGATGCGCTTCTCAGTCCTACTCAAAGTGCAGAAAGTGAGACGTAGTTGTACGCTGCTTCAGTTTGCGCGGTCCCTCAAGCCGCCGCGCGACAAATCAGCCGATGGCAGCAATACCACCGCTGCAATACCAATACACTTCGTATCGTTCACCCTGTATATATAAAGTATGAAAAAAAATATATATATTATTTAAAGTCATTGACTACAACGTTTCCGCTGACTTCTTTTCTTGATTGGCGCGATAACCCTTTACGTGATTTTCGCCGAGTTTAACAAAGCGCGCCAGTTGGAAACACCAGGTGAAGCCAAGTATTTCTCTACCTGATCTTTCCAACGCAGAGGAGGCCTTCCTCTTCCTCTACTACTTTCAGAGCCGGAGCGTTTGTATCCATTCGGTCGACATGATCCAACTAACGTAGCCGATGGATCTTTATTCGCTGCGCTCTGTCTTTTCCTCGTAAAGCTTATATAGTTCATCGTTCCATTGTTTCCGATACTCGCCGTTGACAATATGCAAAGGACTAAACATTTTCTGGAGAATCTTTCTCTCAAGCACTCTTTACATATTTTGTGCCAATTTATATATACATATGTGTTAATTTCCATATTACAAAACATTTTCAGACATAGACTGCCTATGAGCAGGCACCGCCTTCGACGAAAGTTTCAATCATCGCGGCTATAATTATGTAAAATTTAGGACAAGCTTCTACATTTTTTAACATAAACAACTTAATGAAAGTTTTTCCTGTTCTATATATTTCCAAGCGTCAACAATTAGTGCATAGTAGGGCGGGTCGATTTAAAAATCGCTCATTGCTCTGAGGAAATCGTACTCTAGGGATCAAAATAACAATTTGGGTCGAATGAAAAATCCCACTTTGACCCATTTAGAGTGCTCCAATCGAGTCCAAATGTATGACCGACCCCCACTAACTTTGGACGACCGATCCACCCATGCCAGTGGCTCCCCCCTGGAACTCCCCAGGGGGGTTCCCCATACAATCACTTCAAAATATCACCATTTTGGGCCTTTACATGAGAAAAGAAACTAAAAAGTTCGACCCAAATTGGGGGACTTCAGAATTCGTTTCAGAGGTATGGTTCCTTCGGCAAAGTTTCTTATTTTGATCCCTAGAATATGATTTTCACAGAGCAACGGGCGATTTTTTTGCCTCCCCACAAATCGACCCGGCCTAGTACATAGGCAACGCGCTCCATTAGCTCTGATGCGGCTATGTAATCTTCAGCAGAGAAAGTTGTGGAGTAAAGGAATAGAATTGTGAAGTTAAGAAAAACAAAAATGGCTCATAATTTTAGGTTTAAGCTATTTTGTAGAACTTAGAGTCACTTATTTCGATTTTTATTTTATATTTGGCTTTAAACTTGAAAAACAAACAAATAAATGAGCTATTCCAATTTACTCTTTATATGGATGTAAAACGAAATGCAGGTAAATATAGTAAAACCTGTTGGGAAGAACGCAATTAGTTATATTATTATGTTTAAAACACTTTTCTTTCTTCAAAATTTGCTATACGCTTTTGGAGCAATGCTCTTAAATTTGTTTGTTTATATTTCCTCAATTTAATTTTCACGTTTTTTTTTCATTTGACTCTCAATGTTGCTTTTAATTTAAATATTAAGAAACCTTGCTGCTAAAACTTTAAAACAGCTTTAATTCTTATTGTTCAGAAATAAGTTGCAGGAGAAAAACGCCAAAAGTTGCAAACAAAACTTTTCTATTATCTGTTTTATTGCGTAACTTTATACATGCTTGAGTACATATGCACATATATACTTTCCCATGGAAAGACAAGGATTTTTAAGTTGAACACAATATCATTTAAGCAATGTCCTTGGACTTTCTGTTCCGTCGTTCTTAACCCTTAAATGCATTGCATTGTCGTTTGGCAACATAGCATTAAAAGTTCTATAATTTCGCATATACTACCGATAACGGTTTAATTCGTGATGTAGACTTTTGGATACATTCTGTTCAAACGAAATCGTAAGTTGACTCGTGTGTTGATCGTGTTTTTTTGGCGCAATTTTTTGACATGAGTATGCACATTGTCCATAAGTAGAGAAAAGTGTACTTTGAAAAGCGTTGTAAAATAATAAATAAAGCATCAATTGTTATTTAAAATTATTGTTCATACATAAAAAGGTATGTATTTGCATTTGCAGCAGTTGTATATATAAAAATAATTTTGATTGTTATCAAATTACCATTTGGCTACATTGTGCATATAGTCATAGTTTGTTCAACTTGTGTGACCACTATTAATGCTCTCTAATGAATAAACCATTCAAATCAAACGAAATATTTGCTGGAATATAATAGCGACGAAAGTGAAGATGAGAATGGCTTTGACGATGATATAGAGGACCCAGACTTTGCTCCGACTGATCTGGCACATTCTGATGATGATACAGAAATAGATGCAATCACGCAGCCTCCTTTAGCTCCAAGTCCGTCATTGGAATGTAATTCTGCAGCCCATTCAACCGAAGATTTTGGACAACGCACCAAAAAAAAAACATCATTTGGAAAAAAAAATCTACAATTAAATGAAGATCAACTCCAATTTCATGGCAACGATGAAATAGACGGTGAATTATTGAGTTTAGAGACTCCATACCAGTTTTTTTGTTACTTTTTACTGATGAACTTATTATGAACATTGTGGAGCAGACAAATTTGTACAGTGTACAAAAGAATCCAGAGAAACATAACAAATATGCTCCGTCCGATATAAAAAAGTACATTGCCATTGTAGTGTACATATCTATTGTACATGCGCCGAGTATTAGATCTTATTGGAGTGATAAACTGGGCATTTCTTTTGTAAAAGACATAATGCCAGTCAACGGCTTTGAAAAATTGCGGCAGAATATACACTTCAATGATAATTCTTCTTTTATACCACGTGGTCAAGAAGGGCATGATCGGTTATACAAAATAAGGCCCCTAATCAATCATCTTCTTTCCAAATTTAGAAGCATACCATTGGAAAAGCAACTGGCCATCGACGAACAAATGTGCTCAACAAAAGTGAAACACTTCATGAAACAATTGTTTGTTTTGGCAGGAATTTCTGGATTTGCCTACAATTTTGAAATATTCACTGGTGCTGAAAACAATATGCCCAGACCGCATGACGAACCAGATCTTGGGGCAACATCAAACATTGTTTTGCGTTTGTCTCGTATTATTCCAAGACAACAAATTTATCGGAGCCATTCCACTGATAGTGTATTTAGCTAAAAAAG
The DNA here is from genome assembly GCA_037575425.1 of Anastrepha fraterculus. Classification (NCBI taxonomy): domain Eukaryota; kingdom Metazoa; phylum Arthropoda; class Insecta; order Diptera; family Tephritidae; genus Anastrepha; species Anastrepha fraterculus. The sequence goes on along the minus strand of JAYXIM010021931.1, from coordinate 33,846 downwards.
GTATTTTCTCGCTTGGAACTGTTCGTAGAAACAGAATTCCAAATTGTAAATTACCAACAGAAGCCGCAATGAAAAAAGAAGAACGCGGAAAAAGCCATGAATATATGACGACTATAGATGAAGTCGATATAACTTCAGTTGTTTGGAAGGATAATAAATATGTTAACCTAATATCTTCTTTTGCAGGAACATCTCCTAAAGTATTAGTAAAACGATTTGATCGGAAAGCTGGCAAAGTAGTTGATGTAAAATGTCCCAATATTATTCAGGAATATAATCGTCATATGGGAGGCATGGACCTCTTAGATAGTTTAATGGGTCGGTATAAAATTGCAATTAAAAGTAGAAAGTGGTACTTGCGAATATTTTATCACTTGATTGACATGACAATGGCCAATGCATGGTTGACCTACAATGGCGTACTGAAGCAGAAGAACAAAACGGAATCTGATCTTTTAAACCAAGCTGATTTTCGTCTTGAAGTAGGTCGTTGCCTCAGCCAAGTGAAAGTGGGAACAAAACGTGGCAGACCAAGTAGCATAGAACTAGCAATTCAAATGAAGAAGAAAAGAGGTCCTGCTCAACATGTTCCTCCCAAGGATATTCGCAGAGATGAAACTGGACACTGGCCCGAGCACACGGAAACTAAGATGCGCTGCAAATATCCTGAATGTAAGGGCTTCAGTCGCATTAACTGTGAAAAATGTGGCATTACTCTGTGTTTTAACAACAAAAATAATTGTTTTAAACTTTTTCATATAAATTAATATATCATTTACATACATGTTTTTTGAACAATTTAAATTGAATAAAACAACTTTTTCTCCTTGCATTTTCGATTTGTTTCAGTCCTGACAATTTTCACTATATCGCTCTAATAAGAAAAAAGGACAATTTTGAGCACTAAAATTTTTTTTATTATTTTTTCATGACTTTATAAGCAGTTATCTCTCGTTAAAAAAAAAATTCAAATCGGAGATGTCATGCATTTAAGGGTTAAAGCCAAGCAAGACTATTTCTATTATGATTAATATGAATTAACTAGCTCAATTCAATTCTGTTTTATACAGGGTGTTAAAAAAGTAATGAAAAACAATAGAACAAATGCGAAAAAGTCTTAATAAATAAACGGTTTTTGGGATACATCGAGTTGTGATTCGTTTTGGCTCCATTGGATATTCTTATCAATGCTGGCTGACGTTTTGTGAAATTATTTGTCTTTAATTCGAAGAAAATGTTCGTGGGTATTCCAACTATCAGTTAGAACTTGCAAACTATCGATGGCACTATCGATGTATCGAATATTTCACTTCTTTGCGTCACTTTTGATTGCTTTTTTACACTCTCTCTTGTACGAGTACTAACGCAAAACTCTTGGGACCTACTATTCGGGTACGCAAAATTCATAAAACTTATATGTAAAAAAAATTTCAACACAATTCCTTGGAAGATGGCTCTGGCCATAAATATGTTCTTGATTGATCCCAACAAGGCTGAGAAAATATTCTTACGAATCAATATCACGAAATCTGAACGAATGTCTTGCAAAACAGGTTTGATCATCAGTAATAGCCGGATTGGATCTCATAATCGAAAGGCTATTTATTATATTTATACTTTGAGTGAATCTTTTTGTTTTTGTTTTTGCATTAGTTTGAAAATTTAAATCTCAAATTATCATAACAATAGAATTGATAACAATAATTTCTTCTTTCTAAACATCAAATTTATCGAGTAAAGCCACTAGTTTGCGAGCTCTACGAAGAGTAAGAGTTTTAAGTGTTCTTCAAAACAAACCAACCGAAAAATCATTCCAAATTCAGAAATTGATATGTTTCGTGGTCTATGGCTGTTTATTCTAGCGCAGAATTAACCGGCATGCCTGTCATGTATAAAGGGTGTTTTTTAGAGGTTAGGTTTTCAAGTTGGCACTACTTTTTTCGTAGATGGTCTTTTTGACAGCTGTCACTTGATTTATGCTCAGTTTGGTTTGCCATTTCATAATGAATAGACTTACACCTGAACAACGTTTGCAAATTGTGCAAATTTGGGCCCAAAACGAGATGGCCACCGATCCCGATTTTCACAAGAAAATTTTGTTCAGCGATGAAGCTCACTTTTGGTTGAATGGGTATGTCAATAAGCAAAATTGTCGCATTTGGAGTGAACATAATCCACAAGCCATTGCTGAGACGCCGTTACATCTTCAAAAAGTCACTGTTTGGTGTGCTCTATGGGCAGAGGGAATCATTGGTCCATATTTCTTTAAAAATGAAGTCGGCCATAATGTTACAGTCAATGGAGAGCGCTATAGAGCCATGATTAATGACTTTTTCGTGCCTGAATTGGACGATGTTGATGTGGACTTTGGTTCCAACAAGACGGCGCTACATGCCATACAGCCAACGCAACAATCGATTTATTGAAGGAAACTTTTGGTGAGCGCATTATCTCGCGCCGTGGACCTGTGGCGTGGCCTCCAAGATCGTGCGATATAACACCGCTGGACTATTTCTTGTGGGGCTATGTGAAGTCGCTTGTCTACGCAGATAAGCCCGAGACGATTGACGTCTTGGAAGAGAATATTCGGCGCGTTATTGCTGACATACGGCCCCAATTGCTGCAAAAAGTGGTCGAAAATTGGGCCTCTCGGTTGGAATTTATTCGAGCGAGCGGCGGCCAGTTGCCCGAAATCATTTTTAAAACATAATGGCAAACCCTTATCTTTATAATAAAGCTAAATTCTTGGCCATAACATTAAATTATATACGTTTTATTTCATCTTGAAAACCTAACCTCTAAAAAAAACACCCTATATTATAGACATTGTTGTCATTAATCAGCGCGCAGTCAGTGCAACTCTCTCCAGTCTGGAAAAAGAATCCCCTCGAGTGGGTTTTGCGGTAAACGAAGGCAAGACAAAGTAGCTTGTTTCAAGAACCAAAATGTATACGCGTATTGGACAATAGGTTGTAATAGACAATTACGAGTTCGGCGTAGTCAAGGACTTTGTCTAACTAGGATCCAGCATTAACACCAACAACAACGTCAGCCAAGAGATCCAGCGAACAGGTGCTACTTTTTGCTGTGTAGACTAATGAAAAGCAGAGCCCTCTCGATGCACAAAAAAAAAACGCTCTATCAATCGATCATCCTCCCGATCCTACTGCATGACGCTGGGTCCTGGACATTGATGATCACCGATGGGCGGTTACTAAGAGCTTTCTAGAGAAAAATACCTCGCAAGATCTATCGTCCACTTCCAAACAAGATGGAACCACGAGCTGTACGCCAACACTGACGTAGTAAAGCACATTAAAATTCAGCGGCTGCATTGGCTAGGTCACGTTGAGAGAATGGACAATAACGCTTCATCAAAGAAGGTGCTCTTTCCTACGTTCATCAAAGAAGGTGCTCCTCATCTACGTTGGACAGATCAAATCGACGACGACCTGACCGCCCTTAGTGATTCTAGCTGCCGCCAATGCGCGACATATTGGTAGCGGCCAAGACCGACCATTGCTTGTACGAGTAGTTGCCAGGTAACTGTATCTGAATCGCCTGATTCCTTTACTTTGCGTGTTTGGATAAATTCACCAAAATTGCTGCCTCCCAGTTTATTGACCAAACGTTGCTATTTATCCGAAAGGAAATTTCAGTATATGTAGAGCATTATTCGGGTACGAATATGTGGAGAATATCAACTTAGGTAAGTATTAGGGCTACTCTTGTTGGGGAAATCCTCCATGAGCATTTACTTCATCCATAACGAGTATAAGCCTTAAACCAACTTGATCATCAAGAACGTTTGAATTTTTGCCGCTGATTTCTACGCAATGCTGCTGAAAATCACGGCAATATCTTTACCAATATCCTTTCTACTGATGAGACTGGTTCACATGAAATGGCAAAAATTCTCTTGCTTCATTGGAATCTGACCTCAGCCGTTCGTTTCCAGACTCCAGGCTAATGCTAAGTTGATCGATATCGCTGTAATTAGAGAGCATGAAAGCATTAATCACTTTTATTATTAACACACACGCTCTAGGGTTACACGCAACAAAATGTATACATCAGCTTATAGTCTTGAGTCCTTAATCGGCACACAAGTCCATGGTTCTTGAATCAGCACGATCATATTGTCCTTTTGACAGGTGAGTTATTTGACTGCCGGACGTAACCTTTGATTTGTGAAGATGAATTTGAAGAGCCCGTAAGATCATGGTTACTGGAGTTCATCTCCACCACCGTTTTGTTAGCATCGTCCAAGACAGTAACTCTTCCTCATCAGTGAGAGTAGTATCAAGTACTCTGTCTAACAAGAAAGAGATACTACCATCAGCATATGCCATTCGTCGTGCTGTCGCAGTATTAGGACCAGAGCCAGATTCCGTCGTGTCGCCTATCTTAGCTCCAGCCGGGTTTTTTGAATTAGGCGTCCTATCCTTATTGTAGACCCTCAGTGTTATGGACGACAATTTGTAGCTTACTACACTGTCAGAGCGGTCCAGTGCGACCACCGAGTCCTTGCAGACTACGAAAGTAGCGCTTCGGTACTCACCCTTGTAATCGTCTAGCTTTGTGACCTTCCAACGTAGTAAGCTCCGGATTACATGGTAAACACGGAATATCATCCCCTGAAATTACCTCAATTTTAGACTCAGCTTTTGGGATTTTTGTAAAGATCAGTAGATCTCTGATTGGCACAATCGATAAGTTTCACGTGGTTCTGATGCCATCCATTATAGCGATAGAAAGGAGCTGGACCAGAATTCTCCTTCAAAATTTGGAAGAAAACACTCGAGAGCCTGGCTTCCATTTTATTCCAACTGTCCATGCCGTGCAGGATTTGCTACTGCGGAGGTATCAGTCGCTTTCGACACGGTTATGCCACTTTTACCAGCGCTAGTCCTGGTATTGGTGCTGCGAAAATTTTACTTCTTGGACTTATTTGTATCGCCACTTCTGCTGTTGTTGCCAGGTTTGTCTTTAGCGCCAGCTTCCATCGTACGTAAGGGGCTTAGATGTACTGACACATCCACTAGGCTTGATTATCCCAGCTTCCGTCGTACTGTTAGAAATCTGGTTTGAGCCAGATTTGGGGGTGGAAGCTATAGCTTCCTTTGCATTTAAGAGCTGCTTCTCCAAAGAAGTTGTATTTGTGAGAGATTCCATCAGTTTCTTACGATCCCCGTCCAGCGTGGTAGACATGGTGATCCCATAAAGAGAAGTTGAAGCATAATGGTCGACCATGGCCAAACTTCCTACTCGTAATAGACACGGGTCGCAAGACATCTTAGGTTACGGAGGAAAAACAAGCCGCACCTATGCCCAATGCACAATGAGATGATAGATCTCACTTCCACCGAAATTCAATTAACGCTTGAACCAAAAGGAACATGTCGATCGTTGTCGAGCGTTTGGTTTTTGAACCACCTATTTTTTTGAGAATGGTAACACAAATGACATGTCAAATGTGTTCATAATTTACTTAAAGGTTTGACATTTACGAAATGGGACGCTATACGCTTGAACAAATTGGGAAATATGGAAAACCTATATCCAAAGTGGTGAGTCTTCTTCTTCTTTTCTGATTTTCACATCGGTGGCTACGTCAATAAGCAAAATTGTCGGATTTGGGGCTCAGAAAATCCACACGTTACTGTATAGAAGCAAATGCATCCACAACGAGTCACTGTTTGGTACGGTTTTTGGTCTGGCGGCATCATCGGGCCATTTTTTTCGAAAATGAGCGAGGAGCCGCGGTTACAGTAAATGGCGGGCGTTACCTTGACATGCTCAACGAGTTGTTTCCAAAAATTGAAGAGGATGACTTGGATGACATTTGGTTTCAACAGGACGGTGCAACTTCCCACACTGCCAAAGTTACACTCGAACTTTTGGCTACCTTTTTTGAAAACCGAATAATCAGCCGAAATTCCGATATCAATTGGCCGCCTCGGAGCTGTGATTTAAGCTCGTTGGACTATTTTTGTGGGGAGCCGTTTAGGATAAATGCTATGCAAACCATCCAGAGACGATTCATGCTTTAAAACACGAAATCGAAGTTGCCATTCATGAAATTGGAGCCCAAACAATCGAAAATGTGCTTAAAAATTGGGTTGATCGAATGGCCTACTGCAAAGCCAGTCGAGGAAGTCAATAGAACGATATTATATTGTATATCATTTATAGATGACAATGTTCAATCTTCAAAATAAAAACAAAAGTTTGAAAAATATTGATTATTTTTTTTTTTTTATAGCCGATTCAAAAAGCAAATTTTACATGGCCCGCCCGATAGTAGCTCGACCGCATTGGAACCCAGCAATTTAGTGGTTTACCACCAGAAAGTGTCAAACCGCGGCAGATCTTTTTGTTGAAACTTAGAATTTTCCACATTAAACTAATTTTAAATTCAAACAAATCTTAAATATTGATACTTTCCACAACTGTTGGCTCAAATTGCAGTTGTATAATTTACACAACAATTCAACAGTACAAATTCTCTGCATCCTCTCACGAAGTTGGGCCAAAGTACTTTACACTTTAGCACTCAAGGCTATTCGCATAAAATGATTAGACATAATTAATTCCCCAACAGTTTCGCGCCAACTTAATGTTATCTCGCAAATAGCAGCCATAAGCTTTGTTTACATCAACTCCATTAGCTAGCGAGACAGTTACTCGTATTTAATGAGCCTTGACGACTGGGACAATCTTTACTCTGTACTTGTACTTACATACATACATAGACATAATACATCCACAGTATTTTTATAATATATGCAAATATACACTTGTGTTCACAATAATAGCAGTGCGCCATTTTGAAAAGTTTTTAATTGTTTTATATTACTTTTAATAAAATATGGTTTGAACTACAGCAAAATTATTTAAAACTTTTAACAAATTCGAAAAAAAAATCATCAAATTTGTAATAAAATTTTAACCTTTTTAGTTAAAATTTGCAGTACATAGGTTTGAAGCCCACTCAACTTGGCATAATATTGTGCCAGTTTAGAGTGGCTCACAATTCGGATTGATTTTTGATCATATTTTATGTTGATAGTGTTTGCATTTTCTTCTGTAAAACAAATACTCGAAACTGGAGAAAATGCACAACACCACCAGTAAATAAAAAAACTTTGAAAATTTAAGTAATTTTCGACTTCCTTCCAACTTGCAATTTATTACGCCAAAATTCGATGTGCAATAATATTTCATACTCGAAATTTCTCTCAAAATTTTCCTTAAACGAAATTAGGAATTTTGATGGACAATTTTTTATTTTTTTTTATTTCGCACAAAGTTGAAAACTTGAAGTTAAATATATGACTTTTATTTATATTTTTGTAAAAAAAATGGCAAAATTTAATAAAAATTAATAAACAGTCAAGCTTTATTATTGTGAACACAGGTGTACGTGCGTCTATCCATATCATTTCTTATGGAAACATGCAAGAAAACAAAGCAATCTCATTTGCTTTTACTTAATGTGCTTATGTGCTTATAATAATATTTAAAGTTTGATTTTAAATGTGCCTGGCCAAGTGTATAATCCTGAAAAATTGCTTGATTAAAAATACTAGCCTTTAAATTTGATAACAAGAAAGTAAGATTTCTTTAAAATGAAGTATATGAGCGGAAATGAGTCTTTGTATGCACAAGCTTACTTACTTAGAAATCCATCTTCCAGACATTTTATATAGTTTGAGTTTATTAGCGCTGAAAATGAATAACCATATCCCTCAGAGACCTATACGTGTCTACACAAAATTTTAAAATACTTTGAGCCGATGACAAGCGCCATTGTGTTGATGATAGTTGTGCCATTTGTGTAAAAGATGTCAGTGTATTTCCACTTTGCGGCTATGTCATAAGTTTTGATTTCTGTGCTAGCCGGCGAAATCGCACCAACAGTATTAGCCTTGAGCCAGTCTTGAGCCAACTTCGTTCAGTCAATATACATACACATATAAATAGATATGTTTTTCTTTAACTCCTAGTGGAGCATAGGGACTGAAAATTTATTCATTCAAGCAAGAAATTAATTCACTACGTTTGTGTGGAATAAATTAGCTTTACTTAAAGATTTGCTTCAAGTACAAATAACGAGGTGTTCTACCTCAAGCAATACGGCTAAATCAGCTCTAAACTTTGAGCAACGCAATGACATGACTCCGACGGCTATTGTGACAGCAGAATCGCTTATTTCAGCAAGTGAGGTGCCTTCTTACAATTTTCGACTTTCAATAGCTCAAACAACCAAATTGCAAAAACATTAAAGGTGATCAGATTGGAGATAATTTTTGCTTGACAAATCACGCGTGAAGGCCTGTCGTCAAAAATTGCGATAAAATCGCTGAATTGATTGAGTAGCAGCCGTAGCATCAGCCAAGAGCTGGGCATGAGTCATCAAACCGTTATAAACCATTTGAAGAAGCTTGGATTCAAAAAGAAGCTCGATGTATGGGTGTCACACGACTTGACGCAAAAAAACATTTTTGCCCATATGGATGCATGCGAATCGCTTCTGAAACGCAACAAAATCGACCCGTTTTTGAAGCGGATGGTGACTGGCGATGAAAAGTGGTGGCCAAGCCTGGATTGACGGCCAGGAAGGTTCTTCTGTGTGTTTGGTGGGATTGGCAGGGAATCATCCACTATGAGCTGCTCCCCTATGGCCAAACGCTCAATTCGGACCTGTACTGCCAACAACTGGACCGCTTGAATGCAGCACTCATGCAGAAGAGGCCATCTTTGATCAACAGAGGCCGAATTGTCTTCCATCAGCACAACGCCAGGCCACACACATCTTTGGTGACGCACCAGAAGCTCCGGGAGCTCGGATGTGAGGTTCTTTTGCATCCACCATATAGTCCGGATCTCGCACCAATTGATTACCACCTATTTCTGTCCATGGCGAACGAGCTTGGTAGTCGGAAGTTGTCCACAAGAGAGTCCTGTGAAAATTGGCTCTCCGAGCATGCACCTGTACTTCTTCTAGCTGCCACGTGGTAAGTTGCTTTTGGAGAACTAAGATGTTTATTGTCGCACTCTTTGTAAGTATATACACAAACCGTAGTCAAGTCATAGTCAATTCTAAGGAAGTTAATGGATTAGGTATGGTCTTAAATGTTTGAACAGGTGAAGGAAGTGAAACAGAAATCGTTGTATTTACTGCAAATGTAAATATATTTGTTATTACACTGTTTTGTAGCTTGACAAATAGCTTGTACTTTTCACCCTAAACATAGTATTATACATAAGTTTACGTGCTAAGGATATGCCTTAGTTAATAGCTTTATTTAATAATTATTTTAAGTCTACGAAATCGTCCAACAAAACTTTGAAAGTATGAAAAATTTTATAGGTTGTCCACATTTAAACATATTATAAGTATACTAAATCTGCCTCTAAACTGTAGTGGCCAATGCGTCATATTTATGTTGTACAATTTTAATTTAATTATACCGAAAAATATTACTTGTTAGCTTTGGTAGGTGTAATAAAGGGTTTTCCAATAAGAGGTGTTACTCGTATTATCGTAAAAGATCTATGGGTTCGTTGCTTGTGTGGCACGTAGCGGCGTTTTGTTGAAAATAAACGTTGTTCATAGCAATACCATCCGACTCCGGCCATAAAAAAATGTTAATCATCTCTCGATAGCGCAATCCATTCACCGTAACTGTTGCTCCAGCTTCATTTTCGAAAAACTAAGGTCCAATGTCTCCGTCGTACAATAAACCACACCGTCAGTCACACGTTGAGGATAGAGAGGCTTTTCAACAATAACTCTTGGATTTTCTGAGCCCCATATTCGACAATTTTGCTTGTTGACGAAGCCACCGAGGTGGTAATGGGCATCATCACTCAAGATGATTTTCCGACGGAGTTCCGGATCCTTTACGTGCATTTCAAAGACCCAATCAGCAAAGACATGACATTGTTCTTATGTTGACTGGATTCCATAAGCCTTAAGACGCAAGTCTTTAGTCGTTCAAATATGAACGAGACTTTATCAATAAAACGGTCCGCGGATGACATATGGCAAAAATTAAATTTTTGTTGGATGGTAGGACTGTTATAAGTTTACATGGCAAATTTCAGCGTGATATGATACATAGTTTGTTTTCTGTGCTACTGTAAACAAGTCAAGCTCGAGTGTGTTCTTCGAATTTAACGATGGAAATTCAAGTTGAACAAAGAATTTGTTTGAAATTTTGTTATTCCAACAAAAAAATTTCAGCTTCAGACGCCTTAAAAATGTTGAAGACAACCTATGGGGACTCTGCTCTATCGCGTGCACGTGTTTTCCAGTGGTATAAATCGTTCAAAGAGGGCCGTACATCAACCCAAAAAACCACGCCAAAGTCGCTCAAAAATTAAGGTTATGCTGACTGTTTTTTTCGATTACGAAGGTGTTCCTTCCGCAAGGCCCATCGGTTAACGTTGAATATTATTTAGACGTTTTAAAGCGTTTGCGCGAGAACATTCGTCTTAAAAGGAAGGAATTGTGGGACAACAAGTCATGGTTCTTGCATCACGATAATGCACCAGCTCACACATCACGTCTTGTTCGCGATTATTTGAACAAAAGTAATGCTAATATCGTTCCGCAAGCACCGTATTCGCCTGATAAGGCTCCATGTGACTTGTTCCTGTTTCCCAAGCTCAAGTTGCCGCTCCGTGGAAATCATTTTGAGACAATTGAAGTCATAAAAGAGAATTCGAAGAAGGAACTGAAATCCATACCGAAATCGGCCTTCCAGAAATGCTATGATGATTGGAAAAAACGTTGGCATATGTGTATCGCCTCCAATGGGGATTACTTTGAAGTTGATAAAATAAAAATTGAACAATAATTAACCGTTTGTGTTTTATTAAATCAGTCTCGTTCATATTTGAGCAGAAGGTACATTGTAATGACGTTTGTGGAATGCCTAATTCCGAGGAGGAATGGACAAACCTGGGTTTTCTTCAACACTGTCGGCTACAACTGTTCTTGAGTGACGTGCACAGGCTTTATTCATCACATCACTAACTTGCCCCAACAGCTCGAATTTTTTCACCAATCCGACAAGGTGCTTCATGATGACCCAAAAATGTTCGAGTTTTACGAATCGTCTCTGCCAAATTTTCACCATATTTAAAGTGAATTTTAGTAATTTCAGTGCATTGTTTAAGCGTATATCGTTCCATTTTTAGTAATGGCGTAGTCTCTACTTGTCAAATATCAAAAACTGATAGCTCCAAAAGGGTCAGCTACCGAAACAGCGGGCTATTCAAAATAACACCTTTTTTTTCGTTACGTTTCACTAAAAAAATCTACATTCGAAAATTAATTAATAGGGAAAGCACAGAGAGCTCGGAAGGATGTGTTATAAAACTGCAAATGAATATGTTTTCTCGTAGAATAATATGCGTATGCCCTGAGAATTTGCTATTGTAAAACAATTTTAAATTGGTCTGACATGGCGTATGATGAATTTTAAATTACATATCACTTTCAACTTGTCCCTCAAATTCGTTTCTAAACATTAAATAAACAAAATCATGCGTTTATATTATGGCTGTAATTCCATATGATATGGAAAAAATTTCTACAATCATAATTTTCATTTTGCTCTGATTTACATGTGCCTTCACACTATTTGGCAACAATTTGGTTGCGAACTGTGCATTTTCCCAAGAAACACTCACTGAAACACTCCCTTATAGCTAAATTATCGCTTTAAATTACCATTAAATTCACTTCACGTTTATTTTAAAGCAATACCGCTGGTATATACTTTTCTATTTGAAGGGAGTTTTCAAGCAATAATTTGATGCCGTACATCGCTTATAAAAAATGTTTCTAGGAGAAAAGAAAAATTCCACGGAAATGTACAGGACCCACGAAATAATAAATTTTATCTCTACAAATTTTCTTCTTACTTATGAACCATACGAATGTTGTTTGAACCAACAAATGGATCCAGTTCACTCAGTCGGCAAAGTCAGGTTTGGCTCTATTTAGACATTCATTTAATTTCATCCAACACCATAGTTGGCTATCATTCACGTGTTCTATTTCCTTGTGATCGAATATTATTGCCGAAGTAGCTGGAACTAGAAAATAAGGTCCTGAGGCAGATGCGTTTTTTAGTTTTACAACTACTCTGTGACTATTTTTTGTGCAATACTTTCTGTCACACCGGAGTTAGTGTGTGATGAAAGTTCCCAGTTTTCCCGAAAAGCACCTGCAGCAGTACTTTTCCTTGGCCAATTTTTGCAACTTGCCCTAAAGTGAGGATTAGATATCAGACGTTTGCAAGGTTAAATACCAGCCTAGTCCAATCATTGAAGTGAATCGATAAAAGTCAATTCGCCAATGTAGACCAACTTCGTTCTTTTTACTTTGAAGGATTTCAAGATCTACAACTTAATTAGGAAAGTGCAGTTTCCGGTCCGTTTCGATAAAAAATGCAATAATTCAATCAATAAAAAGTAAACAAATCGGAACTAAATATAATAGTTTAGATACCATGGGTCAAAACTTTCAAATTCAGCAAATTTTACGAAATTTAAGAGTGTTATAATTATGTATGTACATAAGCACTCTGCTCAAATGGTTGCACTCTAAGTCGCTAAGCATACAAATGACATCTAATGAGATTTATGACTTTTTGCTGTTATGTTTGTTTATTACTGTCAAAGCAGCACCAACCAAACTTCGTTCGCATATCCATGTGTATGTGTCTTAAATATAATATCTCTACGTATCTGGGTATGTGTAAGGTTTTCATGGGTCGCGTGTGAAAGGGTCTTAAATTGTCATTTAGTTAAGGCGATGTTTATGAATTATGAGACCACGTTGCTGTGAAATATTTGGACGATTTATGCTCGTAAGTTTTAAGCAAAGCTGGTATGTAAGCAGCTTGACTTTTGCGGTAAGAGAGACAGAATATGTGTGAGATCCCAAATGCATGATTAAAGTGTGTGTGGTTATGTAATCACGCAGATAAATACGTCTTAACATTCCGAATGAAGGTGCACATATTAATGGATATGGGATTCCGCTTTTGATTACATTCCACAATTATAATTTGGTATTGTCCTGGGTAAATTTTTTCTTCAAGAAAATACAATTTTACAATTTCTTTACTTTTTATTTCATTTTTACTTTATTCGTGCAATGAATAAAATGATCTATGTATAAATATACTTTAAATCAATTGAGCGACTAAATTTATGTAATCTTAAAAGCGTTTCAGGTTTCACAATGGTTTGAAAGTGAAGAACTGAAGTTGTATTGACGGTTTTGGACACCATCTCTTCAAGCACAGAAGAGTCCTAACGAGCAGAAGCAACAGCATGTTTTACTTATACGATGTGAAGGATGAATTTCCAAGAAAAGTGTGGGATACCCGGCGTTATTAGAGCCATTGACTGCACACATATTCCCATCAAAGTTCTCCAAAACAATAAAGAAAGCTATTTTGATCGGAAAAATAGCTACAGCTTAGTGCTTCAAGCAGTAGAGGAGGCTGAAAAAAGATTTACCGACGTAAATTGGGCGAGCCTGGATCACTACATAACTGCAGAGTGCTTCGAAGTTCAATTCTGTTTCGCACAGCGCAATCGGAGTCACAAACTTTGTTTCCACACCACGCCTTCATTTCGGGTGACTCTCCTTTAAGAAGGTGGTAAGTACTACAAGCATTACGGCAATTTGACTGCCTCGCAACGATATTTTAATAAAGTCCGAATTGTTGTTGAAAACGACTTTCGATTATTAAAAAATCGATTCAGAAGATTGTTTCACTGTACAGAACAAACCAATAATTCTGCTCAAATATGAACGAGACTTTATCAATAAAACGGTTTTTTGTTGGATGGTAGGACTGTTATAAGCTTACATGGCAAATTTCAGATTGAATGTGACATAGTTTGTTTTCTGTGCTACTGTAAACAAGTCAAGCTCTAGTGTGTTCTTCGAATTTAACGATGGAAATTCAAGTTGAACAAAGAATTTGTTTGAAATTTTGTTATTCCAACAAAATTTCGGCTTCAGACGCCTTAAAAATGTTGCAGACAACCTATGGGGACTCTGCTCTATCGCGTGCACGTGTTTTCCAGTGGTACAAATCGTTCAAAGAGGGCCGTACATCGGTTGAAAACTTGCCTTATGAACGTCGTCCAGCAACATCAGTAAACGACGAAAACATCGGAAAAGTAAAGGAAATTGTGCTTGAAAATCGCACAAATCGCAAAATCGGTTAACGCTGAATATTATTTAGACGTTTTAAAGCGTTTGCGCGAGAACATTCGTCTTAAAAGGAAGGAATTGTGGGACAACAAGTCATGGTTCTTGCATCACGATAATGCACCAGCTCACACATCACGTCTTGTTCGCGATTATTTGAACAAAAGTAATGCTAATATCGTTCCGCAAGCACCGTATTCGCCTGATAAGGCTCCATGTGACTTGTTCCTGTTTCCCAAGCTCAAGTTGCCGCTCCGTGGAAAACATTTTGAGACAATTGAAGCCAAAAAAGAGAATTCGAAGAAGGAACTGAAATCCATACCGAAATCCACCTTCAAGAAATGCTATGATGATTGGAAAAAATGTTGGCACAATATGTGTATCGCCTCCAATGGTGATTACTTTGAAGGAGATAAAATAAAAATTCAACAATAATTAACCGTTTGTGTTTTATTAAATCAGTCTCGTTCATATTTGAGCAGAATATATTGTTGTTAACAACGAATGATCAGGCGAAGAAATTTTTTCCAATACATATTATACGAAAGTTAAAAATAATAACAAAAAAAGTATTTCCTGTATTTTATAAACCTTTGAACACAGCCCATCTAGAGGCGGTCCTGGGCTAACTCGGAATAAATAACACTATGCGGTAAGTTTGAAATTTTGATATTTTTAGAGGGGGGCTAAGCTTAAAGTTTTGGTTTTTTAGAAATGGATCAACGACAAAAGTGTAAATTATCATCCCTCAATGATGAAGATATTGCAACATTTTTGGATTTACTAGAAATCGACGATGATACAGACGTGGAAGAAGATTTGGAAGATCTTTTAGACGAAGTTGTGGACGATGCAGAATTACCTATCGACACTGGAATTGACGAGGTGATTAACAGGGCGGTAAATTTGTCAGATTCTACGCTGGAATCAGAAGTGTGTGCCAGTTTAAATGGAAGTCCCGCGTCGTTTGAACATGAATTATCCCCATCTACTTCGACTTCCTCAAATATTCCACAATCACAGAATCGCAAACGCAAAGCTCCTGGTGAGCAGGTTGTCGGTCAACGTATTGAAACTATCATAACCGATCCAGATGAGTTTGTTGGGTCAGTTAATGATATCGATCCTAAATCGCAGACCTTTAAGAAAATGTTGTGTCGAAAGAAGAACTTAGTGCTAGATAAATCAGCGATTGGTTTTTCTGAACCCGATTTGGGAGATGGTATAAAAAGTCTTGACACTCCCTTTAAGTGCTTCGAGTACTTTTTGGGCGACAGTGTCATCGACCATATCGTGGAACAAACCAATCTCTATAGCGCTCAAAAGAATATTAGCACTACCTTTTCAACAACCAACTCGGAAATAAGAAAATATATTGGTATTTTATTTTATACCTATGTCCGTGTTTCGCTACCCAAACGTCCGTTCATACTGGATGAATATGCGTTCCAAATAATTCAGGACACAATGTCACGAAATCGATTTGACCTAATAAGAAGCAACTTGCATTTCAATGATAACGATAAGTTACCTGATAAAAATGCTCCAGATTACGACCGTTTGTATAAAATAAGACCTATCGTGGATCATTTCAATAACAGGTTTCAGTCCATTCCGATTACTCAACGTTTATGTGTCGATGAAGAAATGTGCGCAACGAAGATGAGGACTTTCCTTTGACAATATCTGCCAGATAAACCACATAAATGGGGTATAAAACTCTTCGTTTTGTGTGACTCCTTCGGATTTTGTTATAACTTCGAAATATATTGCGGCGCAGGAGACAATGCTGTTCTGACTGATACACCAGATCTTGGGGCATCAGCGAATGTGGTGGTCCGATTGTACCGTAATATTCCAGATTTTAAAAACCATATAACATATTTCGACAACTATTACACGTCACTGCCACTTCTGGTTTATCTAAAATCACGCGGAATACATTCGCTGGTCGTTCAAATCGAATTCCGAATTGCAAACTTCCGACAGATCTTGATCTCAGGAAACAACCCCGTGGATATTCAACTGAATTTTGTGGATATGCTTTAGGAGTTGACATTTCTTAATCAGTTTGGAAGGACAATAAAATAGTGCGACTCGCATCGAGTTACGCAGGCGAAAAGCCTTTCCAGAACGAAACAAATGTTATAAACAAGGTGTCGCGGTTCGTCCGCTCAGAAAAAAAATTTGTTGATGTCGATTACCCCAATGTAGTCCGTGAATATAATAATCATAGGGGGGCGTCGACCTCATGGATGGACTAATTGGGCGATATAAGATTCCGGTAAAGAGCAATAAGTACACAAACCGACTTTTTATACACCTGCTTGATATGCCCATGATAAACGCTTATGTTTTGTTCAGAAGAATTAACAAGATTGACACGCATGCTAGGCAGTACCAACTGCCGAACTTCCGGGCAGAGATCGCATACGTACTCTGCAAACAACAATATTCTTCAATACCAAGAGCTCCAGGTCATCCATGACAAACTCCTCAAGTAAAATTTACTTTAAGAAAAGCTTACTTACCTCCTGACGACGTTCGCTACGACGGAGTTGGACATTTTGCAAAGTTTTTATCACGCACCGGTAAAAAAAGATGCAAATATCCTGGCTGCACCTCCGAAACTCAAATCATGTGCCGAAAATGTAATCTGAATCTTTGTTTTCCCCAGAAAAAGGACTTCTTTCACAATTTTCACCATAAATAATTTGCACCAACTGCCTGTTTATGCCCAAAAGCATGCCTTTGTAGACATTTTTCTAAAACTATTTGAAATAAGACTGTTAAAAACTTTCTGTTTTGTTCAATAAAAGTACGTAATTCACTGAATTTGCAAGTTTTTCATTTAGATTTTTTTTGGCGTTCTTTCCCAAAGCCGCCTGCAGGCGGGGTAAGGTTTTATCCCTATATAATCGGATCAAGGAACAAAATTTCACTTTCTTGATAAAGAACCTATAATTTTACCATAATCCCCACCCAAAGCATTTTTTTTCATTCAAAAATAAAATTTGGGCACTAGAGGGTTGAGTATATTTTCCTTTGCCTTTAAAATATTATTTATGATAGGAAGGAAGAATAACTGCGAAAACTAAATTAAAGTTTCCATCAACGAACGAAACAACTGAAGATAGAATAAATTAGCATTGTGTTACTCCGACACAATATGTGTTGATTTTTTTGCCAAAATCAGCAACTCCCCTTGGTAGTGTTGTTGATGTAATTTGTGCGTAAAATGCGCAGACACGCACAAGATATACTAACATACCACCACAGATGTGGGTAAGCAACAAAAGAGGTTTCTACACAACTCCACTTCTGACAGGTCTGACAAATGACGTTACCGGTTTTATAATCATTACAGTAAATGATATGCACCGTTCTATTGTGCCACGAGTAATTCCGCTCCTTTCACTGCAGACGAGTACAACCAATACAATACGTACATGTGTATGTTTATGTGTTTGTGTGTCTGCAGAAATCCGCTTGCCATTAATTTTCGGCATTTCCTCTCATTTGAAAATGACTTGTTGAAATATCTCTTAAAATTATTTGATGCATGTTTAAGCCTGTATTGTAATGGGACGTGGAAAGACTTCTTTCTGCTTTAGAGTAAATGAAGCCAAAAAATATGAGACCTCACACATGCACACGAGTATATTCAAAGAATGTGAGAAGCACAAGAAGCTGTATCTTACAAGTAGGAAAGAAAATGCTAAGTTGGGTAGGCAGACGGTACATTTGCAGTTACTCTAAGGTAGGTGAATGTCAAAAAAAAAAAAAAAAACGAGCCACAAAAAGTGTAATACATCATAATTTAAAAAAATGGTTTTAAAAAAACTTGTATTTGCAGTGCCTTTAAATTAAAGGAGAGTAGGGATGGAATATAATGTACATAAATTTGAGCATTGGTAACAGAAATATTTTTTCTGCGTTGCTTTCAGAACAAAAATTTAGGCTCGGATTGCAAAATCTTCACAAATAGAGCCTAGTCCATATATACCTATGGAGAAGAGCGAAACCTTCACGCAGAAAAAATCGCACCCTTGAACAAACTTTCAAACAAAAATGGACATTTTCGACATCAGGCCAATAACGAAAACGAAATTATCTAAATAATAATGTCCTTAAGTACCAAGCACAGTTTTTCCGGTAAAATTGCATAGAAACGCTTGAAAATTATTATGATGTTAAATGTTATTAACCCAAGATTCACTAGATGTGCTGCATAAAACGGACCGTTACATTTTTAATGTCACGCGCAACCCGCAGCAGTACTTTTTTATTCGTGACTCATATTGAAAGCCGGGCAAGCGCAGAACGCAGTTTTTACTTGAAATATTTTCGTTTTGAAAAAATATATTTAGCTCAACCTTTTTTTAAAATTTCACAAAAAATCTTGGAATTAAAAGATAAGCAAAATATATATTCAAAGTTGCGTGTTACCTTGATGAAAGATATTTTTATGTTAAATATCAGGGCGAATGCTCTGATGTTCTTCGTATGGAAGCAGGTGTTCCACAAGGAAGCGTTTTGGGCCCACTCTTATACATTACTGGCTGCTACGAAACGGCTCGCGACTTTCACTTGGTAATAAATTGTTAATCTACAAAACTCTTATAACTCCAATCTGGAAATATGGCATCGAACTATGGGGAACAGCAAGCAAATCAAACATTAAAACAATGCAACGACTACAATCAAAAATCCTAAGGACTATTGCAAACGCAGCCTGGTTCATAACCAAAGACGATATACACAAAATGAAATTTATGGAGGACGTCATTCGAGAATGCAGCACAAAACATATTCACAGACTACTAACACACACAAACGAAGATATGCTGAAAATTCCACATTCAGAACTGCAAAAACGAAGACTAAAACGAATAACTCAGACAGCCCTTGCAGATACTTCATAACTAAAATAAATATTAACCTGTTCTTCGTTTTATGTCATATATGTAATTCTTATTTGCATTATGCTTATGTTGTAAAAAGAAATGTACTTTAAATAATGATTTAATGTAACTCTTATACAGGGTGGGTCAAATAAGACCTATTAATGTGATCAACTGATTTTTACAAAATAGCCGTTTCAAGGATCGGCGAAGTATGGCCTGGGTCTAAACTCGGGGTAATTTCAAGGGATGACATCCCCAGTTTACCAAGAGCTAGGGCCTGGTTACCAGCGGAGCCATCAGACTCTCAGAGGATCCTTGAAATGCTTCCGGTATGTAACCCGGAGCTTTCTACATCATCTTGGAAAGCCACAAAGCTGGACGATCCCAAGGGTGAGTACCGAAGCGCTACTTTCGTAGTCTGCAAGGACTCCATGGACGCACTGGCGCGATCTGACGGTGTAGGTTTTCGTCCATAACACTGAGGGCCCGATTGGAGTGGAGATAGGCCTCACGGCGGAATCTGGCTCCGGTCCCAACACTGCTACAGCGCTACGAAAGGCATCTGCTGACGGCAGTATCTCTTCCTTGTTAGATAGAGTACTTGATACCACTCTCACTGAAGAGGAAGAGCTACTTGCGTCAGACTCAGATGGAGAGGCAGCCAGGTAACCATGATGTTACGGGTTCTTCAAATTAATCTACACCACTCAAAGGTTGCGTCCGTCAATCTCATAATCCACCTGGCCAAAGGTGGACATCATACTGTCCTGATTCAAGAACCATGGGTATCCCATGGGCTTGTGTACGGACTAAGGACTTAAAAATATAAACTGATGTATGCTCGCAACAAAGGTAATTCTAGAGTGTGCGTACTAATAAGAAAAGGGATAAATGCTTTCATACTCTCTAATTACAGCAACACCGATCAATTGACCATTAGCCTGGAGTCAGGAAATCAACGGATGTAGCTATCTTCCTGTTACCTCGCACATGACCATGAGGAGCCAGCGATTAACAAATGGCAAACCACACTCTATCAGTGATCCATTAAGCCCATCCACATCAAACAAATAAATCTTTCCCACCCTCACTATTAATAGGGTTTTCAAAACCATCATTACGAGAAGGAGATTTTCAAAAACATCGTTACGAGAAGAACAAGGAATTTCTTTAATACTCGAGAATTCAAATTATTCGTCAAAAAGAACGCTAAAACCATACAAAGGTGGCTAATCTAAAGGAAGTTTTTCTCACATACATATATTATATATTTCTTGTGTCATACCGACAAAAATATTTAAATTGCTTTACAACTGTAAGACGTGCATGATTACACGGCTGACAATTCCACAAAGCTAAAAATTAATTAGAACTGCGAACAGGAAATACCTAATTCATTTAGAAATCCCTCAGTAATTTACATTTACTTGCTTGTGGAGAATCGCACACAGACTTACGTGTTTTTAAAATTTACATATGTAAGCACATGTACAGGTGTGGATTGGAAGGTATAAAGCTGAGAGGCCCAGGAGACTTAGAAGTAGGAAAACTGGCAACATAGGTATGTAAATAAGCCAAAACATTTTAAAATAGGTGCATTCTTCAACTGGTGCAATTTAATATTTTCTGATTGATAATTTAATTTCCCCGCAGAAACAATATCGTCTTATTTTCTGATCCATAAAAGACTTGAACGTGATTTTAATGTAAAAATTTCAATGCGGTAAAGCGATTGGTGGTCATGCCCGGATCAATGTAGCTCCCTGTGTCAGTCATAGTTAATCAGGACTTAAAAAAATATTTTTGAATTCAAAATGATGTAAAACAGACGTTTGCTGTCTTTTATGGTTCTCTTTCCAAAAACCATTTATTAATAGAAAAATACTCATAAATCTTTTTCCTTACATTTCAGCCAAAAAAGTGGTACTCAAATTTCTTTGAAACAGTATTTCCAGTGTAATTATTGAATGAGAAACGGTGAATATGTAGTAAATTTTTGTTGTTTTTTATTACTTAAAAAATTTTCTTATATGTAAGTAAAATGTTTATTTAATTAATACATTTTAAAACAAAATTTTCTTTAAAAACTATTTAAACTTGAAGTACTTATTTATTTACATTTTAAAATCAAAGGTAAATTTTTTTAGCTGGAAAACGATTTTTTCGGCTCAGTTTGGCTTGGAAAATTATTGCTATTTTTGGATTGCTTGAAACTGGATAAACTATAGGGGCGTTACGCGCTAGAGCAGTAATTACCTGATTACTCTGACTCAGTGGCTGCTTTGATTATGAAAAGGCTAACTAATTTGGCCAAAACAGATCCTGCAGAACAATTCATTTAACTACTCCTGTTATGTGCTATGCCGCCTAACATCTTTTAGCAAATGGATTCACTAATACAAAGCTCTTCGCAATATAACCCTGATCCTACACCGGTGTCCATTTTTGATCCGTCCATGTAGATCTTAACGGGTGTGTTGCGTGTTAGATCTTCTTCAAGCCATTCCAGTCTAGAAGGTATTTTCATTAGGAAATTCCTTTCGAAGCAAAGAATGGGAGAGTGATAATCACATCCACTGGGTATTTCCGTGTAGGAGTCTAAGATGGTTGAATGTCCATGTGTGACAGTCCTCCATTGTGAGCTCGCTTTGAGCCTTAAAGCGGAGCAGGCCGCTGAGTATTTGCAGAAGAGATCTAGGGGTGGCAGATGTGACATGATTTCCAAAGCCATGGATGGCGTGGTTTTCATGACGCCACATATTGCTATTTCCGCTGATCTCTGCACCTTGTTCAATAAATTAGAATAGGTTTTTTTCTGCATAGCACACCACCAGACAACATTTCCATATAGAAGAATGGGTCTGACGATAGCAGTGTAAAGCCAATGGGCAACCTTAGATTTGATTCCCCAGGTCTTACAGGCATAAACATCTAGGTTCGTTTTCCTAACTATTTCTAAGATGTTTGACTTCCAAGTCAACTTCCTCTCTATGTTTAGTTCCAAGTACTTGGTTTCTTCCGAAATCACAAGAGCTTCCCCCTTGAGCGTAATTGGACTTAGCTGAGGGATTCTGTGCTTCCTCGTGAAAAATATGAGTTGTGTTTTGTCTGGGTTGACTCCTATACTACCCTTTTCTGCTCACCTAGAAAGTATGTTTAGAGCATTTTGTATTAGGTCTCTTAATGTAGATACAGATTTACCAGAGACAGCAATAACAACATCATCGGCGTAAGCTATCACCTTACAGCCCACCGATTCTAGTATTAACAAAGGTTTATTTACAACTGTGTTCCATAAAAAAGGGTGAGAGCACCGATTCTCCTAGTTTCGCTTCAATGATTCTGCTTTTTAGCATTTTGCCAATGAAGCCTACCCTAAGATCAGTGAGTGCTGTAGTAATCACCGCCCCCTTCGACATTGTTAAAGGCCCCTTCAATATCAAGGAAAGTGGCTAAAGTAAATTCCTGTTTGTGCAGTGAACTCTCTGCCGTGTAAATAAGGTTATGTAGAGCTGTCTCTACCGATTTCCCTTTCGTGTAGGCATGTTGTGACGTAGAGATAAGATTTCTATCTATAGTTAGGCTTAAGTGAAATTCTATCAACCTCTCTAAAGTTTTCAATGGGAAAGGAGAGAGAGATATCGGTCTTAAGTCTTTCGGATGGGTAAGTGAGTTTCTACCAGCTTTTGGAATGAAAACAATTTTGACGTGTCTCCACCTAAGAGGTATATGACCGTAAAGAAAGCAACCTTTGAATAGTGCTAGTAGCCAATGTGCTAGATATCCGGCGGCCTTTTGCAGTTCCACCGGGTAAATGCCATCTGGACCCGGTGGTAGATTCTCAGAATATCTTTATAGCCTTTCCAATCTTCTGCGAGACGTGTTTTCTTTGCCTCATTAAAAGCGCTTCTGTTTGGTTTTTGAAGCTTGCTTAGTTCAACCGTCCACCACTTAGGCTCTAAATATCTTTAAAACATGACGGAGTAGGTGTAAAGCATTTAAAGAGCAAGCTAAAACTCGTTTAATGCTACTCCATTTCCTCTGGAAGCTTTATACCCTGGCTGAAGATATGTACGAGGGTAGTATGTAAAAAAGGTAGTACATATCATGATTTCTTTTTGAAAATTAGAAAAATTAACAGAAATTGATTTTGTTGCTATATTAATTGTTGATTCGAAGTAGCAATCGTTCCCATTATTTCATTCATGTGACTACCGCGTCTGGCCTCGCAGAAGCGCATCCTGTTAACACAGTTTTCCAACACCTTGGTGACGGTTCCTGGCTCTATCTTACGAATGACTTGCTCGATATTCGCCTAACCAATGTTGACCTGAATCATTAATGAATTCTTCGCATAAAACCATACCATGGGCTGTGCGGTATGGTGCGCCATTCTGCTGAAACTAAACATCGTAAAAGTTCAAGTCCGCAATTTCCGACTAAGACAAATCGTTTATCATGCCCCTGTAGTGCTCACTGAAATTTCAGCAACATTTTCGAAGAAAAAAGGGCCAATTGATGCCACCGTTCAAATATCCGCATCAACTCTCTGAGGACGGCTTCTCGACAATCACGTTCGACGTTTCCGATTACCAGATGTGGTGGTTTTGCTTGTTAATCTACCCTAATCCAATCTACCTATCTACATGCCGCGATCTGCACAGGAAAATGATGTAATTGTTGCGTAATTGCACTATAAAGCGAATTTGAATCGGAAGTACCTATATATACATATATATGTATGTGTATATATGTATAAGTGTATGTTTATTTCATTAATGAAACTCTGGTAGTTGTTACACCTACTCAATAAGGAAAAATTTAAGAAACATAAAAAATGCAGTATCTTCACTTTAGTCGGAAAAATTTGCCTCCAGAAGGTACTATTTATTTCTTATTTCTATTTATCTACTTAATATTAGTATGTATTGGCTTTACGGGAACCGCCACTGAGCACTCATATACATATGCATATGTACTAAATATGTACATACCTGTGTATGTGTTGTTCTATTATAACTCACTGTTTTAAATACTTGAATTTCTTTCGGAATTCACCAGCTCTGTGAAGGCTCTAAACAGGTTCTTCATTTTGGTGCTCTTCAAACGCAATTAGTGCCACATACATATATACTCGTAACTAAGCATACATCGCCACAAGTTTTGCACAATTACGAGCAAATAAGCCGCCGCAAGCTTATCGTGTTTGCAAGGCATTGCCTGTACACACACATACAAAGTGCAAATGCTTCGGAAGCAGCATGCGTGCCTCGTCATCTAAAACATTTTTATCTGAAAACACCTTGACATTTTGTTACTCACTCTCTACCCCGCCTACCCTATCATATTCTCATGCTGTAGTTCAATCTACATGAACTCGATTTCTTTCTAATATATTTTAATTTTGCACCTTATTTTTTAGAAGTATTTCGTGCCTCATGCGGCTTCATATTTTGTACTCCTCCGATAAAGCTAATCACAGTACGAATTAATTAAATCGGGGAAGAAACCCCTTCATTTCTTCCTTGCGTGCCCACAGTGGCTTCATTGAATTTTAATTATTTTATTTGATTTATGTATGTTTGGCCATCTACTGAGGTGAGTATATTTTGTACGGAGAGGAGATCGGGTGAATTACTTTAGCTTTAGGCTGGGCTTGTTTGCTATATGACTTTTTTTAGTTTTATAGTGCCTGGACTTGTTGGAATGTATAAGTATTAATGTGGTGCGTATATTTATGGTTAAGAGCTTAATGCAATTAGCACAGTTGAAGTATGGATGCAGCTTACCAATTCAGGTTACCATTCAGGTTACCAACGGACGTAATACAAGAGTACGCTTGCTAGCGATCCACTAGAGCAGCATTTTTCACATTTTGTTTTCGCATTTAGTAAATAATTAAATATAACTCGAAAAACTAATATAATCCCACTATAAAAGTTTCAGTCATTACAAGTCATTCTCTAACAAGCTCTGAAAAAGAGTATTCACACCGCACAAGCCAAGAGTAGATAATACTACGGAGCCTCCTTCGAGGTAAGTAGACATGTCTTACTTGAAAGGAATGAGTACAGAACCAGGCCACTCATTAATCTAGACCGGACTTTCCCTAGTACGGATATACTGCCTAATGGGAGCATATGGGAATCATGTTTCATTTTCCTCTAATGACTTCTGTTGCAGCTGCAGAAATGAAGAGGAAGAAAAAGTGTAAAACACTTTCTCTGACACTATCCTGCCCTTGCCAGATTACGACATTGCCGTCTGAACTATTACTTCTTTGGATATCCGGCAGATTTAGAACCTGCAGCCATTCATAGATATTCATGTTTATTAGAGAGACTAAGGGATTTAACCACATCGTGGTTTAGAATAAGCGATTTGCGACCAAATAGAGTGGGATCCCAATAGGCTTCCAGCCCTAAATGGGCCCCTCTACACCATTATAGGGAATGGTAGCCACCTTTAGCTAACCTAACTTAAAGGATCATGGCATAAATAAAACAAACAAAATTGTATTAAATATTTTTTCTAAACAACCATCAAATCCGCCCCAATGTCAAACCTCAAACACCAAATTGCTTTACAAACCGCAAATGCAAAGACAGTCAAGTGAAATTATTGTAATTATTGGGTGGGCCATGTAAAATTTGCTTTTTGAATCGGCTATAAAAAAAAACAACGAATCAATATTTTTTCAAACTTTTTTTTATTTTAAAGATTGAACATTGTCATTTATGAATGAAAAATAATAGCGTTCAAATGACTGCCACGACTGGCTTTACAGTAGGCCATTCGATCAACCCAATTTTTAAGCACATTTTCGATTGTTTGGACGCCAATTTCATGAGTGGCAACTTCGATTTCGTGTTTTAAAACATCAATCGTCTTTGGATGGTTCGCATAGCATTTGTGCTTAAAGGCTCCCCACAAAAAATAGTCCAACGGGCTTAAATCACAGCTCCGAGGCGGTCAATTGATATCGGAATTTCGGCTGATTATTCGGTTTTCAGAAACGGTAGTCAAAAGTTCGAGTGTATCTTTGGCAGTGTGACAAGTTGCAGCGTCCTGTTAAAACCAAATGTCGCCCATGTCATCCTCTTCAATTTTTGGAAACAAAAACTCGTTGAGCATATCACGGTAACGCTCGCCATTTACTGTAACCGCGGCTCCTCGCTCATTTTCGAAAAAAATGGCCCGATGATGCCGCCAGACCAAAAACCGCACCAAACAGTGACTTGGGTGGAGGCATTTGCTTCTCTACAGTAACGTGTGGATTTTCTGAGCCCCAAATCCGACAATTTTGTTTATTGACGTAACCAACGATGTGAAAATGAGCTTCATCAGAAAAGATGATTTTTCGGTAAAAATGCTCATCTTCGGTCAAACGATTTTCAGCCCATTGAGCGAGCCGAAAACGCGTTGGATGGTCATTAGGATTCTTGCACCAATTGAACTTTGTAAGCCTTCATACCGAGGTCTTTATGCAAAATTCTCCTCAAAGAAGTGCGTGAAATGTTCAATTCTTGAGAACAATGAGCTCGCCACCTCCTTTCTGGCTTGAGCGGATAGAGGAACAACTCGAGTTGCAGAGAAGGAGTATCATCGAAGAGATATCGGAACGAGTGAAAACATCTGAAGAGCGAGTAATGCAGCGGTTTGGCGAAATAGCGGCTGAAATGGCGAACCTGCGGAAAGCTGTAAAAACAATGGAAGAACGTGTGGGGAAAGCCGAAGCACAAATTCAACTGAACAGGCAACTTCAGGGTGAAATCGCGGTACTGAAGACTCAGCTGGACGAGTGCCAAAATCATGCCGTCTCCACAGATCTCATCATTAACGGATTGTCACAAATTGTTATGTTTGAAGCTCAAACACTATTTCGGCTTTAAAGACAGTGCGGTGAAGCTCATGGCCAGCTACCTTGGTGGCAGAACACAGAAGGTCAAGACCAGTAAATCAACATCTCAGTCAAGATGCGTACACACTGGTGTTCCGCAAGGGTCTATCCTTGGTCCGCTTTTATTCAGTCTCTTTGTCAATGATGTTTTTAACGTTTGTCAGTATGTGAATGTCCATGCGTATGCTGATGATATACAATTGTACTTGTCCAGTCGTATTGGTCTCGTTGAAGATTTATGTTTCAAAATAAACAGTGATTTGTCTGCTATTTCTGTATGGGCTAATGAAAACTCTTTATGTCTGAACGCGTCAAAGTCATATGTCTTACCTATATGTAATAATGTCGTGCATGTTGACAATATCCCTAAATTGTGGATAGGTACAAGTTCCCTTACCTTTATGGACAAGGTAAAAAATTTGGGGTTCATTCTCAACACAAAACTTACCTGTGCTGACCATATAAATAGGGTTGTAGGGAACATTTATGCTACATTGCGTAAGCTGAGAGTCTCTGCAACATTCACGCCAGAGAAAACGAGGCGCAAATTAGTTCTCCAGCTAATTATGCCTCTCATTACGTACTCTGAGGTGGTATACAGCAAACTCGACTCCACATCTTGCCATAAACTGAATGTTGCATTTAATAACGCCACGCGGTATGTATATGGGATTGGCAGATATGAACATATCTCTGCATGGCGATCAAGGTTACTGGGATGTTGCCTTAACAATTATTTGACTGCTAGAAATTGCATATTTTTATGCAAACTTACACTATTCAAGTCTCCGCCCTATCTGACAGAGAGGTTGATACCAGTAAGGTCTCGCAGACACAACAAATTCATCGTTCCAAAATTTAATTACCTACCATCATCTAGATTATTTTTCATTAACGCTATTAAAGTGTGGAACTCATTACCCGACACTGTGAAGGCTGGACTTAACAGATTTAACTTCAGGGCACAAGTCTATAATTACTTTAAAAGTGTTTGATTGCATTAAATTAGGGCATTAAATTTCTCTCCACATTCTCTAATTACTACTTTTGTTCTTTCTTCTCTAAATCCTTCCTTTCTTTTCCTATAGCTTCTTTTCTCCTTATTATTATAGTTTAGTTTAATATATTGGATTAATTCGTAAATGAACTGGTGTAAAATTTTAGATTAAGTAACTTGTATGTTAAAACTATTCCAGTTGCTTATAATATCGTTGAAGTACTACTAAAAGACCTCAGTCTTACTATGTACTATTTTATATAAACAAATAAATAAATCTAAATAAATAAATAAATAAAATGACGAGTTGAGGTTGTTGGATGTTCACGCACATTTTCGGCTACAGCAGCAATTTTTTCGAGTGTACGCGCTGTTGGAGCAGGTTCACGTATTGTTTTTTCCATTAACGATCGACTTTCACGAACACGATTAACAAATTGCTCCACAAACTGTCTTGTTGGCAAATCTTTTTTTGGAATTTTTTTTTCCAAATTTCTCAAAATTTGAGTAGAAGACTCACCACTTTGGAAATAGGTTTTCAATGTTTCCCAATTTTGTTCAATCGTATACCGTCCCATTTCGTAAACGTCACACCTTTAAGTAAATTATGAACACATTGACATGTCATTTGTGTTGCCATTCTCAAAAAAGTAGGTGGTTCAAAAAGCAAACGCTATATGGCCCACCTGTAGTTTGCGGCTACACGCTGCAGTTTAGATACGAGAAGATAAAAGGAAAGTATTAAAAAAAGGGAAGTAATAGCTGATAGAAAAATTTAACAGAAAAACAAGTATTCGCTTTTGTAATAAATAAAATAAAATTTAAAAAAAATAAAATTCCTGTTAGAAAAATATTTTAAGTTTAAACCACATTTTACAAATTCGACCATTGGGACTCTTCTTATGCCCTTCACCATAAATGCGAAATTTCTGAGGTGAAATTCATCATCCTTCCCGTTTGTGTTTAGGCCATAATAAGTAGATATGTACCTTCTACTCAAATATGAACGAGACGTTATCAATAAAACGGTCCGCGGATGACATATGGCAAAAATAAATTTTTTGTTTTTTGGTAGGACTGTTATAAGCTTACATGGAAAATTTCAGCGTGATATGTCACATAGTTTGTTTTCTGTGCTAATGTAAACAAGTCAAGCTCGAGTGTGTTCTTCGAATTCTCTTTTATTATATGACTTCAATTGTCTCAAAATGTTTGCCATGGAGCGGCAACTTGAGCTTGGGAAACAGGAAAAAGTCACATGGAGCCATATCAGGCGAATACGGTGCTTGCGGAACGATATTAACATTATTTTTGTTCAAATAATCGCGAACAAGACGTCATGTGTGAGCTGGTGCATTATCGTGATGCAAGAACAATGACTTGTTGTCCCACAATTCCTTCCTTTTAAGACGAATGTTCTCGCGCAAACACTTCAAAACGTCTAAATAATATTCAGCGTTAACCGATTTTGCGATTTGTGCGATTTTCAAGCACAATTTCCTTTACTTTTCCGATGTTTTCGTCGTTTACTGATGTTGCTGGACGACGTTCATGAGGCAAGTTTGCAACCCATGTACGGCCGTCTTTGAACGATTTGTACCACTGAAAAACACGTGCAGGCGATAGAGCAGAGTCCCCATAAATTGTCTGCAACATTTTTAAGGCGTCTGAAGCCGAAATTTTGTTGAAATAACAAAATTTCAAACAAATTCTTTGTTTAACTTGAATTTCCATCGTTAAATTCGAAAGACACACTCGAGTTTACAGTAGCACAGAAAACAAACTATGTGACATATCACGCTGAAATTTGCCATGTAAGCTTATAACAGTCCTACCAAAAAACAAAAAATTTATTTTTGCCATATGTCATCCGCGGACCGTTTTATTGATAACGTCTCGTTCATATTTGAGCAGAAGGTATAACAGATAAGATTATCAACAATCATTTCTTATATCTTAAGTGAAAAATTAAACTCAAATGAATAAAAAGTTAAAAGCATCCCATAAAAATGCATATGTATATTTGCTTAGTAAAAGTTAAAGGATTCTCAAATCCTTGAATCAAAAAAATTTACTAGATCAACTATTTTTTAATTGAAACAGTCACATAAACATTAGAAACTAATCGTATTTAACAGAAACAACTATTATAACTAAGTGTACGCCCTAACAGCAGCTGTTCCATGCTGCCGTCGTTGTCTGCTTAAAGCTTTTCGCCTCGCTAACCTTAAGTAGGGGCAATTAGACAGTACGAATATGAGTGGCGCTTGCCTTGACATGCCACCAGAGCCAAATAACGATGAAATGCGAAATGCACTGCTTTCGTAGTTGTCTAGATTGCAATTATGCTAATACAGTGGCACGTCGAGTTGCCGATCAGTGGAGCAGCGCAAATAGGTAATAGCTGGGCGCGTGTTTGTATGAACTAAATCACGGTGCACAATGGGGTGTTGAGAGCACATCACCTTGCTAGTGCTTTTTGGCTTGGAAATCGAACATTTTACGATGTGCACTCTGTACATGACCTGATATTTAATCGTTTCTTTACCCAATTGAAATGGAGTGTGACACTAATGAATTCTTGCATGGAATAAAAAAAGACATAAGACAAGCTTTTTGAGAATGCACGTGTTTTAAACATTTATTTCTAGCTAATACCCCGCATACGTTGCTACGCCTCAACAAGTGAACTAAAAACAACGACAATAAATTAAACTATTTTTATTAAATTTTTATCTCTAAATTTTTTATCCAGAGGATAAACAACATTTTTGGCTTTCCTTTTTGGGGCACAGATGAATAATTTATCCGGATGACAACGTTTTGAGTAAGCTACCGATTGTTAGCCACAGGAAAACAAAGATTTTTTATTATTTATTTTTATCGGTTGGTATCCCCACAACTTTTGATCCTGAGTTAAATTCTAATAAGTATAAACTTTTGTAAATGCAGTTATTATTGTAAATCGGGAATTTTACTAACTTTATTATCCATCGTCTTAAAACATTCGCTGTCACATCGTTTATGGTAATAAGACCTCGAGTTTCTCGAAACGAACGTCAACGGCACGTGAAAGTTATCCGGCCTGCATGACTTAATGTAAACGTGGAAAGGCATGGAAGCGAATAGAAGAAAAAAAAACTGTTTGGATGTAATATAAATGTAAATAAGACTCTGAAACCAAGTCGGCTCAATAACTGGTTCTGTAGAGATACTCCGATATACGCCACATTACTTCCATGGCGCTATCAGTAACAACGAGAACTTCTTATGGCAGCATGTACAAGTAACATACCAATTCTTCTAACTTTCTTCAAAAATTTGGTTTATATAAGCCGCAGTTAGCTTTGTTTCTGCAAAGCAGCACCCACTTTGGAAGCAAGTTTTCACTCAGCCTTATCGTGAGTTTCGCCCTCGTTAAGAGACCAATTATACATATTATAGTGAAAATAGCTACTACTTTCGCTCGAAATTTATGTTCGAAAGTGAAAAATTTGAGAGTGAAATTTTTATTAAAGTGAAAGCGGAAAGTGAAATATTTCGGTCGAAAAAGAAACTGATGGTAAGGTTGAAGATTTTAAAACATTGCTCAAACATTAGCCCGAAATATATGTCCTTGTCAAAATGGCATGTGATTTGAAAAGTAACTCGTCGATGGCCTATTTTTGATATGCCATAGATGCCAGAGAAAAATGCATAAGTAATTTTCCAAATTAATGTATATACAAATATCGCTCACACGTCACAAAATTCTTGTTATGTCTTTGATAAAGAAATTATTTTTAAGTGGCGGGTGTCAGATAGACGGCGATAAGACAAGGGTTGCCTGATCCCAGATGTAAATAGCACACTAACAAGTTAAATGTGATTGAAATGAACTTTCCTTTTATCTAAATTAAATTTAAATTTAAATTTTCCACAAAGCATTGTGGAACACATAGAATAGCACATGGAATATCTGCGCAGACAAAAGCAATACTAAAGACGAGATTGTGAGAATGAGCGGCATTCTCTTAACCGGTTGGTAAAAGCGTTTTTGTGAATCCAACACCAACTGGACAGGGTTAATCAGCCAAAAAGCAATCATCCTTGACACCTAGTGCTGTGCGCTATTGTTTCTGAACGAAGCGAAGTTTGCCAAATGGCACAGCCGAACAAAAAAAATATTCATACTAAGCACACACATTCACAAAAACAAACATAGGTCTATGAATTATGAGCCAACAGGAAGTGAGGCGAGGTTAAGCATTATTTTCTTTTTAATGTCTACGAAAAATGGCGGGAAAGAAAGAGTCGTTTTGGAGCATAATGGCTTAATTTAAATAAACAAATGGGAAGTAGGCGTTCGTTTTTATGGCGAATTGTGAAACCGTAACGGTACTATTGCGCAATTCGAAAATGGACTGAAAATTGCACTTTGTTTGCAAATTTATTAGCAGCATACGGCGGCCGCCGTAGCCGAATGGGTTGGTGCGTGACTACCATTCGGAATTCACAGAGAGAACGTAGGTTCGAATCTAGGTGAAAACACCAAAATTAAGAAAAACATTTTTCTAATAGCGGTCGCCCCTTGGCAGGCAATGGCAAACCTCATAGACTTCTGCCATAAAAAAGCTTCTCATAAAAAAATATCTACCGTTCGGAGTCGGCTTGAAACTGTAGGTCCCTCCATTTGAGGAACAACATCAAGTCGCACACCACAAATATGAGGAGGAGCTCGGCCAAACACCCAAAAAGGTGTGCACGCCAATTATATATATATATATATTAGTGCGGGTCGATTTAAAAATCGCTCATTGCTCTGTGAAAATCGTATTCTAGGGATCAAAATAAGAAACTTTGCCGAAGGAACCATACCCCTAAAACGAATTCTGATGTCACCCAATTTGGGTCGAACGAAAAATCCCACTTTGACCCATTTAGAGTGCTCCAATCAAGTCCAAATGTATGACCGACCCCCACTAACTTTGGACGGCCGATCCACACCTCCTGGAGCTCCCCTGGGGGTTCCCCATACAATCATTTCAAAATATCACCATTTTTGGCCTTTACATGAGAAAAGAAACTAAAAAGTTCGGCCCAAATTGGGGTACATCAGAATTCGTTTTAGAGGTATGGTTCCTTCGGCAAAATTTCTTATTTTGATACCTACCCTAATAAATCCTTTAATGCTGCCCGTTATGTCGTATACACTCCAGGAATCTGTCCTCCGTACTCCATGCCACTCTCTGGAGAAGTGATATCGGAATGCCATTAAACTCGCGAAAATGTCCCGCATAAATTTTTACGCAAATTGTAATTGCTAGGCTTAAGCACTTGTACGATTTGAATTTTGAAGTTGCGAAATCTAAGATCCTTCGCCAATATTTCATTGCAATAGTGTTAGGAAGTCCCAGGGCAGCCGATCTCTTGCGCACTAACTGACGCGGATAATCGCGTAAACTTTTAGCTATGAGCTCAATATTTTCATTTACGGAGCCCCGGCCGTGGACTGTTTGTCACAGAACTTATTGCCCGGAACCTTCGCACCCATGAACGAATTAAGCCTTCTCTTGGGGCATCACGTAAAGGTCTAATATTGCAATGTAAACCACATCCACGACAGTTGCACACGACTCATTGGTCTTGAAATACGCTTCGATTGCAAATGCACGTCCACTGCGACAATAACCCCCACGAATAACAGAGCTAACGCCAGCTAAGACCAAGTGTTAACTATTACAGAAATATCCGGTTCAGTAGTTCTGTTTGCTTCATTGGCTCTATTAAGAATGACATTCCAAATCAAAAA
>JAYXIM010021918.1:0-31684 GCA_037575425.1 Anastrepha fraterculus | reverse complement strand
ATTGAGTCTGTGCAAATGTTAATCCAGGTGGCGCTGCTTTTGGCAAGGAACCCAACACATTTAACGAATAAAGAGTTTCTCCTATAAGTCTGTGTATGTAAGCATGAAGGCGCTTCACTCAGACATTAAAGGACACTGACGTTAATAATTGAAAAAAGCAGAAAATCCTGTAAACAGAATAATTCATTATTAATTCTATTTCAAAAACTTCTATTTGAACTTGGACATGAGCAGTTGGCCAGAAGAATATGACAAGTGGTATTATGCTCTGGAGCGATTGGAGGTTGAATGCTAACTTCAAAAGTAATTTTATTGATTTTTATTAAAATACTTTCTCAAATTCGATAAAATTCACATCATTAGAAAATACAGCTGACAACCAAGGATGATAGGTTTAAAAGAATTGCTTTTCAGCTATGGTGGAAAAGAAAATTTGAGAGGAACTTCGGCTGCCACGTCACTTGGCAGATTCGACAGCCGAACTCTGCACGACGATTTCACATGCATTCACACACTCGTCCAATCAGTCGTTGTTCAGATAACAACGAAGTGTGATTGGTTGATTTTTTCCTATATCATGAACGATATTTCAGTTTTTTTGTAAGATTCTGAAAAATTCGCTCAGAGCAGAATAACGGAATGTTAAAGAGCACACCTTCCCAATTCTCTTCACCATGCAAAGGTATATTAAAAATTCGCAATTGCACAAGGAACTGCGGCGCCAGAGTATTTCACTAGAACAGACTGAAAGAAATTGACGAAAGTTTTCCCGTTGCTCCTTCAGACTTCTCAGACTTCAGTAAAATAACCAGGAATATATGTACTATCGGAAGGAGTACCTTAGGAGTTCACATGCATAGTGATATTCGGGATCCTGTAATACTTAACACGTTGAGTGCCACCATACAACAAGAAAATGGGGTTCGTCCGGCCACGATTTTTTTTTACATAATACAATAGAATATTGTTCAACAATTCTGAATATCCGATTTTTCTTAAAATATATGTAATATTCGAAAAATAGCGGTACTTTTTGTTTATGGTGACACGTTGGTCTCACAGGGCCAGGAGATTGACCTGTGCCACATGAGACCAACGTGTCACCAAACATTCTTCTTAGCACTTTAAACCGCTTGCAAGCTTTAGCGTTTATTTTCATTTCAAATTGTTTGACTGAATAATTAGTTAGTGATTCTGTGTGCGTCGGTGAAAAAGTAAAAAAATGTCGTCTTATGAAAAAAAAACAAGAGCATACACTTGCGTTATGGCAAGAACTTATGTCCGATGAGGAAAATGAGAAGAGTGATCCGTTTGCTAATAATGATACATCGGATGAATATCAACCAAGCTCAAGTGATTCCGACTGTAGGGAATATAGCGAACCACCTCCTCGTAAAAAAAGAGCAGAAGTAAATCCTGAGGATGAACCATCAACTTCAAGACGCGAAATGGACGCTATTGATCAAACGTTTTCGAGTGTTATTGAAAATTTGCAATATTCCGATTCCGAAGAAGAAAATGAAGAAGTAAATTTATCTGAAAATATAGCAAACAGATCTAACACAAACGAAAGGAGTACCTTTGACTGGTATCCCGCAGATGAAAACAAATTTAAAACTTTTTCTTTCACCGAAGAGTCTTCTGGCTTTCGAAGTAAGCTATACGATATGTTCAATAAAGAGCCAGTGAACTTCTTCAAATTGTTTGTAAGTAACGATATATTGGACCTAATTGTAAGTTGTCGCCATTGGAAGCAGGTAGATATATTCAATATCTAAAATTGTTTGTCTTAAGGTACTGAAAACAAATCGCTATGCTTCTTAATGCACCCAGAAAGACTCTTTGCCGAATTCCCGTATTCAAAAATGGACACCAACTAATCGCAATGAAATTGAAAAACTTATCGGTATAATCATCTGGATGGGGTTGTGCCCATATCCTTCATTGCAATCATATTGGCAGAAAAAGTCGATTTATCAGAATTGCTTGCCCAGTATAATGCCAAGAAATCGTTTTCAATTATTGCTGAAAATGCTGCATTTCAACAATAATGAGGATCTGACAGAAAATAGGTTACCTACATAAGCTTTCGGGAATCATTTCAGCAACATATTATTCCATCTGAATATGTCTGTATCGATGAAACTCTTGTACCCTTTCGCGGAAGACTAAAATTCCGCCAGTATATTGCAAATAAAAGACACAAGTTTGGAATTAAACAATTCAAGCTATGTTTGGAATACGGGTATACCTATTATTTCAAGGTATACTGTGGAAAATGAAGGATGAAAGCATGAGTGTACCATCTAAAGTTGTCATGGACCTTATGGAAAAACTACTTGATCAGGGTCGTACACTTTGAACAGATAACTATTATACGTCTGTTAGGAAGGTATTGTGGTTCAAAAGTGGAAAGACAAAAGAGACGTTCTTGTCCTAAGTACGAAGTATGGGGAAGAAATGATAAAAGTAAAACAAAGACAACGAGAAGTATTGAAACCAAAAAATGTAGTTGAATATAACAAATACAAATCCTACATAGATATATCTGACCAAATCAAATCTTACATTACCTGTCTTCGCCGTTCTTTGAAATGGTATAGGAAACTTGCCATAGAACTAATAACAGGAACGGCTTTAGTGAATGCTTTTATGGCTTATAAAGAAGTAACCAATGAAAAACTATCAATAACGGAATTCAAGGAAAAAATTGTTGAAAGTTTAATCGAAAAGGATCATGAATTGGAGGTACCAGAACCAAAAGCTTATAGATTGGAAGATCTCGGTCGATCAAAGCGCCGTCGGTGTATAATATGCTACAAAAGAATAGCTGAAGAGTCGGGTAGAGAACAGGCTACCAGGAAAATACCGCAAACCACATTGAAATGCGTAGCATGTGAAAAATACTATTGTCTTCAATGTTTCTTTGACTGCCATAAAGTAACACAAAATTCAATAAATTTATGTAAAAATGTTAATGTACTTGAAGTGAGTTTATTTTCTTACTTTTTTTCGTAATGAATTGATGTAAAAATATTTAGGTATATGAATTTGACTGTAACTAATAAGTTTATTTTAATCAAAAACTGTATACAAAAGCTATTATTTCTCCCTAAAAATATAAATAAAACCTAGACGAGTAAAAAAATCCGTTAATTTTAATCACTTTTTGAATAGGCCATATGATGCCACATTGGTCTCATACCCATAGGCCAAGCAGCATAAACAATGCAATGGCTCTAGTATGGCGTGAATACAGTGCTACTAATAGCCTCTATGAAGCAGCTGCATCAGCACCAACCGAAGTCTCACACATTATACCGTGAGACCAAGTGTCACCACGAGGCCTGAAAGTCTCTTCGCACTGTGAGACCAGCCTGGACTCACATGGCACTCAACGTGTTAATGTGCTGACTCCGTGTCTGTTTCAGTCTTAACAATCAACGGTTTGAATGGTGAGATTATTACAATAACCGTTTTTCTAACAGCTCCCAAGGCAAACACCTTCACTTTGTTGTAACGTCTCCTCAATAACTCATCTATTCCTGTAAATATTTGCTGGGATTAAGTTTTGCCTCTGAAAGGGTAATGAGAATTATGCCAAAAATCTACTCAAATTTTCGCCATCAACCAGCACATTCAGTGACCATTGCTGAAGCATAATATTATCATAAAATAGAAATAATTGAACGATAATTCCGCTGATACCAACTTGTAATTATATTTGTTTAGGCAAATCCTTTTTAAATACCAGGATAAAGTTTCGCCAACAGTTTGTATGAAAAGCTGTTTTATTTTCTCAACTGGCAGATTTAATATTGCCGCATTTTGCTAGAATCAGAAAGAGGGCCATAAATTTGACGCTTTCAAACTTTCACGCAAACTAATCTAAAAGGCTAATTAACCCAACGTTGTTGGGGTTAAAAAAGTTTGTTAACAGTGCGGTGCGATTTGCTGCACTCCAAAACCTAATGCGGCTTAAAAGAAACGAAACAAGGCCACTAAGCGTAATTGATTCAACTTGAGCAAAGTGACTTTTATATGCACAAACTTTTACACTACAGTAACAGTAATAATATTAGTAGACTACAAGCTTCCCTACTTGCAAGTACTGCCGCCTGGAAGACACTTCAGGCATTAGGGAGACGCACCTATTTTTCAATTTAAAGTTAGAATATATACCAGCTCCAATACCACAATCCATTTTTGACCCATCTTATAGACTGTAGTATCGAAGCTGTTAAGTGAGAGTGCCTTACTCTTTTCCGCCTGAGATGGAATGAGAGTGGCAAAGTTTCTATTGAATGTTACCCTCGGGATGATTCGAGGGGTGCCTTTTATATGTCGCGATTAGAGAACAAAAACTAATTTTAATCATCGAAAATCACTTTATTGATTTTCAAAATATTCTCTATGAAGATCTATACACTTTTGCATGCGTTTGAACCAATTGTCGAAGCACTTTTGCCACTCTGAATGAGGTACCTCCAAAACATGCATTCTGAATGCCGCAACCGCTTCTTCAGGTGTCGAAAAACGTTGACCTCTCAGTTTGTTTTTTACGTACGGGAATAAAAAGAAGTCATTAGGTGCCAAGTCAGGACTATACGGCGGATGACCCATTAATTCGATGTTTTGGGTGCTCAAAAATGCAGTTGCTTGAGCCGATGTGTGAGAGCTCGCATTGTCCTGGTGAAGAGTGATCCGTCTTTGGCGATTGGTTTTCCTAATTTCTTGGAAGACAACTGGCAAACAAATGGTTGTGTATCACTCAGAATTTACTGTTCTGCGTTGTTCTAGTGGTACGGTTGCGACATGTCCAGTTTTTCCGAAAAGACATGCGACCATTTTAAAGGCAGCCCTCGTATAATCAGCCCTCTCCGAGGTATACTGGGTTCGCCGCAGTAATAGGTTGGCATGGCCGTAAGTTTTTTCCTTCTAGCGACCCGCTTCATTTAACCTAAATGCACTCATGGTATGTAGATCTACTGGAATAACGTGTTTCAGTGTGTTGAGAGTCTCCCTAGGATATGATCTAATTGCAACGACCGCTTTGCACAGACTGATTTGTATTTTGCCAAGTAATTTATTTTTGTAATCTCTTCCAAGAGTTTTCCACTAAACTACCGAACCGTATAACAAAAATTCATCATGTAACCGTCTTATATAGCCATATGTACGAGTACTTTAAGTTGAAAATCCAGTATTAAGTGTGACTAACAAGAAAAAGACTCAGTATCGCTGTTTTGGAACGTTACCTCTGCGAACTTGCTGCAAACGAAAAGTCAGCGTTAAAGAGTCTTCAAGATGAGTTTCATTAAGTGTTGTCTTGGACCTGTAATAATTTTGTGGTCTGGGTACTGGGATTCATTAAGGGGCATCAGACAAGCAAAACCGATTTAATATGGCTAACCCTAGGTGTTTTACAGATTTGCCTTATCGAAAGTCGACTGCGTTTGCATTTGCAACATAAAGGTCTGTATGTATGAGTAAGAATGGGGACCAGGTTTGGATCCGATGAAATGTGAATGCCCGGTATTGGCTGGATTCTAGAGCAATTAAGGGTATCTTAGCTTACATTAGGGGCTTAAGAGTGCCTTGAGTGCGGGCTAGTGATGTTGTATTGAGAAATATATATCTTCTAGCTCACATTATCCCTCTGCCGTAGGGTCAGTCAACCACTTAATATGCCATAAATGTTAAATTAAACCCTAAACATCCATTGCCAGTAATTTATACCATGGCGCTGTAAAATTTAATAGAATGTGCACATTATACCCTGCCTTAAATTCAACGCTGAAAATCTTTATATAAAATAAAATCAAATAACTTCATGGCGTGCGGTGATAGCATTCAACTGAAAAAATAATTTTGAACTCTTATTTTCATTGAAGTATAAAGCGGCTGTATACGTTCTCTGACATATTCATACCGATCTGCGTGCATAAATTTAAATAATCCTACATGTCTACGTATACGCAAACTTTTGTAAAAAATCAATCCCACATATTTAATTGCTTTGGTTTGCACTGTTGAAATTATTTATTCTCCCAGTTCAACTGCAATTTTTTTATGTCAAGTGTGTCACCACTGGTTAGCCTTTTGATGTCAAATAGTAGCTTATACAGAATATTTTTCGAAATAATAGCGTTCGTACATCGAAAATTGTTATTACGAGCTTTTCACATATACATACATATATAAGGGCATAATCGTACGCCCAAAAGGCCGTGTATGCATGTAAGTGTGTTCATTTACATACACACAAACAGTGGCTGTTCTGAAATTTGCCCTGAAGGTAATTTATAAATTTTATGGAAGTAGTGCAAAACATGTGCAGAGTGAAATGGTTGGACACTAAGTCGTCCACATATTAAAAATTAAAATTAAATATAATTTGGTTGGTTGGTTGGTTCGAGTGGTGATTCTTCCAGAAACAAACTAGCGCTTCCGCACCATTTTGTTGCCACATCCTCGTTACCAACTTGTTTACCAGTTATTTACGGTATGACTACATCCAGCCTGTGCGATTTAAAAACGTTATTAGGTTGTTGACATCTAAGCCAGACAGTTGTTCGAGACCATCGAACAGCGGTTTGTCCAGGGTTATCATTCTGTCTTTCCATAGGGCAGGGCACAGAGGAAGTGACAGATAGTTTCCTTTTTCTCCGATTGTTTAAAACTGTGACAGTATACACATATGTTGTGAGGGATGCCCATTTTGGCTGCTTGTTCTGCGACAGAGCAAAAGCCAGTTATGACTGTCGACTGTCTCCAGGCGCCCCGTCCTTTCATGTTTAACAATGTTAACGATTGTTTGAGGTTGTAGGTGGGCCATAACGTTCTGGTAATTTTGCATTTCGTCTGGCCTCTCCATCTACAATCCGCGATTCGGAGGTATTTTAAGGAAGTTGTACTCTTGACTCCACCTAATGTTGTGAATACCGATTCTGCAAGAGCGTTATTCATGGCTGATCCCCTTTTTGCCAGTTCATCTGCTTTTTCGTTACCTTCAATATTACGATGTCCCGGGACCCACATTAAGTTAACATTATGGTTTTCACTTAAGGTGGAAAGGCTATTCCTACTTCGTTCCACATCATAGAGGTTGTTGTAGCTGAATCCAGTGCCTGGATTCCAGCTTGGCTATCCGAAAGAATAGCAATATTGCCCTTAAAAGAGAAATCTGCGATTACTAACCTACAAGCTTGCCTAATTGCCAGTACTTCCGCCTGGAAGACACTGCTTGCGTTATGGAGACGCTCAGATTTTTAAATTTTAAGTTTATGAGAATATATACCAGCGCTAACACCACAATCCATTTTAGAGCCGTCTGTATAGACCATTCCTTCGTAGATGGAAAGAGAGTGCCAAAATTCCTATTGAATGTTACCGTCTGGACGATATAGTCAGTCCTCACCGAGGTTAACTGAGTTTGTCGCAATAATGGACTGGCATGACCATACGTTTTTTCTTTACAGCGACCCGTCTTCTTAATGTGTAGGTCTATTGGCATAACGTGTGCCAGTGCATTTAGGGCCAGCTTAGGACATGATCTGATTGCACCGACCGTTATTGCACAGGCTGATCTTTGTATTCTGTCGAGTAATTTTGTGTTGTAATCTCTCCCTAGAGCTCTTCACCAGACTACCGAACCATACGATAAAATTAGGCGTACAACCGCCTTGTACAACCATAATGTATGCTTAGGTTGAACACCCCATCTTCTTCCAAGCATACGCTTACAGGCATATAAAGAAATTTCTGCTTACCCGTTCTTCGATATTTAATTTCCAGCTAAGTTTGAAGTCCAAAGTTATCCTAAGTACTCCCAGTGTGCAGTCAAAGTGAGAGGGTTTTTCCGTTAATATATGGTAGAGTAAAGATTGGTGCCATATATCTGGTGGTAAAAAACATGAGTTCTGTTTACGCGGGTTTAAACTTAGAACACAGCCTGTTGTCCAAGAATTAAGCTTGCCTAGTGCCCTTTGAATGATCCCACTGATCGTATTAGGACACAGTCCTGACGCCATTAGCACCACATCATCAGCGTACGCCACCGCTTTTACCCCAGCTCTTATAAGGTTTACTACGATTTCGCTAATCACATATAACCAAAGAAATGGGGATGATACAAACGCTTCGGCTTTGAAAGTATTCCATGCGGTAGCAGCTGGTGGTAGAAGAGGAAGGGGAAGGCCTCCTCTGCGTTGGAAAGATCAGGTGGAGAAGGACTTCAAGATAAACCCTCTTTAAAACTACTTCACGTATCTATTGAACATTTGAGTCAAATTCGAGTGGGGCCAACCGAATCAGTGCGTCTGCATATATTCACACTTCACACACACACATACGAGTACATTGCTACAGACAAAATAGATGTGGTATGTTAGTTTATGCAAATAACATTTTGTGGCGTGGTGAGTGATGCGCTGAAATCCGACACCTCGACCATTTGAGGTGTTACGCATTATTATGTTGTTATAATTTTGCAAACGTGAAACCCTAATCACACAATTCGGGTATGATGAAATGCTTTTGAATAATTTACTATGAATATTGGGCATTTCAGACACACTCGTATGTAAGTATATAATATACACATATACATACGTATGAGCATAAATGGGTGTGAGTACGCGTATACGTATGCCTTTACCCTTCACGTAGACCAAAACCCCAAATATCCCAAAGGAGAAACTTGAAATTATTTATTATATCTGCAAAAAAATAAAAAATTAAAAGAATTTGGTTCAACCGAAATTAACCGATTTTGGCAAATTCATTTTAGCACATTTCAATTTGATATCCTAAAGAAGAAACAGCCCTACTTACTTATATTTGCATACGAGTAAGGCATACAAATGGGACTTATGTATGCTGTAGAATACTTTATTTTGTTTGATACTTGTGTATTTGCTAAGTAAAGTTGTAACAACGATCCAACTAATCTAAAAGCTACCTATAAAATGTTAAATTTGATTGAACATTTTACCTCTTATGCTTAAATAGTATTAAATAAAGTATAGTATAAAATATTATAGGTATCGACAGAATACAAAACAAAGTTTAATTAAAAAAAGTGCGTGTAGCGTAGTACACATAACAGAAGTGAAACTTTCAAGGCAGACAAAGAAAGAGGGAGAGACCCGAGCGAGAATGAGAGAGAGAGAGAGAGAAAGAATATATATCTAAATAAATTCACAACATTTGCCGAGAATACAAATAGACAAAATTTACAAAAACAAACGGAGAAGAAATGATTTGAGGGCATGCACTTGGAATGCCCGGTCCCTTAATGGGGAGATGCCTCTGTCCGGCTGGTTGATGTCCTCGTGAGAGTAAAGGCTAACATCACTGCCATCCAAGAGATGTGGTGGACGGGGCAAGGCAAGAAAACCAAAGGACCTTGCGACGTCTACTACAGCTGCCATGTAAAGGAACGCAAATTCGGTGTCGGATTTGTTGTGGGAGAGAGACTTCGTCGCCAAGTACTGTCGTTCACTCCGGTGAACGAGCATCTCACAACAATCCGCATAAAAGCCCGTTTTTTCGCTAATTTGCGTCCACGCCCCGACAGAAGAAAAGAACGAAGCGACCAAAGATTCCTTCTATGAGCGCTTGGAACGTTCCTATGAGCGCTGCCTTCGCCACGACATAAAAATCGTGCTTAGCGACTTCCACGCCAGGGTGGGCAAGGAGGGAATTTTTGGTCCCACAGTCGGAAAATTCAGCCTGCACAACGAAACATCCGGCAAGGGACAGAGGCTAAATTATTGAGGGAACACTTCTCGAACCTGTTAAACAGTTATAGCTGCGCAAGTCGCAGAGAATTTGAAGGTCCCGATACCCCAATCGTCGACGACGGAATTGACGTCCCGCTACCCGACCATGACAAGGTGAGAATAGCGATAACGCGGCTAAATGACAATAAAGCCGGGGGCGCCGACGGACTGTCAGCTGAGCTATTCAAACTTGGCGGCGAGGAGCTGGTAAGGTGCGTGCATTAGCTCCTATGCAAAATACGTATAAAATATTTGATAAGAGCGTACAACTGTTGGCATATGCCGATGATATTGACATCATCGGCCATAACAACCGCGCTGTTAGTTCTGCCTTCTCGAAACTGGATAAAGAGACAAAGCGAATGGGTCTGGTGTTGAGCGAGGACAAAACGAAGTACCTCCTGTCTTCAAACAAACAGTCGGCGCACTCGCGTATCGGCATCCACGTCACTGTAGACAGCTATAATTTCGCATCTGCAAAATAAAGGGTTTTCCAATAAGAAGTGTTATTTTGATAAAAGATCAATGGTTTCGTTGTTTGTGTGACATGTAGCGCCG
The DNA here is from genome assembly GCA_037575425.1 of Anastrepha fraterculus. Taxonomy (NCBI): domain Eukaryota; kingdom Metazoa; phylum Arthropoda; class Insecta; order Diptera; family Tephritidae; genus Anastrepha; species Anastrepha fraterculus. Next base: position 21,341 of record JAYXIM010021918.1, on the reverse strand, counting down.
TCTTGCTGAAAATAAACCTTGTCCAGATAAACACCATCCAATTTCGGCCATAAAAAATCGTTAATCATCTTTCGATAGCGCAACCCATTCACCAATAACACCTTTTATTGGAAAACCCATTATCTGAAGGTATCTAAAACTTTTTAAATCAGGCCTGAAATTCTCTTGAAAAAGTTTGAAAGTCATAACATAGATTTTAACATAGATGGTTTTTGTTATTTAAGCTATATTTTGATAAGAAAGATATAAAAATAAATAAATAATTTTACCAAAAATACTCTATGAAATACCCATTTTTATATATTTTCTATTTATTCCACATTTAAGATATGACTGTATGTATTCTTCAAATAATGCCTAGTTCAAATCCGTAACGATAGATGGCGGGCCCTGTATGAGCCACGAGTGTTAAAATCTTCTAATCTCGCTGCGATAGCCTGAGACAGCGTAAGTTGACATGAAAACGAATTTGGGTAATTTCCTTGTGATTGATGCTATGTGACAGATGACACTGCAGCAATTTCATGTGATGGCACTAAATATTCTTCTTGGTACTAGGGTGTTTGTTGAATGTATGTTGAAGCCATGTTTTACAACTGACATTTTTTCTTCCTACTTAGCCCTTTTTTTAATTGAGTGAATCTCGAACCTGGTCAAACGAATACTAGTCATACACAAACCCACGCGGCTATGACGTCCTTTGGAACTTTTAACACTCTCTACTTTCGCGCTAGCAAACATATGACGAAATGCAGATGTAGGTATTTGCATATGCTTCAACGAATTCCATGAATTCACCTTAATTCAACGAACATGATACACATCGTCATGCACACAAAACCACTGCAGCTAAAAATAAAACACTTAAAAAATTATGCATTAATTTCAAAAACAGCAACCGTCATCAAAAATTGAGCTTCAACTGAATTCTAATTTAGCACAGCGGTGTCCTGCAGAAATTTTATCAATTTTTTTTGTAGATATCCAAAAACAGTATTTAAGATTAAAACTAGTTTTCGATTTCCTCATATTTGCGTTTTTGTTGCCAGCTTTTACTGCCATACCTTTTTTTCAATAAGACCATTTCCAGGTGCAGCAACTTCATTTTCTCGCGATGCGATTCCCTAGGATTGACTTACATACCCTCAGAGTGTATGTGCATGCGTGTGCATATCAAGTTTTTCTACTTCTAGTGTATTTTCACTCTTATCCGGTTGTCAAAAGTTGATTGGGGCAAAGAGTGAACAAAATCGAAAAGGTGGCACGAAACAACAAACAAAACATGCACGAAAAATATCAAACTGTGATAAGATTCAACGCTTATCCTTCCAGTAACCTCCATAAAACCTATATAAAGGGTGTTTAGATATTTAGAATTATAAATTTAAACACCACCATAAGCAAATATTTTCTTTTAAGATTTATGGCATTGAGACCGAAAAAGATATCGAGGAAAGTTATGAAATCTTATGCTTTCATAGATTTTATTATGGACTCACATCATACAGTGCCGCTCAACTGAATAGGTTTGAAAATTATTTCTTCTATTTTTTCTTCTCCCTTTGTTCCTATGGCATTTTTTCCTTCTTTCTTTTTTGTTTTGATTCATTCATTTGTTTACTCATAATATGACAAAAAAATGTAACGGGTTTTATGCAACGGTAAATCAGAATTTTGCATTCATCGAGAAATTCACTAAATGTGTGGTCTATTTTTGGCTCATCTGATTAGGTTTGACAACTTTGACTTCACTTTTTGATTGACTGTGTGATTGAAAACATATAATTTCTTTGGTCTACTTAAATTTAAAGTAATTGCTATCATTTTTTTTAATATGGGTCGAGGAAAATCTTTAACCGATTTTGAAAAAGGTCAAATTAAAGGCTATATTGAATCTGGCCTAAAACATAATGAAAAAGCAAAGAAGATTGGTCGAAGCCAAAACGTGGTAAGCAATTTTCTTCGTAATTAAGCCGATTACGGGGAAAAAATGAAAGGAGAAAAAAAATATGCTTCAACAGCATCAGAGAGGCGACTAATCCTTCGAACTGCCTCGAATTCCCACCTCTTTGCCAGTAAAATCCGGGATGAATGCGGTGTAAATGCTAGTTTGGCACCGGTAAAACGAGTTATTCGGAGTGCTAAACACTTAAAGAGATTAAAAATTAAAAAAAAAACCTCCTCTCAATGATGCACAGAAGGAAGCGCGTCTTCGATTTGCGCGGGATCACATGACATGAAACAAGGAATGGAAGGCTGTGGCCTTCTCCGACGAAAAGAAGTTCAATCTCGACAGACCGGATGGCTACAACTATTATTTTATGATATTCGAAAAGAGGAATGCTTTTTGAGTCGTCATCACTCCTGTACACGAGGCGTAATGGTTTGGGGAGCCATATCGTTTTATGGAACTTGCGAGCTTCAGTTAGTTTCATCAAAGATGAATGCAAATGTCTACAAGACTGTGCTCCAAAAAGCTTCTCCCCAGTTTTCCGAAAATTTTGGACCTATTCAATGGACGTACCAACAAGACAAAGCCCCCATCCATACAGTCCGGGTTACAAAACAGTGGATTAAGGACCAGAATGTCAACTTGCTCGAGTGGCCGTCATACTCCCCAGACATAAATATTATCGAGAACTTTTGGGGACTTTTATCCAGCAGAGTGTATGAAGGGGGAAAACAATTTCAAGACTCAGCGACGCTGATTGAAGCGATTAAAAAAGCCTAGTCAACTATTTCACTGAGTGAGTTGGTATTATGATCGATCATTTGGCTGAAAACTTTTCATTTTGGGCTCATATATGTATACATCATTTTAAAGTATTCAAAGAGTATTCAAATACAGGAGTTTTAGAGTTTTCTATATATATTTTTAAGCCAAGGCACAGCCTACAAACACTTGCTTTTTATTTCATAGAGTTGGTGCCGCTTTTAGGATTCCAATTTTGGCCAAATTAACAACGACTTCCAATATGCATGTGATTTTTTATTTGTTTACCTATTGTTATCACCAACTTGATCACTTAATTTTGCTTAACTTATTTAAAAACTCATGAACTGAGTGCCCCAACAATTACATTGGACATATTGTATAAACGGCTAAAACATATAGGCAATGAACTGATTGAACACTATTGGTGTAGTCCTGCTAAAATCTTTCCTAATATCGGCGAAGAGCTGAGTAAAAAAAGCGAAAAACATTTGACTCTATCGACTTGATGCCTGAACTTCTGAAATTAGGATAAGTAATACTAATATCTTCATGAAAATTGGAAAGAGCAATTTGCTATCCAATGAGGTTGCAGACAGAGAGGGACATTATCGTGCAACTTTTTAAACAAATATTGGAACAAGCGCCCGAGTTGTAGAACCAAAACGCTTACTTCCGAACCATTACTCGGAACTGAGTAGGCAATTGAACAGGAACTCGCTTTCTCAACGAACGAAAATTATGAGATATACAGAATGCAGAACTGTGGCCAACATCAGACCGTTAACCTACTCTCAGCGATTTTGAAGGAATCAGCAGGGGAAAAACTGAGATCACTAACATAATACTTCGTTGCCGTCTCAACAACGACTGATTGGACGAGTGTATGAATGGGTGTGAACTGAATGAGCAGGATTCTGATGCCAAATACCCGATAGCGTGGAGGCCGAATTTCCTCTAAAATATGGCTTCGGATAGCAAAACCTTTTAATCTATTGTAAGGCTCAAATGCTTAGATAATAACATTCCTTGGATCATTTGAGAAGAAAATTCTTTGGAGGTCTTATACATGCCTTATATGATAAAACGGATGAACAGTGTAAGCTTTACAGATTCACATAAATAATATGGTTGAATGAGATTCAAAGATATGGACATGGATGACATTACTCAATGACAAGTGAAGAAGAAGGTCTTCTCTATGTTGAATAGACCGAGTGTGGAAGGACTTCATCAAATTAGTGGTCCTAATTGGCGCCAGTTAGCATGACAAAGATGTGGTAGTAAAGTGTAACCACAAAATTGTATTATAATTTATGATTTAGTGCTGTCATATACGGGTAGCGCCGAATTTCGATTTTATTTAGCTCTTGATACTACTGAGTCTATACATAAACATTTTCAAACCCTAAACGCCACATAAATAATACCTGGTTTTCATTTAGTCACACTTGACACCAAATGTGATCGTATAATATCAGTTTGCAGTCAGATATGACCATCTATTGTCATAATAAATTACCAAAGAAAAAATTTCAAGTTGTTAGTTACTTAGTGCCACATACTTGCTCGTCACTGTGCAATAATTAATGTGAAAGAATGCAAATTTTTAAACGAGATTAGCTTTTTTATTCAAAATAATCTGCTCCAAAATTTTGTTGTTGCAACAGCTTCTTCACTCGACGGGAGAATGATTTCAAGGATCAGAAGAGATGGTTGGAACTGGAACCAAATCTGGTAAACAAGGTGGTACTTTAATTCATTAGGCGGCATCAAAATATTCGTGTAAACATGTGAATTATCTTAAAGCGAAAAGATTTTGGTTTTTTGCTGTAAAACAGGTATTTTTAACGAATCTTTTCATTCAGCTGATCTTAAAAGCTGTAACAATAACCAAAGTTTATTGTTCCACCTTTCTCAAGATAATCAATAAACAAAAAAAAAACTGCTGTCATACCCTTTTTTTGCTGATCGTTCTTACTTCACCCACGTTGGAGTTGAACAACCAGCATCAGTTCACTGTAAACGTTCAGGATCTGCATGGCATCAACAAAAATGTCATCCATAGTTGTAAAATACTGCAGAAATTCTTTTTTTCTGGTTAAAGCGCGGAAAACTTCATTTTTGATTCAGTTTTTGTGTATGTAATCGTTAAGAAATGCGACACTAATTTTTGGAATAGGTTTTCCACATGCACTTCGTTTGAAATGTGGAGTATTCAATCATATGAGAGCCTATGGATAGATTTCGTGTCAATTGATAAAAGTATTTCAGACATTGTCCTACAATTAAACCTGTTTTCCGAAAAATTTACGACGATTTCCAAAGTATGATACTTAGATGGCTTGATATGGAATCGGGCTGTGGTGTCAGTCTCAGCAATTTCACGCATACCCAAACTTGGAAATTCATAAAAAATAGCTTACAATATCTCTATTTCTGATTCAACTTCAACTAGCTTGTAAACAAAGAATGTGTTGACTGATCAATATAAATTTGTTTAGCGTTCAAATGGGAAATAAGTATTAAGACGGTGTATATGCCTATATTAGGGCGGGTCGATTTAAAAATCGCTCATTGCTCTGTGAAAATCGTATTCTAGGGATCAAAATAAGAAACTTTGCCGAAGGAACCATACCTCTAAAACGAATTCTGATGTCTCCCAATTTGGGTCGAACGAAAAATCCCACTTTGACCCATTTAGAGTGCTCCAATCGAGTCCAAATGTATGACCGACCCCCACTAACTTTGGATGGCCGATCCACCCATGCCAGTGTCACACCCCCTGGAACTCCCCTGGGGGGTTCCCCATACAATCATTTCAAAATATCACCATTTTTGGCCTTTACATGAGAAAAGAAACTAAAAAGTTCGACCCAAATTGGGGGACATCAGAATTCGTTTTAGAGGTATGGTTCCTTCGGCAAAGTTTCTTATTTTGATCCCTAGAATATGATTTTCACAGAGCAATGGGCCTAATATATATATATGTATATATATATAATTGGCGCGTACACCCTTTTTGGGTGTTTGGCCGAGCTCCTCCTCCTATTTGTGGCGTGCGTCTTGATGTTGTTCCTCAAATGGAGGAACCGACAGTTTCAAGCCGACTCCGAACGCTAGATATTTATTATGAGGAGCTTTTTCATGGCAGAAATACACTCGGAGGCTTGCCATTGCCTGCCGAGGGGCGACCGCTATTAGAAAAATATTTTTCTTAATTTTGGTGTTTCACCGAGATTCGAACCGATGTTCTCTCTGTGAATTCTGAATGGTAGTCACGCACCAACCCATTCGGCTACGGCGGTCGATTGAATGTTGATTATTTACTGTCCCTCTTCATTCCCAGCAATTATTATGTTTTGTAGTGGATTCGCTTATTTTATTTGAATAAATCAAAAAATATAACCAGCAAATGCTACACAACACAGCTATACGAACAGGCGCAGTTTTAGTGTTTTAATCTGAAAACAGGAAGATATCAATATCGTACAAAGTTGCATTTCGGGTCTTTGTCATTTCAAAAGATATAGACAGAAAATATGTATTTACAATATTAACATTATTAACATTAAATTACTTAATTGTACAACATAATAGATTTATAATAGATTTTATAAGTGGTTGCATTTGCCCAAATTCATATCCATGAATGATTGGGGATACTTCAGTGGCACTCGCACTTTTGAACCGAATATTTTCAATATTTGCAAAAAGTAACATTTATATTTACAAACAACATTTTTGAAATTATGTGTGACTTAAATCTCTATAATTTTACTGCTCTGTTCTCTGGTATGTAGTTAGGGTTACGTATACGACATGTCCGCTTCCGAGTGTAATATCACGTGCAGGACTTATATGGTTTACAAAGCATTTTGAAGTAGCTGTGTAGCTCCTTTAAGCCTTAATTTTAATTGTTCAAAATAACTGTAAGTTTGTCAAATCATATCTGAGTTCACCAACATTTTCCTGCGCATGCGCCATTTCTCACTCTTAGCCATTGAGTGAATGTGCCGTCATTTCGTTGTCTTGAATTTGAGGAACTCTAAGGTGGGGTGAATATAAATTCAATTACTTGGTTTTCCAGTAAATAAGTAGAAGCGCTCTATGTCGGGTACGTAGGCGACATGAATTTTTATTACCATAATTAATGTACTCTGTGCAAGTCTCAGTCCAACAAAAAATTTAAAAATTGTTTATGTATGATGCGCCACATCGTTTTATCTTTCCTCTAGAAATAGCAACACAATAAAAAAGTGTTGCAGCCAAATATGGCATTACTAACTTTTTTTTTATTTATGTGCTTAGAATCATCTGAATGGTCACATAAATGACACAAAAGCGTCTTTGCAGACCCAAATATAAATTTTACCAGAGACTATTTAAAATTCATTTAACCGCAAATGTAATTATCTAAGATGGTGTTTTTAGCTATATTTCATTCTTCTTCTAAATTATTTGTTCTTCTATATTTTAAGTTGTCGTTTTTTTAAAAGAAATGCAAATTTAAGAAAAAGTTTAAAAATAGTTAAAATAATCCCCTATTCCAATAAGTAAAGTTAAACTAGGCTTCGGGTTTTATGAGAATGGGTGTTCCACTTTAAGTTCAATTCGCACATTGCGTGGACTATGGATATTATATTTCTTCCTCAAGGCGGTGCCAATGGACCCTTAGCGAATGAAATGTCTAGAGCACATTATTTCATAAAAAAAACTATAGTTTCGTCATAGAAAGTCATAGACACTTTTATTATGCGCGTGCTGTATTGCCAGAGAACTCGTGTTTTTTTGTTTCATACATAACTAAACTGAAAAATATGTTAAAAGAAACCATTTATTTTGACGATTTTCGTTATTTAGAAAATAAAATCTGCGGTCTTACTGAACCACACTGACCCATTAGCTTTGCAAAAAATTTACCTGATAGAACTCGCTGTGGCTAAATATTTCGAATACTCGTATATCGGGTCGTATTCGGTTCATGTTCTGAATGTCTATTACCTCCGTATCTATTTTCATATTGAGAAAAATAGAGTTAAGGTTGTTGAAACAGCTTGTCCTTATAGTGAAGATGTAATGTTGTTACACATCCCAAGCTGTCCTTTGCCTTAACCATTAGCACACCAGAAGGGCAGAGTAAGGATCTATTCACTAGATTAGCTGCATGGATTGTTGTATGTGACGAGATCACAAGTCAGAAAACATTCTGATTTAATTGTGTACAAACCAGATGGAAGGAAAAAAAAAAAGTAAGATTCAGTCTGCATTGGCATCATCATCAAGTGGTGATTATAGTTTGGCTGAGCTTTAGCTTTGTCCACAATCCTCTTCTATTCTGCAATAGTCATGCCAACAGACCTCTTCGGGCACGGTTCGTTAGAGTACTTGTTGCTAATAAAGATTGTTGAGAGTTGCTGTCCTGCATGTGCGCAGTGTGTCCTAACTATAGAAACCTTTGGGATTTTTTATTTATAACGGCGTCTCCTCATCGGCATAAGGTCAGCAAATCGCAGTTGCCGCGTATGGATTCAAATAACATTCGGAGTACTTTTATTTCGAAAAATCTCAATCTCATTTCATTTTTGCTAGTCATTATACCACATTCGCAGCCGTAAGACAGCACCGGCATTATTATTGACTGGCGAAGTAGTAATAAGTAAGAAGTTTAGATTTCAGAAATTTTGTGTGTATGTAATACGTTTTATTTACTGCCACAATTCTGCCATGTATTGCGTCGTGGTATGTGGAGTGCTGTTGCCATTTTTTATTAGAAAGTTACCGTATATTTAAAGTGATGAACTTCATCAGCGGTGAATGTCCCCAATTTTCATATTCTCAGGACTTCGCCTCTCTTCGCTGCGCGAGATCTCCGATATTTAGTTTTGCTCGACTTTCAATGTTACGGAAGGCTTCAAATATATACATTTTCTTCTTTGCCACTAATGCGATATCGTCAGCATTCGCGATTTTTATTCATTGACTGCTTAGAAGACTTCCAAGCTTGACTTCATTTCTTAGAGGAGATTAGAAACAGATCTAGAAACTGAGTCGCCTTACCAACAAATCAAGAAGATTGAGAAATTTATGATTTTTTTTGGTATAACTAGAGATAAACGGATTATTAATAAGTAACCCTAGAATACTAACCAGTCCACATTCAACAAGTTAAACATAATTTCAATATTCCTATTTTTCGAACTGCGACTGAAATGCCCATTTTTTAGCTCTTTTTCTCAATTTTAATTCTTTAATTTCAATTTCACATTGTGAGCTATGCGACTTAGATATTTTAAATAATAAAATGAAAAGGAATTACGAACGATATGCTATGCAACAATATGGGTAGGATAATAAATTTGAAAGTCTCGTGGTGATAGAGTAGGTTAATACGAAGTTCCAGTAGTTGTGCATTCAGAATGTAGAATTTTAGAAGTGATTTGTCTTAAGAAATCTGTTCTTGCGTTTGTTTGCTGTCTCGCAATTTGAATAGTTGGTGCTAAAGTTCCCACGAAAATGTCGAAAATAATTCTTCCGTAATTTCCAATAAAGTTTTCTCAGTATACAACATTTTCAATTCCTTTGCTTTTCTCTGTGTCTGGGGCTCCTACAAAGTTGCCTACACAAACGCACACAATCAACTTCGGTATGCAAAAGTGTGGGCGATTTTGGGTTAATGTATAAGGTATAAAAGAACATTTGTTGCATCTTCCGGTCACCGTTTTTGAAAATACAAACAGATTTTGAGACATACTCTGTGGGCAAAAAGTAAGGTGAATTATGTTGTAAAATGAAAAATCTTTACTTATTCTTGTAAATCAATTTCATCCCCTTCAAAATAATCCCCTCTCGATGAAATACACTTATGCCAACGATTTTTCCAATCCCCGAAACACGCCAAATAGTACATTTCCGGTATAGCCATCAGCACCTTCTTCGCTTCAGCTTTTATCTCTTCAATCGACTCGAAACGCGTTCCCCGGAGTGGTCTCTTGAGTTTTGGGAATAGCCAGAAGTCACACAGAGCCAAATCAGGCGAATACGGTGGTTGCGGAACAATATGCGTGGAATTTTTGGCGAAATGGTCACGAAGAACGAGTGCAGTGTGAGACGGTGCATTATCGTGATGCAAAAACCAAGAGTTGTTGGCCCATACATCTGGTCTTTTTAGACGAACTGCTTCACGAAAACGACGCATACCGCTCAAATAATATTCCTTATTAACAGTTTGGAAGGAATTTATAGTGTACCAGACCCCGAAAATCGAAAAAAACTGTTATCATGACCTTTATTTTTGAACGACTTTGACGTGCTCTTTTCGGTCTGGCCTCGAATTTAGCACGATATTCGCTTGATTGGTCGGTTGTTTCAGGGTCGTAAGCATAAATCCAAGGCGCATCTCCCGTAATGATGCATTTGAGCTTGTCCTGATAGTCTGAAAGCATTGTTTCACACACATCAACGCGACGACTTTTTTCCAAGAAATTGAGAGTTTTCGGTACCAAACGAGATTTGACTTTTCGTAGGCCCAAATGGTCTTTCAAAATGGTTTTCACAGATCCTTCTGATATTCCGATCATATCAGTAAGGTCTTTAACAGTCAAACGACGATTTTTGAGCACTAACTCCTTCACTTTATTGACGTGTTGGTCATCTGTTGACGTCGATGGTCGTCCGGAGCGCTCCAAGTCATCGACACGTTCTCGACCCTCTTTGAAGTCTTTGTACCACTTATAAACATTTTTCTGCGACATGGTCGAATCACCAAATGCCTTCTGCAACATGCTAAAGGTTTCCGCAGCCGAAATTTCATTCCGCAAACAAAATTTGATGGCACTTCTCTGCTCAATCAAATCAGACATTGTAAAAATCGAAAAATGCACTCTTGATCGTTTGGTAAACACAAGCGTAAATATATTTCTGATAATGACATTCACATGAAAGTTGGCGCAGATGTTACTAACAGTGCTGCCAACTCATGAAAAAAATAACTAGAGCGTAATTCTAATCCCGCGAAGTTTGACAAATAAATTCACCTTACTTTTTGCCCAACATAGTTCATGTTTTCATTTAATTCCATTTTAATTTTAGTGCTTAAAGAGTTTCACTTTTTATTTAAAATTTCCACTTGAATATTTTCTAGAATTATTCATTTTTTGGGAAGCCTTATGACCTAAATACATAATATACAAATACATTGTATACAATACATATACATATTGCTATGGAAATAAGTTTTTGACCTTTCTTAGCCAAAATTACGAATTATTTCAACAATTATATATTACATGATATTATGTGAGGTATGTGAAATTGGAAGCTACAACTTTACTTCATCTTTCAGGCAGCAAACGGATTTCTCTGACAAAGAATTAATGTTCTTTTGACTTAGTCCATTGAGCGAACTTGCAATGCTCTCGTAAGAACTTAACCGCTCTCCAATAAGGGCCGACTGCATTGATTGGAACAGATGGTAATGCGAAAGTGCAATGTCTGGGGAATACGGCGGGTGGGGCAAGAATTGCCAATTCAGTCCCTCTAAATATTTCTGGATCGGTTCAGCAACGTACATATAGACTGGCGTAGTCATGCAGCAAAATCAGTTTGTCATGTCAACCGTCCCATTCCGGCCACTTTTCTTTGAGAGCTCGATTCAAACGCATTAGTTGCAGTTGGTAACGATCGCCAGTGATGGTTTCAGATGGCTTAAGGAGTTCATATTAGATGACACCCTTTTGTTCATATTAGATGACACTCTGTCAATGGACCTGGTGCACCTGGCAGGCTTCAACATTTGCGATGCTTAGGTTTATCATAATAGATCCATTTTTCATCACCACTGAGGATGCGATGCAGAAAACCTTTTCTTTTCTGTCGTTCAAGAAGCATCTGAAGCATGACTTCCCGCAAATGTAGTTTTTCCGGGATCTTCACGATTCAAACGAATGTCAACTACTGCGATCGAAACCCAACATATACACTTTCAAATCACCAGTATATTACTAGACCGAACACAAAAATAGTATCAGCAGCGACACCTCTTTTACGAGGGTGGAAACTTATTCCCATACCCAATATATAATATAACATTTTTAACATTTATATCATTTTTAATAAAATGAATACATTTACTGAGATGGTACATAAAGTATATTGCTTATTTGATAGGTTATTTTGCACGAAACGAACACAAACACGAAAATGCATCTACAGGGTGGGCCAAATAAGACCAGCTAATGTTAAACACAAATAACTTTTGCAATAATCATTTATTTTGGTTAATTGTTTTTATAAATTGAATATATTTTATGGAAATTATGTATGAAATATTACATCAGCCAAATGTTCACCATTTTTCTCGATACAAAGATTGGCTCTTTTTACCGCGTTTTCCAATGCACCACATAATGTTTCTGGTTGAATGCTCAGTATTTCGTCGCGAATATTTTGCGTTAGCTGTCTTCAGTCTCTGGTTTATTAAGCTACACTTTGTCTTTTAAATATCCCCATGAAAAGAAGTCGGGCGCAGTCAAATTTGGCAAACGAGGTGCCCAAGAAAAATCTGAATTTTTGAAAATCAGACGTTCGCCAAAAATTTCTCGCAGCAGGTTCATAGTTTGCCTAGCAGTATGCGCAGTTACTCTATCCTGTTGAACCACAAATTAGGATACTGCTCCGCCATTGGCCGCAAAAAGTTTTCAATCAATGTTCTGTAAGACGCTCCTGAAATCTATTCCTGCGTTTCATCCTCACTTTCGAAGAAATATGGACCGATAACTCTAGTGGCCATAACACTGCACCAAACAGTACATTTAGAAGGGTGCAACTGATGTTGGTGTGTTGCCCTTGGATTTTCAGTGCCCCACAATCTACAGTTTTGTTTGTTGACATAATCATTTAAATGGAAATGCACTTCATCCGACACATGCCGATATTTACGCTGCGTTAAAACAATTGATCGTTGATAAGAATAGAACAACTCGACAACTTAACGCGTTGTGTTGTACTGTAGGGTTCCATAATAAATTTCCAACAATTCAATTATAACCTACAAAAAGAGAAAAAAAATTATGTCAAAAATAAAAAAGTTAGTTTTTTATATAATATAAGGCAATCAAACTATTACGCTTGAAATCCATTACTGATTTTCTTTTTCACATTTACTCTCGGCAAAGCGCTTTCGTGCGCTTGTTAACAAGAATTTGGTCTATCATTTAGTCAACTAACAGACAGCGGGCGGTCTGAAGTTGGTTACACTTCGAGTTCCGGACCCTGTAGCATACGAGGCCAACATTAACTGCTCGAAACAAAATTATAAACGTTGGTGTTTCCAACTGGCGCCATATCTTTATCCACCTGATCTTTCCAGCGCAGAGAAGGCCTTCCTCTGCTACCGCCAGGTGATAACGTATTCAATACTTTTAGAGCTGGAGAGTTTGTATCCATTCGGACGATATGACCCAGCCAACAAAGCCGCTGGATCTTTATTCGCTGCGCTATGTCTGTGTCGTCATAAAGCTCATACAGCTCACTGCTTCATCGCCTACAATACTAACTCTCACCAACGGGAAAGGTCCAAAATTCTTCCACAGAATCTTTCTCTCAAACTCTCCACCGGATGCCTCATCGGATGTTGTCATCGTATAAGCTTCTGGGTCATACGTTAGGACAGGCATGATGAGTGTCTTATAGAGTATTAGTGTTGTTCGTCGAGAGGATGGTTGCGTATGTAGAAGTTCTCGCAAGTGCCCTTCATTTGGGAGTGGACAGAACGATCCTGCTGCATACAGTCCAAGTTGCTCAAAGCTTCCGAGCTTCGCCCAGGTATCCTATGGATAGCTCCAGAACATCTGTTTGAGAGCGAGCTAATGTGAGAAAGCAAAACACTCAAGCATATCCAGTTGTGCGCTGGGTTTGAAACCCGCCACGTATAAACCCTTCTCCAGCAAAAACAAAACCAATGCCTCGGATGTGAACTGCTTATTCGTATCTATGCCATTGATATAAATATTAGAAAGCAATGGTACATCGAGCTTTGTCGTAAACCAATATCGAAGGTTACCTTTTTTGATCTCGCCAGTCACAGTTTAATGTTCACCATACTCCAGTTATTTCAGTTTTCCTATAGGTGATTTGTAAAACCCAAATTGATTTAATTCTGTTTTTAAGAGCGTTCACCCCTTCAAAGTCAGTGGCAAACTTTCGATTGCGTTGCCTCTTATAAAAACACCACCTTGGGGAGAAAAATGGCCAAACACCCAATAAAGGATGTACAGTCCTGTGCAAAAAAACCGGACAGCTAATTTATCCTATTTAAATTTCTATAGCTTGAGTATAAAGCTTCTTGGCGGTAAGTAGCTTTTTTTGTGTATAAATAGAACAGTTTTGAATTAATTTGTATCATAGTTTAACCAATAAGTGAAATAGTTGATACGTGGCAAGTGTTAATATCAAAAATATGCCAAGAATGGGTAGCTGTCGTTAAGGGGCAAATTATTGCACTATCACAGCAAAAATTGTCCGTACGTCAAATTGCTGCTAAAGTAGGCTTCAGCAAATCATCTGTTGCCAATTTTTTAAAGAAATTTGCAGAAACGGCTTGAACGGAGCGAAAGAAATGATCTGGACGACGAAAAAAGACGTCGCCTGCTGAAGACCGGATGATTAAGCGTATGTGTATCTAGGACCGTTTCAAATCTTCGGCAGACATCTGGAAGGAGTTCTTGGATGCAACTGGCGTCGAAATAGATTCATCTACTGTGCGTAGGAGATTGATAAATGCCGGTTTTGTAGGAAGACATCCCGCAAAAAAGCCGTTTTTGAACGAAAAAATACGTCAAAAACGATATCGATGGGCCAAAAGGAAGAATGTGATTTTTTCGGATGAATCCTAGTTTAACCTCTTTGGATCGGATGGTATCCACCATGTGAGGCGCAAGTCTGGCAAAAGACATAAAACTGGATGCATACTGCCTACTGTAAGACAGTCAGTTGGTAGAATGGTATGGGGCTGCTTCAGCTATGACGGAACGAAAGCACTGACTCTTATTGATGGTCGGGTGAACTTACATTTCAATTTTAAATAGGCAGTGTTTTGTTTAAATGTCGAATCAAAAAACCAATGATTTATTCCTTATTTGTTGCAGGTAAAAGAATTTATGGAAAAAACGGAATTGTCCAATTGGAATGGCCGGGTAACAGTCCCGACCTAAACTCAATTGAGAACCTCTGGGCCATTGTAAAGAAGCAGGCAGCTGAAAAAAAGCCGAAGAACAAAACTGACCTGGATAACATTATAATGGACACTTGGCACAACGATATTTCGGAGGAATTGTTGCAAACCCTGGTTACATCAATGCCGAGACGTACTAAAGCAGTAATTAAGGGGAAAGGCGGTGCGACCAAGTATTAAAACTTCAAATTATAACATTTATAATGAAATAATTAATTTTGTTTTGAATTAATTAGCTGTAAGATTATATAATAAGGATAAACTAATAATAAAACATGCGTTATTGACTATGCTAAAACAAATAAAGTATGAAATATGAAAAACACGTATGAAATTTATTGATTTTATTTCATACTTTTGTATTAAAAACACAATGAAATATAACACATTCAAACATATTTGATAAAATCCATACTACTTCAAAAAATGGAGTTTTCAGACTGTCCGGTTTTTTTTGCACAGGACTGTAAGAGCCAATGAAGTAAGAGTAATAAGATATATGTACATATGTATGTATATGGTAATTTTCCATACCTTGCAATTATTTATTTAATTTCTGTTGTTACTTTTCATCTTTGCACGCGCCATTGCTTCACCTAAGTAATGGTATATAAATAATTTCTTTCAGGAGTGTATAGAAATACTGGTACAGAATATTTTTCTCTTAACATTTATACACATTTTGTTAATTCTATTCAATTTTCATATCTGCATTTCTCGAATGTTTCGTTAATATCAAATGCCTTTGCTCTTATTAGGTATGTACAGATGTGTATGTGTTTGTAAATTGTTTATTCACTCGATTAGATGATTGTAAAATTCCCTTTTTTTATGCCTTCAACGCCTATTCATTCCAATTCTGTGCTTAATTAACTAAGTAAAGAGAAAAATCATTGGCATAGAATTTAATTTGAAAGCATAATCGCATAGCAGCTTGTACCTGTATTTACATATATCTACTTATACATACATACATATACATACATATATATTTGCATACGTACTTGCATTCAGTAATGAGATGCTATTCACTCTTTTAATATTAAATTTTTTCTGTGCGGATTTTTTAATGGGCTGGATGTGGTTTCGGTTTTTTACAGTGAATGTGATTGAGTGGGTTCAGCAATAGAATAGCGCAAACTCATTCAGCTCAGCCACCCCTCTGTTCTGAAGCTCACTGTATTTGGTGAACGAATGCACACTCACACTTACACAGTAGTAGTTATTTATGAGTTTTAGTTGTTAGCTTTAGAGCACTTTTGAGGCCTTCAACCGTCCGAATGCAAACTCCTGAATAACTTTGAAAAAAAAAAACAGCACAAAATATCACACTCCTTGTTGGTTAGCTGCTCTAAATAGATAAATACAAATCTAAATTTGGAATTTCAGTAAAGCTAATAGGATATATTGAAAATAAATGAAACAGTGAGAGAACTAAAGGAAGAGGTCAAATATCTAGGGTTAACCTTAGATAAAAAACTCACTTGGGAATCACATATAAATAATATAACAAAATAAGAAACGAAATCCTTGTGAACAACCAATCAATTACTAGGGAGATCCTGGGGCCTCAGCCCTAGTAAGGCCCTCTGCATATACACCCAAATGGCTAGACCAATCATACTGTATGGGGCACTTGTATGGTGGAGCAAATCTATCCAACAAACAGCGATAACCAAACTGGGAAAAGTACAAAGGCTTGCTTGCCTATGCATCACAGGGACTATGAGAACTACCCCAACAGCTGGCATGGAAGCACTCCTTAATCTCCCACCACTTCATATGTCAATCCAAGAGGAAGCAGCTACGCAAGCACTCATGCTACACATACCTAAATATCCTAAATAAAATCAAAAACACCATAAACATGGCTCAAGTTTCAGAGCACATTGACAGAGGGTTGTTTCACAAAAGGATACACAGTTACCTGTCCTGGGAGGATCGAGTGGAAAACAAACCCAAAATGGATGAATGATGACTCACAAAAATGGTACACTGATGGATCAAAAACATCTTATGGTGTAGGTGTAGGAGCAGGAGTAGTGGGGCCCAGAATCCACAAATCATTCACTCACACCAGGGACACCACCATCTTCCAAGCGGAATTATACGTAATAATGGAAGCAGCAAACATCATGCAACGTTGAAACCACAAGAGAGTAAAGATTAGAATACTCTCGGACAGCCAATCAGCTCTAAAACCTTTAGATAGCTATACCTACAACTCAAAAGCTCTCTTAGAATGCCACAAGGCACTCAATAACCTGGCATCCAAAAACAATGTCTCATTAATTTGGGTACCAGGACATGAGAGATATGACGGCATCGAAAAGGCAGACTTTCAAGCCAAAAAAGGGGCAGATGTAAACTTCATCGGACCTAGTCCCATGTTTGGATTCAACAAAAACAACCTAAAACAAAAAGTAAAATACTGAGCCAAAACTCTATTAAATCAGCATTGGAACAACGTAGAGGGTCTTAGACACTCCAAAAAGTTCCTAAGTTTCAACACTAAAAGAGCAAACATGGCCCTCACGTTAAGCAAAAAGAGCATTCTTACTCTCACAGGCGCCCTCACGGGTCACTTCACCTGCAACAAACACCTACATAAATTAGGCATAACTAACACCAGCACCTGCAGATTTTGCTGCGAAGATGAGGAGTCTATAGAACATCTCACCATCAAATGTCCGGGGTTGACGCATAGAAGGAAAAGGTTTTTAAACAAGTTCATGCTTACAGATGAAGACCTTCAATCACTCCCTCAGAAGGAGCTGGTACAATTCCTAAGCATACTTAACAGTTAATAGACAGCATAGGGTGCACAATAGATCAATAGGGCCGCAGTGCTAAAGGCCCACCCTCTTGGCTTAACCCTCTACTACCATTAACCATTAAAGCTAATAGGACAAATAAAAAATACATTCCCTGAAGTGGTTGTTTCAAAACTGACCGTTAAACTTAGCAAATGAAATTCTTCGGCAAAAGTCTAATCGACACAAATTCCATGTGGTAGTTGGATAAATTCAGAGCAAACTGCATTTCAGTATAAAGTGGTGTAGACAGGGTTAATGGGAAAGTCGTCCAAGATACTGCAGTGCATTATTACTAATTTCTGATCAATGTGGTTATAGGGCATGATGTACAAAAGTGACAGTCGAGACATTTGATTTTAAAAATTATTTAAATAAATATAGCTTTTTGCTGAACGTCCATCTTTTTTAAATGATGGTTCAAGAAACTGATTTTTCCTGTTTTTAGTAAAAGGGTATGCCAATTAATAAAATCATAGATAAAATTTTAACTAAGCAGAATTGCAACTTTATAAAGTTTTGAATATTAAATTTTTCACCAAGTACTGAAAAGTGTTATCGGGACTCTGCTCCATCAGAAACAACAATAGAATGATGGTTTGCTGACTTCAAACGTAGTGGGAGAGACACCGTTGGTGCTTACGGCGGTAACACCAGAAAACATCAAAAAATCAAACAACAAAAAAACGTTTTGAATGATCGAAAAGAGAAATTGCGTGAGTTAGCTGACATCGTAAAGATATCGAAAGGAAGGTTTGACTATGAGAAAGCTCTGTCCAAAGTGGGTTCCGCGTTTGCTCACTGTTGACCATAAACTAGTCAGTCACAAGTTAATCAAAACAATGGCAAAACTAAATGAATTGAACTTTGAATTGCTCCCACATTCACAGTCGTCACTTCATTTGGCTCCCAGCGACTACCGGCTGTTTACAGACGAGGCTACCGCTGAAACTGAGGCCCATTTTGAGGCAAAAGATAAATCATTTCACGAAAGGGGTATTGATGTTAGAGGAATGATTGCGTGGTTCTTGAAATTACGTTGATGAATAAAGCTAATTTTGAACAAAAAGCAAAGGTGTTTTCTTTGTTGGGACCGGGACATCATACGATGACTGACATACGAAAACTCCCATCAACAGAATGCGGAAAATTCAGACGACTAAAACGAGCAACACCAACTCAACTGATAACCAGAAAAATTTAGTGTTATGTATGTAAGTACATCGCAAACTCGTTGTCGTCAAAGGAAGCAAAAATAAAATTAAAGTTTTATATGTTTTGTACTTCTGGTTTGAATTTTCACTGAACACAAATTTTAATATTTTTTTGTTAATTAAAAAAATTGTTTTTGTTTTATAAATACTTATGTAATATGGACTTCATTATTATCATACTTTTATTGCACAGTTTTTTGGGAAAATATGTGCAGTTTTTTCGTCTTACACGATTTTTTTAATGTTTTGGAACATATCCCCAAATTGATCAATATCGCATGTATTTTATTTTATATTTTATTTTTTGAACGCTTTTATGGCATTTTCCATCACTTTGGCCAAAACTTCCGGCGATAGGTCCTCACATTCTTGACGGATATTGTCTTTAAGAGCTGCAAGAGTCTGAGGCTTGTTGACATAATCCCGCGACTTCAAAAAGCCCCCACAAGAAGAAGTCGATCTTGCTGGCCAGTGCAAATCGCCAAAACGGGAGATTAGGCGCCCGGGAAATGCATCTTTCAGCATATCGGTTGTGGCACGTGCAGTGTGTGCCGTTGCACCGTCCTGTTGGAACCACATGTTTTCCAATCCCAATTCATCAAGTTGCGGCAAAAAGAACTCGTTGATCATTGCTCTGTAGCGCTCACCATTCACAGTAACCGTTTGGCCCGCGACGTCTTCGAAGAAAAAAGGTCCGATGACTCCTCCAGCGAAAACAGCACACCATACAGCAACTTTGAGCGGGTGTAATGGCTCTTCGTGGGTTACACGCGGATTTGCAGTGCCCCAGAAGCGTAAATTTTGTTTATTTACGTACCCGCTAAGATGGAAATGGGCCTCATCACTAATGATTATTTTTGATGAAAAATCATCTTCCTCTTTGTGGTGATCAAGGATGGCTTGAGCGTATGTTAGACGCGATTGGCGGTCAGCAGCTAACAGCTGATGCACCGTCTGGACTTTGTACGGAAACATCTTCAAATCTTGTACCAAAATTCGCTGTAAAGATCGTCGACTGATACCCATTTGCGTGGCAATGGGCGCTTCCATGACATCCTCGGCTACAGCAGCAATATTCTCTTCAGAAAGGCTACTCCGGGGTCTGCCACGCCTGGCAGCATCTCGTGTTGTGTCAGTCTCTTCGAGGCGAGCGGCTAAACGTCGCAGTGTTTCACCAGTAGGCGTTGGACGGCGAGGAAATCTGCGACGAAATTCACGTTGTGCCAAAGTCACCGACCGATTATTGGTCAAATAAATAGTCAGCAATATTCCGCGTTCTGGAGCAGTGTAGCGTAACATTGTTTATTAACGTGTATTTCGCAAGTGTTTACTACACAAATGTCAAAACAGAACTGACATTAGGGGCCAATCGCAAATTTATAGCATTTTCTGATAGGAGGATTACTTTAGCGGCACCTATTACCTTAGCGCTCAATTTTATCCGAAAATTAAGCTTTATGATTATCGTAATACTTTTATATGTCAGCGTTTTCCAGTTTTATAACGTCTACTTATATACGTTTATTGGCGATATGTGTCGTTCGGTATCGACAATTCCATTTAAAGTAAAGAACTCAACATTACATTTCCTCTACCAATCAATCGAGATTTCTTGATCTCAATCTCAATAAAAATTCAAGGCACATCTGTTACTTGCATCTGCTTTTACTATATATTCGTACATACATACATACACATATATTAAAATTAAATAGTAAATCTCTTTTAATGACTGAGAGCAAACGTGCACGCTTCAATCAGTAATCATTATTGGGAACGTAAATGTGATTTATATGAAACAAATATAAGCTGCAATGCAGTGGTGAAGCCACAAATTGATGTACATATTGAAAAATTTACAAACACACAAGCATTTGCAAGACACATTCAGAGACAGTCGTGAAAGTAAAAACTCACATCGTTCTTGTGGCCAAGTGAATTTGTACGTCTACCTTCAGTAAATAGAATTAGTACAGAAGAAGCCCGAAATTAGTTGCATTACCAACAGTACTGGGGCTCACTATTACCACTAGACTATGCTTCACTTCACTTGTGTTCTTCTGCAGAGATTTAAAGATTACGACTTCGAGACAGATGCTTTCAGTCGAGAGAATTCGCGGCGAGAAGTGAAATCGGTTTCGAAAAATGTATTTACAAATGTTTTGACGATTGGATTGCACTGTACGACAAAGTGGAGGTCAATGCTTCGTGACGAAGTTGATCAA
The DNA here is from genome assembly GCA_037575425.1 of Anastrepha fraterculus. NCBI lineage: Eukaryota > Metazoa > Arthropoda > Insecta > Diptera > Tephritidae > Anastrepha > Anastrepha fraterculus. The sequence continues at coordinate 144 of JAYXIM010021918.1, read as the reverse complement.
ATTAAGTATTCATATTTTTGACCAAAATTGTTTCGAAAAATCAGAAATAATGTTAAAAGCATCAATCTGGGTTAAACTTTGTGTAATGTTCGGGTATATGAAATAAAATTTTAGAAGCAATTTTTTCGTAAAACACGTTAACCC
>JAYXIM010021915.1:0-18830 GCA_037575425.1 Anastrepha fraterculus | reverse complement strand
GAAAATCAACACTTTCGACACCTGCTCTTCTTTGCTTTCCATCGAGGTCAAAAAGCTGCCGATGCAGCCTGGAACATTTGCGATGAATGTATATGGAGAAGGTTTGCAAAGTTCAAAAATGGTGACTTTAACGTCGATGACACGTCCCACAGCGGGGGGCCCATCTAAATTTGATGAAGAACGTCTCAAATCAGTTTTGAAGGAGAACGGCCGCCAAACCAGTCGTGAATTGACGGAAAAATAAAATGCGATCATAAAACGATTCTCAATCATCTTCATTCAATGGGATTTACCGAAAAACTGAGAATCTGGGTGCCTCATGAGCTCAACGAAGAAATCAAAGAAAGTTGCCTTCAAATTGCTTCTCTTGAGCTTCATAATACCCTTGACGACATCAGAAAGAGATAAGCACAATGTCCCAAAATTAAGAGGTGAGAAGCTATTAGAGGGCAAACTAGAATCGAAGTCCACGTCGGGTTCAAAATTAGAGCAAAAAAAGTCAGCAAATAAATTGAGGTTGTCTGTAAAGTCGGTTTACTGATGATAGTTTAACGTGATAACGTCATAAGAAAATACTGATTGAATGGTTGCATTTTTCAAAAGAAAATATAACATAATATAACATAACATAACTAACATAACATAACATAACATAACATAACATAACATAACATAACATAACATAACATAACATAACATAACATAACATAACATAACATAACATAACATAACATAACATAACATAACATAACATAACATAACATAACATAACATAACATAACATAACATAACATAACATAACATAACATAACATAACATAACATAACATAACATAACATAACATAACATAACATATCATAACATAACATAACATAACATAACATAACATATCATAACATAGCATACCATGCTGTTCAAACAAGGTAACGACGCATGAGCAAGATAACGACGCATTTTTTGGTGCGGGCAGCCGGCTACATAGAATTATAAGACGTTATCACGTCAAAAAAAATTGATAACATTAAAACAACAGGTATTATTAACAAACTTGGTTTTATTTTAAATTCTTCAAGTAAATCAAATTAATAATAATCAATAAGAAGGCATATGCAAATACAAATACGTGAATTTATATATGTACATATGCGCATATACATACACATATACGCTCACTTAAGTAGGAGAGAGCAAGATGTCGAACGTTGCCGTTCGTTTGCTTTGTTTGCTTTGTCGTTCGTTCCGCGCTTTCGCTTGCAGTTCATTCAAGGTAACGGCAATGAGCAAGGTAACGACACATGAACAAGGTAACGGCAATGAGCAAGGTAACACTAATGAGCAAGGTAACGACACATTTTTTCGTTCGTGCAGCCTGTTAAATCGAATTATAAGACGTTATCACGTCAAAAACATTGTTTGGCACCATTGAGCAAGACTTTTTTGATTTGATGAATTGCCAAAAGGCCGAAATAATATTGTTTTCGAAATTTATGATGTAACTTCTATCTAAGAACTTGTTCAAACAGTTGAATTCCTTTAAATGGCACTGAAATTTTGAGTAATACATTGGGTCTCCAGACTTTTTATACAGTTTGGAAAACTGGTTTTTTAGATTTTTGTGTCAGTGCTCGTTAAGTTGACGCAAAGCCCACATTTTTACGATCCTGTCGGTTTTTAAACGCACCCCAGTCTTCTCATTTTGCTGGGAAACCTTCTCGAGGATCCCTTGTCCAGATAGCTCATCCGCCAATTATGATACCGCAATGAAAATTAAATGAAAATAACGTCGAAGTATACAGATGCGGTCGAGAAGGACGTCAGATATTCCCTGGGTATTTTCGAAAACACTAACAACAGCAATCGCCTGCTTCTTTGGTTGCGGCTACCTCTGCTTGCAGGACACTGCAATAATCTGGTAGCCTCAATTTGCGCTTAGTGGAGAGCTCCTCGCGGAATACTCCTGCACCAACCCTTCATCCATCATCGAGCCGTCCGTGAACATATTTACCACTCCCAGCCTCTAAATGCTGCACTCCGCCCACTCCCATGAAGGAATATGAATGGAGAAACTGCCGCTTGAACTCAGCGGGGGAGACACTGATTAATCCCCAAAGGGCGAACTCAAAGTTTCGAAGGATACTGGGGTATCCGTAGGTTAAGTCTTGGTTACAGCTCAAACACCACAATCTGGTTGCATTGCATGCAGTGGCAAGTGGCATTATTGCCTGCAATGTTAATAGCTATCAAATTCATCAATGAGTTAAGCGCTACGGTAGGGGTGCTCTGATGCGCCCCACCGATTCCAATGAGAGCAGACTCCGGGCGCTCTCCAGCTTCTTAGCTCTACAGCGCGTTGAACCAGACGAGGTCTTTATGCAAAGAAATCACCGGTATGATTTACCAAATGAAATATCACAAAATTTAATTTTTCTTACTGGAAAATGGATTTTAAATACACTGCAGTACATTTTGGTTCTGGACTGTATCTATATAGACCCCGCGAAGCTGATACTGACAACCGGTACATAAATAGAGTTGTAGCCCTTAGCGCTCACATAAGGCTCACAGTACGAAGAATTAGTAGCTTTACTTACACAGTAGCAGCATTTTCTTGACATCCTTTACTACCTATCGACGCGAAAATTATTACGTGGGCCGAACATTCTGCGAAGGGTAGCTATTTACTTATATGTAAATGCATGAGAATACATACTCGTATATGGTCGTTTTTACATTAACACTTGTGCTCACTTACACACGAGGGTGGTTCAATAAGTACCCGTTGATGCTCCCATCTATCAAACGACGGCAAAACAAATTTGCGACTGATTGATAGGTTAGTTTGGTTTTGGCAGCAATTCACTAAGACGTGTTTCGTGATTTTCACTAAGATGGAAAAAGAGCAGTATCGTGCGATAATTCGCTTTTTGGTATGATGTGGTCGGATGTGACTGTTAACTTTGAAGCAGTGTTTGGAGCAATTTAAGCGAGATCCGAAGGAATTTTTGCTTCGAGTTGTCACCCTTGACGAAACCTGGATTCATCATACGAGGGGTGCCTTTTATATGTCGGGATTTGGCAACCCTCGTATTGCAATCTGGAAACTGACAGCTGTATCGCAAAGTTTTACATTTTTTGGCTTTTACGTACTCAGAACGTTTTGAAATACCAGCGCTATTTGTGTTGTTTACAGTAACTTAAAAGATTCATCTCGGTCCAAAAATGGAATTAAATCGTGACCATTTTCGTGCGATTATTTTTTACAACTTTCGACGTGGATTAACTCAGCAACATTGCATGGATGAACTTATGTAATTCATTTTTTGGCGATGAAGCTCCATCAAGGACCAGTGTTTATCGATGGTATGGTGAATTCAATCGTGGTCGTAGTTCACTTCAAGACGAATTTCGTGAAGGTCGTCCAAAATCAGTTGTTGTTCCGAAAATCATTGATGCTGTGCGCGAGCTGATATTGCAAGATCGTCATGTGACCTATCGTGAGGTTGAGACAATCTTAGGCATTAGTGGGACCAGCGTACATTCAATATTGCATAAACATTTGACTGTCAAAAAATTTGTTCGCGTTGGATCCCACACAATTTGTCAATCGCTCAAAAAAGGCTCGTGTCGATTGGTCGAAGGATATGCTCAAAAAATACGATCGCGGGGCTTCGAAACACGTCTATGATATCGTGACAGGTGATGAATCATGGATTTACGCGTATGAGCCCGAAAGTAAACAGCAGTCGATTGTATGCGTGTTTCAAGATGAGCCAAATCCAACAAAAGTTGTTCGCGCACGAAGCACTTCCAAGCAAATGGTCGCCTGTTTTTTCGGAAAAACTGGACATGTCGCAACCGTACCACTAGAACAACGCAGAACAGTAAATTCTGAGTGGTACACAACCATTTGTTTGCCAGTTGTCTTCCAAGAAATTAGGAAAACCAATCGCCAAAGACGGATCACTACTTCCCCAGGACAATGCGAGCTCTCACACATCGGCTCAAACAACTGCATTTGTGAGCACCCAAAACATCGAATTAATGGGCCATCCGCCGTATAGTCCTGACTTGGCAGCGAATGACTTCTTTTTATTCCCGTACGTAAAAAACAAACTGAAAGGTCAACGTTTTTCGACACCTCTTAGAAGCGGTTGCGGCATTCAGAATGCATGTTTTGGAGGTACCTCATTTAGAGTGGCAAAAGTGCTTCGGCAATTGGTTCAAACGCATGCAAAAGTATATAGATCTTCATGGAGAATATTTTGAAAAACAATAAAGTGATTTTCGATGATTAAAATTTGTTTTTGTTCTCTAATACCGAAATATAAAAGGCACCACTCGTAATACACCAGAAACTAAGCAACAATCAAAACAATGAATTTTTGCCGCTGAATCTGCTCCAAAGAAGGCGAAGACAGTCCCATCGGCCGGAAAGGTTATGACGCGAACGGCGTCATCGTCATGGATTTTTTATAAAAAGGCAGAATGATCACTGAACAATACTACAGTGAGTTATTGGATCGCTTTCACAAAACACTGAAGGTGACACGGCCGCATTTGGCGAAAAAGAAGGTACAGGTTCACCATGATAATGAATTACGTTATGAGTTGCTGCCGCACCCCCATAATCACCCGATCTAGCTCCCTGCAACTTTTTCTTGTTCCCTAACATGAAGAAATGGCTCATCGCCAAGACAGAGGCGTAGTTGGAGGGTTCGACAAATCTTATTTTTGGAGGGGTTATAAAAGTGGCCGGAACGTTGGGAAAAGTGTACTTTTCTAAAAGGGAACTATAATGAAAAATAAAAAAAAAATTTTGAAAAAATGGTGTCTTCATTTCTTACACGGTCAGTTATTGAACCGTTCTCATATGTATGTACTCATATATGCGAAAAAGTAGGTATTCAACATTGATGCTATTGCTTTTGTAGAAAATCACAAAATAGTGCAACCCATTGTTTGATATGCATGACATCCATTCTGCCTACACCTTTGGGGCGGTCAGCATCATGTACACGAAATGCTATACTCGTACGTTAAAGCGTTGAATGTGTTATGGCGTCAACCACAATGTTGGCACATGAACGACATGCGGACCAAAGCCGATTCTGGCATTGTAGGCTACACAAATCATGTTTTTGCCAAACGATTACCTACCAACAAGCTAGTGAAATCAAGCGAGCGAAAATTTCCGACCATATTGGGATGCTAATGGGGCCTCACACGCTTTACAGATTCCCTGCTAGATCCGGATAAACGGGGACAGATGTTGAATGCACTTGAATGTGTTGCTAAATAGTGAGAGTTCAAATGAGTGCTCTATTTGGTTATTAAAACTGAAGTCAATACATATGTACATACATATAAGTACACTCGTATTACGGTTTCGTGAGAGGTGAAGAGATTCATTTCAACAATGATCTATTGGGAGGTTGAATTAGTTTTAAAGGTTTTTTTCGAAGATTTGGGGCTTTATTGTGAAAAAACGGTACAAAATATTTTATTGGAAGTATTGGCCATCGCTAGCTACAACTTTCGCCCATCTTTCGGGCAATTTCCGGATGCCGTTTCTCCAAAATTCTGGCCGCTGCTTGGCTATCCATGACTCAACCCATATTTTGGTAGCCTCGTACGAGGAGAACCGCTGGTCCGCCAAATCGAGACTCATATGCCGGTACAAATGATAATCGGAGGGAGCTATGTTTGGACTATACGGCGGGTGGGGTAACACTTCCCAGCCAAGCGTTCCAAGGTATTTTTTGACAGGTTGAGCAATATGCGGCCGAGCGTTGTCATGTTGCAAAATAACCTTGTCGTGCCTTTTTACCGTTTCCGGCCGTTTTTCTTTCAATGCCCGGCTTAAACGCATCAATTGCAGTCGGTAACGATCCCCCGTGATTGTTTCGCCCGGTTGGAGCAGCTCAAAATATACGACGCCGACCTGATCCCACCAAATGCAGAGCATGATTTTCTTGCCGTGAATATTCTGCTTGGCCGTCGCCGTTGATGCGTGGCCGGGCAAACCCCATGATTTTTTGCGTTTTGGGTTATCGTAGTGGATCCATTTTTCGTCGCAAGTCACCACCCGATGCAAAAAACCCTTCCGATTTTGTCGCTCGATCAGCAATTCGCACGTAAAAAATCGCCGTTCGACGTCGCGCAGCTTCAACTCGTACGGGACCCAATGTCCTTGCTTTTGGATCATTCCCATCGCTTTTAGACGCTTGCAAACGGTTGATTTATCAACGCCCAATGATTCAGCAAGCTCTTCTTGGGTTTGGCACGAGTCCTCGTTTACCAATTCTTCCAATTCCGCGTCCTCGAACTTTTTGGGCTGGCCAAGACGCTCCTTGTCTTCGGTGTGAAAATCACCACTTTTGAATCGTCGAAACCAGTACTCACATGTTGAAATCGACGGAGTATGGTCTGGGTAGGCCTCCTGCAGCAATTCACGGGCTTGGGCTGTATTTTTTTTTCAAATTGAAGCAGAAAAGCAAAGCTTCCCGCAAATTGCGTTTCGACGGCACGAAAGTTGACATACTCGGAGCACGAAAACACTGCGTTGTTTATACTTCACCGAAATGACAGATACTGATAAACAAAGCCTAGGGATGAGGCTTTGTCATGAATATATATTCAGTATTGCCAACGCGATAAAGTGATAAATAGCGCCATCTGTGTGTCACCTTTAAAACTAATTCAACCTCCCAATACTTAAATTTCACTATATTTTTCTAAATGGTTGATGACATTGTGCACTATTGTAGAAATGACACTAAAGCATAAGTCTTACTCTCACGCAGTACATAATAAAGGAGACTTAAAAGTATCCCTTGCTTGGCCGTACTTTCCACTGCTTCAGTTGCGATGTTCATTGCATTTTCTGCACTTACTCTGGTGTCCTTGTCTAATTGCTATTTCTTTCAACTACACTGACATTGCCGACTAAGAGGTTAGTGAAATGCGAACGAACGTGCTGAACAGCAAGAGTTCTTCATTGTAGTAAAGGGTTATTTATTAAGACGTGATGTTTTGCTATTCGAAGAAAAATGTTATGTTTTAATATAAATGATCGGATGTTTATTTCCTTATAAAGAGGAAGGTATGCTGTTAATAGTGGAAAATAACGTCAGGCAAATGACCACCACGACCACTCTTACAGGACAATATCCTTTTCATGAAATTTTCCATAGCCGAATTGCAAAGTGGCTGCCCTATGTCCTCAATAGCCTCACGAATTCCATCTTTGAGGTTTTGAATCGACCCTGGGCTGTTGTTGAAAATAAACGTTGTCCAGATCAATACCATCCAATTCGGGCCATAAAAAATTGTGAATCATCTCTCGCCTTTTATATATTTAAATAACACCTGTTATTGGAAAAACCTGTATATGTATTGTCACGTAACCTTTAACCCTAGAATCGTAAGATAATTTTACCCTACGTTAATGCTAATATACGTAAATTTTACGTACAACACAAAAATTTAAAATAAATGTTCAACAAAAACTTATATATCTTCTGTTTTGATTTTATTTATTGAAAATACAAAGTTTTATGTTTCTTAAAGTGAATTATAAAAAAATGGATATGGACCTAGTTTATGTTTTATTTTAATAACAGTGTTTAAAAAACATCCGCTTTTAATAATATTTACCTGGTCGAATATAAACAACATTCATAGCCATTGCTCTTCCGCTACTACGATGCACTGGATTTCTACTCCAAACATGATCATTCCTTCCCAAAAGTGGATTAGAACTGGATACATCTTCAATGTCATTTAGTTGTAGCTGCACAGTTGGTGCTGGCTTTTGTTTTTTTTGCCGGGGGACCTTTATTTTTTTTTCAGATGCCATATTTAGAGCGGACTCCACGGCTTTCATCAGTTCCTCTTCAAAAGTATTTTCCTGGAATTCAGGAGAGTAGTCTGGATCCTCCAAACTATCATCACTGTCAAAATCAACTTCCTCTTCAAGGTTGTCCTCAGTAAAGCTTACATCGCTGTCAATACTGTCCAGGAGGGCTTCTATTTCTGCATCCGCAAGGCAACGACTTGAGTTTTCCATTATTTTATTTTATTTCTACTGAAAACCGCACGGAACATAAATTTCATTTACAAATATTTATACGCTAATAACAAGACCACGTAAAACTTACGTACAAAACTGTATACGTTAATGCTAAGACCACGTAAAATTTACGTGCACACTTTTTTTTAAAGAACGATTAAAGCTAAACGCGAAGTAACAACTGATTTATGATTCACTTGTTAATGCAACAATAAAACAAAGGAAGCACTGCCAAGAGGTCGTAGCGATAGCGCCAAACGGTAAAGTGTAACTGACTTTTTTTTGCGACATACACGTAAAATTTACGTATATTACGATTCTAGGGTTAAACCAACACTTAAGAAAACACGCCGAGATTAAATCATTCTAACCACAGAGTTAATTTCGAAGTCACCACCTTTTAATTGCATTTCTTATTCGCCATATACGCTTTTTGAATTTGCTTGCTTTTGGTGTCGCTATGAAAAACGGCGAAGTAAGACCGACGCCGACGAGTAGTGAGAGAGTTCGAGTGCAGAGTCGCAGTAGTGAAGTCGCAAAATTATTGATTATCTTTTAAAAAGGCTAACTTATAGCCGAATTTAACGTTTTTGTAAAATGATACTTTGAATTTAATAAAAGAAATATTCATATAAAGTTATATGTGTTTTTGTGGGCAAAACGTAGTGATCGGACATCTTGACATATCTCCCCGTACGCCCCCTCGTGACAGTATGCAAGTGTATATGTATACAGTACGCGTATTAGGGCGGTTCATTTTTTCTCAAGTTATCGTATTATATTCGGTGCCCACCATAACCGAATGGGTTGGATTGGAATTCTTGTGCATTCGACGAAAACTTTTGTTTTTAAAATAATGATTTTCAGTCTATCTCACTCAATTTCACATTAAAGTATAACCCTACCTTCTCGGCTAGTAAGGAGAAATTGTTTATGACTTTTAAAACCTGTATTTATTCTTCAAAATCAATTTCATCATAATCAAAGGACCACCGGTTTGTATGTTTTATTCACAAGGTTAAATATGGTTAAGAATAACAATTTTAGTTGTAAAAAATCAATCAGTTGAAAATAGTAATGTACACCCGTTGGCTTGCAAATCGACCGACTTTCCATAACCCAATTTCCCTCTGCTAGCACTCGAAATTACACTTTCCACTGATTGTCGATGTTGTCAGGCAAAATTGTCAGGACTACGGTAGTGTAATTGGGGATTATAGCCCACCCACAGTACTTCCCCACTGATACAGTATTTATTTATCTGTTTTATATCCTCAGTCGCGTTGAAAAAGCGTCCCAGTGCAGCCTGAAGGAATAGTCTTAGGTCATACGGTGCTAAGTAGGTTAAAAACGATTTGGAAGGATGTTTGTTAAACTTTTCGCTAAATTCTATCGAAGAAACTCTGGTGTGAACTCGTGCATAGAGTTTTTGTTGGCGCCTGATAAGATTTAATTCACTAATTTTAAAATTTCTCTGACACAAAATATCTTCAAAATATTGGCTGATTCAATAAGACCGCGGATTTGCTCACATAAATAAAACACATTTTTTCTTTTTTATACATCATAATTTTTCTTTTATTTCATTTTTCTCTTTTGTATATATGGCATTTGAGTATGAAGAAGGAAGTCCAATGTTGTCATGATGCAAGATCTCGACGGCCATTTGATTTCGTTGTTTCGTGTAATAATGCGTCCTTGGAAATTTGCTATTGCAAGCGTCATTTATTCTTGCGCTGTATGGCAAGTGGCTACGTCGTCCATATCCATGTCATATAACTCATACCATAAAAAGTGTGTTATTAAAATACAATAGCGTTCAGCGTAGAAGCGTTACCGTCAAAAGTTTTCAAAAAGTACGGTCCGATGACACCTCCAGCGCAAAGCCACACCGAACAGTGGCTCGTTGCATAACTTTTGTTTTTTAGTGGCATTTGAATTTTCTGTAGCCCACACGACAGTCGCAGTTGACAGAAACTTGGCGGTTACCTCATTCTTCTCACTTCCCTTCGGTGTGGTGTATGAAGACGATTCCGATGTCGATGTCTGGGCCGCGGTAATAAAGCCGACTGTGCTGCATTCATATTCGCTTCAAGCCTTATTTTTCTTCACATTCACGTGGTTTTTCACTGAGTCTGAGTCTCAACTGGACCGGCCAACCCCTCATTTCAGTCATTATGTTTTTATGCCTGTGTGGATTTGTACTCCATGAATCCATGTTCGAATTGTTATGCCATGATCTGATTTAATTAATGTCTGAAAGAAAAAACAATAAGAATGCAAAAAGGTTATTTCATGATAGAAACTGATAGAATTTATTAATTATTATTTATTGCTGTCATTTTGTAAAATCTTGCCAAAACTAGTGCCGTTAGTTTCAAAATTTCGTCTTTTGCAAATTAATAGAAAAGTTTTTGATTTGGCAGTTCTTATTCATAAATCTCTTGTAACCGGCTGAAAACGGAAAACGCAATAAAATTTTTCAAAAAGTGCTTGTTGTAAGGGAACTTTCAACGTATCAGGATTGCTGTAGCCATGGCAATTCAGAGCATTTATTATATACGCGGCCGACATAACCGAATGGATTGGTGCCTGACTAATATTCAGAAGCGCGAAGGTTCGAAGCTCCGTGCATGAATCACCAAATAAAAGAAAAAGTTGTTTTAATAGCGATCGCTCTTCGACAGGCAATGTCAATCCTCCGAGTGTATTTCGGCTCCTCATAAAAAAACATTTGCCGTTCGGAGCTGACTTATAACTATAGGTCAGCCCATTTGTAGAGCAACATCAAGGCACACACCCCAAATTGGAGGAGGAGCTCGTTAATTTTAACTAGTAATTAATTCGTTAGTTCAAATCTTTCGCCTTCCTCTTTAGTTGTTTGAGGGAAACCTTTAAAGAACGGTTTGTATATTTTGACCTGTTTCAGCCGAGCTTCAATTTATCAATATTTAGACCTCTCATGACGCCAACTTTGCTGATCCCCATATCCAAAAGTCGTGAAAATTAAGATCTGACGACGCTGCAGGCGATTCTTTACTTTTTTTGAAATCCTGCAAATTTTGATTGCACAAGAATGAGTGCGTTTTGTCTTGTAAGACGTAGCGCTTCTTATTGTAAGTGAAAATACTCAGCGCCATAAAACTCCTATGTAATAGATGGCCTTCTTACCCGTTTTGAATGGAGTAATTAATGTCAATCTTTACTAGGCAATTTGCCCTTCATTGATGTTATGTTGCAGTTTAGGCAACGTGAAATCAGAACCAATTACTCTTTTGCTGTGCGAAAATTCGTAATATGACTTGTAAGGTACTTTGCCCTAAATATATTTTTAGCCTTTAAAGCTTACGACCTACAACAATGCGACATTAATGACCCCTTGTGAATGCCCCAATTGTAAGCGAGTAATAAAAAATCTTTGTGAAAATTCCACAAATTTCTTTTCCGATTTATATGAAAAATGTTGATTTGCTTTATTCTCGTGGATACACAACTTGCCTGCGGGGGCGCCCAGTGTTGTCCGAAAACAGGCCAATCTCAAAAGTATGGGATGTTCGTTTGACTTATTTTCAGTATAGGTATGAGCTGTTTGGACGCCACTGTACTAGCTTTAGAATCCTTGCTAAATAGACAAACCGACCAGCACCCACTGCTTTTCGTTGACTTTCAAGGCGCTAGGAGTACGCGATGTGATGTTCTGTCTTGCGGTTGTGCAAAATGTTTCTGAGCCGTTCCCGACCATAAGCTCTATCAACACAGGAAGGATCTCTTCGAGCTGTTTAATATTTGTTGTTAGAGAGAGTAAAACTTGCTAACAATTTGAACTGCAGTCAACATATAATATAAATTAAAGGACGATATTAACTTCGTTCAAGTAATAGATGTATACCATCAATTAGGATGTAACAAAGTATCTCCTGACAATATATAAACACAGTATATTCCATCTGCAGAGACATTCATTGAAATCGTTCAAAAAAAAACTCCGAATATAAGACATCTTATTACACCAAATGAAGAATTAGAAAGTTTTCGGATTGCAAAGAAAAAAAAAACATCTGGAAGAAAGCACCAGCACACAAAGGTATTCGGGAAACTCATATGTGGAAAAATGAAATTGGAAGAAACAAAAAAAATAAAGTGTACATCGCAAGAACTTGTGAACATATGTGGAAAATTTTGGCAATAACAGCCATGATTTAGTTAAAGTTGAGATGCAAGTGATTTAGTAAGTTACATATATGACTGAGTTAGGTTAAGATTCTTGATAGACATTAAATGGTAAAGTAAACGTAATAAAAAAATAAGTTTCTTGCTTGTAATGATTTTTCTCTGTACACTTATTGTACGTAAAGTGGAAAATATTCCTCTTCGACGACTTATGCAGATGAAATATTTTTAACAATACAGCATCTTAAAATAAAAAAAAAAACTATAAAACACTTACTGTACTTTGTTATATCACACAATATGAACAGTTCGAGTCGATATTCACCGAGAAGTTTACGTTTGTGCCGAAAAAACAGGGTTTTTACTCAAAAATTCATTACTCAAAAAGAACTGATTTTAGCAACTGGGCATTCAGCTCAATTGAAGTTTGAGATGTGCTATTGATTTGGAAAGAGTTAAAAGAAACACACTTTTTGGGCAAAAAGTAAGGTGAATTTGGTTGTAAAATGAAAAATCTTTATTTATTCTTGTAAATCAATTTCATCCCCTTCAAAATAATCCCCTCCCGATGAAATACACTTATGCCAACGATTTTTCCAATCCCCGACACATGCCAAATAGTCCATTTCCGGTATAGCCATCATCACCTTCTTCGATTCAGCTTTTATCTCCTCAATCGATCGAACTCGAAACGCGTTCCCCGGAGTGGTCTCTTGAGTTTTGGGAATAGCCAGAAGTCACACGGAGCCAAATCAGGCGAATACGGTGGTTGCGGAACGATGTGCGTGGAATTTTTGGCGAAATGGTCACGAAGAACGAGTGCAGTGTGAGACGGTGCATTATCGTCATGCAAAAACCAAGAGTTGTTGGCCCATAATTCTGGTCTTTTTAGACGAATTGCTTCACGTAAACGACGCATAACGCTCAAATAATATTCCTTATTAACAGTTTGGCCAAGTGGAAGGAATTCATAGTTCACCACACCACGAAAATCGAAAAAAACTGTCATCATGACCTTTATTTTTGAACGACTTTGACGTGCTCTTTTCGGTCTGGCCTCGCCTTTAGCACGATATTCGCTTGATTGGTCGGTTGTTTCAGGGTCGTAAGCATAAATCCAAGTCTCATCTCCCGTAATGATGCATTTGAGCTTGTTCTGATAGTCTGAAAGCATTGTTTCACACACATCAACGCGACGACTTTTTTCCAAGAAATTGCGAGTTTTCGGTACCAAGCGAGATTTGACTTTTCGTAGGCCCAAATGGTCTTTCAAAATGGTTTTCACAGATCCTTCTGATATTCCGATCATATCAGTAAGGTCTTTAACAGTCAACCGACGATTTTTGAGCACTAACTCCTTCACTTTATTGACGTGTTGGTCATCTGTTGACGTCGATGGTCGTCCGGAGCGCTCCAAGTCATTAACACATTCTCGACCCTCTTTGAAGTCTTTGTACCACATACAAACATTTTTCTGCGACATGGTCGAATCACCAAATGCCTTCTGCAACATGCTAAACGTTTCCGCAGTCGAAATTTCATTCCGCAAACAAAATTTGATGGCACTTCTCTGCTCAATCAAATCAGACATTGTAAAAATCGAAAAATGCACTCTTGGTCGTTTGGTAAACACAAGCGTAAATATATTACTGATAATAACATTCACATGAAAGTTGGCCCAGATGTTAATAACAGTGCTGCCAACTCATGAAAAAAAAACTAGAGCGAAATTTTAATACCGCGAAGTTTGACAAATGAATTCACCTTACCTTTTGCCCACAGCAATATTGAAATTCGAAAAATTGTTTTCGCAAAATAAAAAAATTTCAACTACTTCCTTGCTATTGTTTGTACATGAATTCGCTCGTGCAAGTAATGACGATCATTTGACTAAGTTATGAGCAATTAAAAAAAATGTGTTATATAATTAAAAAAATCGATTTTGAGTCGAAAAACAAAATTGCCGATAAATCTTGAAAAAAAAAAATTTTTTCGGGCGAAAAAAAAAATACGTGTCTCATTATTTTGACCAGAGAGCAACATACTATAAGTTATATCGAAATCGAATAGCATGTCCCGAATAGCCCGCTTGAATTGAAATGCAAAGCAGCAATAGACAAAAGGTGAAATTTTCTGGTTTTAAACAGACAAACTACCGTATAGGCACAAGGAGAATAAAATGTCTCAAGGCAGGCCGATAGTCGTAGTAGCTAGTGCCTCTTTTTTGTAATATAGTTATTTATAATTATATTTCATTATTAATAAATAAATAAATAAAATAAAATGTACTAACGTTAAATCAATACATCCAGCTTTAACTTCACGAACGCCGCTATTCGTGTCTTTAACTTTTCACAATAATTCTGAAAATGGGTTTGCTTTCATTGGCATAAAAAATCTGTTAGAATGTTTTTGTTATGTTTGCGGATGCTACATGCTGGAAGAAATGTGAAGAAATTTCTCTGCAAACGCTCACAAGCCATATACACAGAAATTGGTTTCTACAAAATTGGTTTGGTGCAGAGTGAAGCTGTACTTGATGCAAATGTGTCCTTTTTTCTTTTTCGTTCCCAAAGCTATAGTCGGGAAATCATTTGTAGGTACATTGCTCGATGAAAAAAAATATTGTAATACAATCTAAAAATAGCACAATCTGAAAACCCTTTTGAAAATATAATATTAGTCGCCGCTTGGCATACATTGTTCGACTTCAGAGTGAATTTTTGCCATGAAAAAAGCTTAGTGTAACAACCATCGCAAATTTGCAAATCTAATAAGTGCTGTATATATCCATATATACGCATGTATACATAAATGTATATACTTATATACTGCTTTGGATAACTATACCAAAAGGACTTGCTGGCAAATTTTGACTATTTATTTGTAACTTATTTAAATTTATTAATTTTTTTTACTTTTTTTACTACAAAAACCAACTATGTGAAAATTAAAAAACAAATCGATAATTTTTCAAAAAATTTCACATCTTTTCATTGAGAAAAATGCACTTTTTCATAAATTAGGTATAAAATGCTTACATATCGAAAGAAAATATAATACATATCTCTTATATATATGTATATATATATATATATATATACGTATGCATGTATGGATATAAATATAGCCACTGTATAACCCAGGCATGGTGCAAATGCCGTGGAAAACCCGACTTCATCGCAAACTAGTAGTGGTGTGCTAAGTAAACTAAATTATTCCGTTCGTAGTTTCTGCGAAGAGAACATGTCCTTGTGCGATGAACCTAAGATTTTATATGGTGTGATGAATACACTAATTTCGATTACTCTTACAATGCCAAAAAAGGAATGCCACCTCACCATTAGCTACATAAAAGCATATTGGCTAAGGCCAAAGAGTACCTACCTATAAATGTTCTTTTACCTATATTCTAACGAGACGAACGTAGACATTATTAACGTCAGATAAAAAATGATCATTACGCTTCAAACGAATGTCAATTACTGCGGTCGAGACCTCACATATACACCTTCAAATCGCCAGTATATTACTAGAGCGAACACAATAATAATATCAGCAGCGACACATTTTTTACGCGAAACCTTTTTTACGGAAATTTCTTCTCACACCAAGTAAAATAGAACTTTTTTTCACATTCAATTCCAAATATCATTGCTCTCTTTCCAGTGATATGATCTGGTTGCCCCTAATCTTAATATTTGTTTTTGACTGTGAACTAGTCTTTCATCAACAAGTTGAAAAATATTAGCCAAATATTGACGTTATCAACACCTTTGTCAAAGCGCTAAACAACCAAGTTGTTTGCCAAAGAGCCATATGCAAAAACTAATATTAACTAACTGCCGTTTTTTCACTGTTTTCTGAAAATGAATTGACTGAAAATATGTTATCATCTTAAGTCAAGTAAACAAGATGCGTCATTATTTTTTTTGTATTTTATCCATTTGAATTAATTAAAATTTCGATTAATAAAAACTTGGAAGTATTTTCAATAAGTTGTTTTTTATTTTGTCTTTATATTATTTTATGGGACTTTATTCTATTTTATTTTATATTACTTTTTTCATTCTGCTATGTTATATTATAATTTCCTCCACTTTGTTTTTTATTTTATTTTAGTCAATATTATTCTATTTTATTTTATTTATTTTTTAAACCATTTTACTTTGTTTTATGATATTTTATTTTATATTATTCTATTTATTTATCTTATGTACTTTACTTTATTATATTTAATTTTTTTCTTGGGTTTTTATTTTATTCACTGCATTTTATTTTATTTTACTTAACATTATTTATTTAATTCATTCTTAATTTTAATTTTTTTATTTTTATATTATTTTATTTGCATTTTTTATTGTTTATTTTTTCATTTAACCCTAGAATCGTAATATACGTAAATTTTACGTGAATGTCGCAAAAAAAAGTCAGTTACACTTTATCGTTTGGCGCTATCGCTACGACCTCTTGGCAGTGCTTCCTTTATTTTATTGTTGCATTAACAAGTGAATCATAAATCAGTTGTTACTTCGCGTTTAGCTTTAATCGTTCTTTAAAAAAAGTGTGCACGTAAATTTTACGTGGTCTTAGCATTAACGTATACATTTTTGTACGTAAGTTTTACGTGGTCTTGTTATTAGCGTATAAATATTTGTAAATGAAATTTATGTTCCGTGCGGTTTTCAGGAGAAATAAAAGAAAATAATGGAAAACTCAAGTCGTTGCCTTGCGGATGCAGAAATAGAAGCCCTCCTGGACAGTATTGACAGCGATCTAAGCTTTACTGAGGACAACCTTGAAGAGGAAGTTGATTTTGACAGTGACGATAGTTTGGAGGATCCAGACTACTCTCCTGAATTCCAGGAAAATACTTTTGAAGAGGAACTGATGAAAGCCGTGGAGTCCGCTCAAAATATTTCATCTGAAAAAAAATAAGGTCCCCCGGCAAAAAAATAAAAGTCAGCACCAACTGTGCAGCTACAACTAAATGACATTGAAGATGTATCCAGTTCTAATCCACTTTTGGGAAGGAATGGTCATGTTTGGAGTAGCAATCCAGTGCATCGTAGTAGCGGAAGAGCAATGGCTATGAATGTTGTTTATATTCGACCAGGTAAATATTATTAAAAGCGGATGTTTTTTAAACACTGTTATTAAAATAAAACAAATAACTAGGTCCGTATCCATTTTTTTATATTTCACTTTAAGAAACATAAAACTTTGTATTTTCAATAAATAAAATCAAAACAGAAGATATAAGTTTTTGTTGAACATTTATTTTAAATTTTTGTGTTGTACGTAAAATTTACGTATATTAGCATTAACGTAGGGTAAAACTATCTTACGATTCTAGGGTTAATTGTTAATGTTTTTTTAGTTTTTATTTTATTTTTTATTTTTCATTGTTTGGTTGGTTGGTTGGTTTAAGGGTGACCCCGCATCGGAGTGCCACATAGACCGCAAGTTGGGTCCGTTGTGTTGCCCTAGAGCTCATTATGTTATATAATTTCCCCACCTAACCGAGATTTTTATTGTAGATTTTGGTCAAAGATATTAATTCGTTTCGAGAATTTGATGAAAAATTCGATTTTCAGGTTCGAGAGTACGGAAAGATTGTCAATTGTTGGAGAGCCTAGAAGAGCGAGTCGACTTCTGGCTAGACCGGGACAACTGCACAGCAAATGTCTGCTCGATACTTCCTCATCTTCGTCCTCGCAGTATCTGCACAGGTCGTTTTGAGCAGCCCCGAGCCGACGTGCGTGAGTGCCCAAAAGGCAGTGGCCGGTGATAAGAGATATTATATGCCTTAGTTCGTGTTTCAAAAGACTTTTTGTCTGTTTCAGATTGCAGGATGGCCAGATTTGTCTGGTCGTAACGCAAGTAGTTTCCACTCGCCACCTCCAATCAGCAATGCTGTGAAATTCTCGATCAATGATGATTTTACATGTTGAGAGCGGAATGTGGATTGTGGGTAAGCTACTAACATTTGATTGCGCAGTTCCAGCTCTTGCGAGCTCATCAGCTTTGCAGTTACCTTCCAATCCACTGTGCCCCGGTATCCAGATAACTTGGACAGACTTCTGAACACTTATCTCGTTAAGAGATAAGAGACAGGATCGAACCACATCTGAGTGGGTATAAGAGGAGCTGAGTGCTCGAACGGCCGCTTGACTGTCGGTGAAAAAGCTAATATCCTCTAGTGATATTCTATTTTCTAAGAGAGTTTTCGCAGCATACCAGATAGCGCATACTTCCGCTTGGAATACACTACAGCAGTCGGGTAATCTGAATGATAGATAGATGTGAGGGGAATTGGAAAAGATTCCAAATCCCACTTTGCCGTCTTGTTTTGAACCATCTGTACATATAATCAGAGGGCCATCGATTTCGGTCATTCATTGTTTACTTTATTTTATTTTTTATTTCTTAATTTTTTGTTTTGTTTTATTCTATCTTAATGCATTTTATTCTAATTATTAATAACTCTATTGTGATTTGTCTTATTTCTTTTTCTATTTTTTTCATATTTTATTTTATTCCCCTTTATTTTATTTTGGTATACCTAATTGTATTTAATTAAGTTTTG
>JAYXIM010021903.1:0-11036 GCA_037575425.1 Anastrepha fraterculus | reverse complement strand
CATAAAATTTATCAATTCATTCAATTTAGTACTTGAAAAAGGCCCATTTAAGATTGGCACCTCCTCATTCCGTTAACACTCTCTGGTAGTATTTTCAGTCAAAAGTTTTTAACAAAGAAATAAAATATAAAATATTCTCACACATAACTGGATTATCCACTTTTTCGAGCTTGACTCCCAATCCGTATTTAAAAAGCGAGATTAACCAAGCAAAACGCAAAATTACCCATACAAAATTGCTCTCCCCAAATCCGAGACCATAAAATAAACTTAAATTATAAAAATACATTTTTCCATGCAACCCTGTGTTTTCTGTATTATCGATAATTGTTATTACAAATGTGAGGAGAAAGGTCGAAGTAAAAAAAGATCCACCACCATCGCTATCCCACAGCATGCCGCTTATGTAATGCAAAGCATCCAAGCATACAGATTGTGAACTTCCAGGCTGTGTTCCACCCACAGGGCGCAAATGAAACTATAAATTAGAGGAAATAATTCTTTGGGTACCTTTCGGTGCAGTAAAGCAGAATGTAAGCACAAATCAGGAGTGTCCAGAGCTACTGGAACTTGGTTTGAGCATGCCAAGATATCGCTGCCACACATTTTTTATTCAATGTAGGCGTATGCTCACCGATGGTCGCAGGAAAATATTCTATTATCTACTCGAAACGTGTCACTAATCTACATAGAGAATTGCTGACCAAAGTTGTCGAACAGCAAAGCCGTTGAATTGTAGCACTCAAAATACCAATCATCCTGTCAAAGACGAAGTGCCACGCGAGCGAAAATACTTTATGTATTTTACGTGGAACATGAAAACTTTTGTACCAATAATTTTGGCGATCACTGCAATGGAAGGGAAAACATTTGGTTTAACCCTGCGGGTGATGACAAATTCAAAAAGAATAACGACATCAAAAAATTCAGAATGGTTTTAATGTCACTCTCATAATACTGCCAGACCAGTTCTTGGGTTCTTTGGTGGCATAGAACAACAAATAAAAGTAGGCATTTTTTATTTAAATATACCTGTGTGGTCAGTACATTGAGAGCCATTGAGGCCATATGACGTGCCAAAGTCACAGTTCGAAGCATTAGAAATGCCGTGTGCTCTCTTTCCGAGCCACAATTTTATAGGCATGTGAAGTTTTGTTGGCGGATTATAAGAACTCGCAGCTTTTGGCGCTCATTTATTGGAGCGTAACAACAATTTTTAGTGTTCACATGGCTGGTGAGGGGAAATAAGTAAGCGAATATTGTGCGCGCATAACTGAAAGTTTTGAGCATATCAAAGTGGGCAAGTTAGAGTCGCAGGACTTATACCCAACTTTTACTACGACTTCTTATACCCGGGTACAGGTGTGGCCAGTAGCCTGTTTTACCCGTTTTTTCTCATTTTTTCTGAGAAACAAGTTATTTTTTTTAATGCAATGTTGTAGCTGACTGTCTTACGAACATTTTAAGTAGTTATAAACATATATTTGTAGCCTGCTTCTAAGAATTGCGCGCATTCTAAGTTATTTCTAAGAAGTCAATAATTTCTATTGTTGTTAGAATTTTTAGAATACAACCTTTTTCGCGCACTCTTAATTATTTAGAAGAAGACATTATATTGTACCCTTGCTAGAATTTGCTGACAATCAACATTTGATATAATCTAACTACCTGGCTGGTAAGAAATGCTTCCAGAAACTTAAGGGTTGCAGCTATATAAACGGCAGTTTTGCGAGTTTATATTCATTGTAAAGCGTTCTTTTGAAGTGTGAAGTTGATTTATATTTGTGAAAATAACAAGTCAGAAAAAATTTAAAATATTACAACATGGATAGCAGAAGTAACATGGAATCTTTGTCTTCGAATCAATATATGAGGTAAATACAAATAACTCAAATACAATTTCATAAATGGAATAAAAATTAATTATTTTTATATAGATTATCTGACGCTGAAAAAGAGCAGTACATACAAAACCTCAGTTTGACGAAATCTCAGATGATGAATTATTTGAATTTTCCGACCCTGAAGGGAATGAAGGCGAACAAGTAGCAGTAGCAGATGGTGTGGTTGAATCGGATGTAGAAGACCCTGATTACACAATTGACAATGCCCAGGTAGATGAGGCTGATTACGAAGAATCTGACAATGAATCCGATGCTGCAGATGATTCTGAGGAGATTAATTTGCGTGCAGCTGAATTCGTAGCACGTGATGGTACCATATGGAGCTCACAGCCACGACTTGCACGCCAAACTAGGCAACAAAATATTTTGCGACAGCGAAGTGGGCCCGCAAGATGAACTACTATGATGTCAATAGTGAATACATATAAATGTTTTATGACTCTGGAAATGGTGGATATTATAGTACGCTGCACCAACAAAAAAGCAGAAGCTACATATGCGGAATTAAACGCAAAACATCCAGAGGCGGAACCAAAAACATGGAAGAAGGTTACTTTGAGCGAAATGTATGCGTTCATTGGAGTGCTGATTATGACTGGCGCTAACCGCAGCAATGCCGAATGTGCGCCGAACTTGTGGTCGGTGGAAAATTATCCATTATATCGTACGTCAATGGGCATTAACCGTTTTCAGGCCATACTGCGGTTTATAAGGTTTGACGATGGCAACACACGGGCACAACGTTTGGTAACTGACAAAGCTGCACCAATATCCGAGCTGTGGACCATGATGAACTACAACTTTGAGCAGTCACATAAGCCAAGTGAATATCTAACGGTAGACGAGCAGCTCTTTCCATATCGTGGCCGCACCCGTTTCACCCAATACCTACATCCCATCGAAACCGGCAAAATATGGCATCAAAGTGTGGTGGGTATGTGATGCCAAAAACGCATATCCACTGTATGGACAAATATATACTGGCCAAGCACCTACGGGACGGCAAACTAACCAGGGTGAACGCGTGGTGAAGGATTTAGTAAGCCGCTTTCATGGAACCGGCCGAAATATAACTATGGGCAATTTTTTTACATCCCTAAATCGACTGGAAAGCTTGTCATCCATGAATTTGACGGCAGTTGGAACTCTGCGGAAAAATAAGCCCTACATACCAAAGGAGATGTTGGCACACAAAGATCGTGCAGAGAGGTCAAGTACATTCGGTTTTAGGCCCAACATATCCATACGCTTCTATGTGCCGAGGCAGTTATATTACTATCATCAATGCATGACGATGATCACATTGGCGAAAGCGGCAAACCAGATATGATCGAGTTTTATAACAAGACAAAAGGAGGAGTGGACGTGGTGGACCAATTGCTTGGAGAATATACTTGCCAAAGGATGACAAAGCGTTGGCCGTTGTCCCTATTCTTCAATATGATAGATTTGACGGCATTGCACAGTGGTCCCGCCGCGTAGGAAGAGCGGTCATAAGAACTTTTGGCGTGATAAATGACTTTTTAGTACGTTTTTAAGTTGAGAAATGTTTTATTTGTAAAAAAACATTAAGACATATAAAAAGTAATATATATAAGATATAATAATAATAATATTACATATAATAAAGTAATATATAATTAAAATAAAAAGTCAAAGGAAAATTAGGTACACACATTTTTTATATAAATTTTTTTTGTTTCGGTTAAAGTTTTGCATAAATCTTAAATTATAAACAGTAATAGAAAAAAACATTAAATTCCGAAAGGATGAGCATAAAGTATACTTTGGTGCCAGTTAACTTATTCTTATTTATGAAAACAATAAAATATTCACTTTCCAAAAAGTTAATGTACTTAGAAATACACAACTTTTAACTCAGTAAATCTAAAACTTCTCTTGACACCATAGATTTCGTTTTACATGGTAATTTTCGTAGACTAGATATAAATGGATCGGAATTAAGAAGAAGCCTGTGCAAAAGATCCGTGTTAGTTACAGTTCTTGAGTGCTTTCTGGTATTGTCACGTCTGAATTGTTTCACTAATTTATTACATGATTCAGCTGCCTCTTCTGATAATTCTCCAAGTGATAATAAATAATGATCGATTACCTCCGACCCATGAATGAGCACTTTATGAACTGATGCAGGTAAATTATACCATTAATATATACTAACTAGAATTTAAGCAGTGTCTAGTGCGTATATTTTGAATTTATTCGAATTAATTTTAAAACCAGATGAAAGACATTGTAGGAGATAACTACATCTGTCTATAACGTGTTTGCCTATTCCTGTGATTTCAGATGATATGGTTGAATGAAGGAAACATTTTCGTGCTGTATTTCCATCATTAGAGGTGCCACTTCCTCCACTTCGTGGTTTGTCAACTATCAAGCCTAATTGTTCTCTAAACTCCCTCTGAACAAATTCCTTTCTCTTAGCTAAAAGTGCTTTTTCCTCAGATGAACGTGCTTGCCACCTTTTAAATTCGATTCTATAAGAAACATGAATAAAGTATTCAAAAAATCGAATCCAAGAATGCAGGGGTGATAAACCAAATTCAAATTTACTGGAGTTTATTTGTTTGTTTCTACACTTTTCTAAGTCATTCATTTCTTTAGGTGTCGCACCACAAATATAACATTTACTCGTAGATGAGTCACTAAGAGCACAGCACACTTTACCATCAACCATAGTTAATTGTAAAGAATGACTTACTTTATAACTATGGTTATCGATTTTAACAACAGTCGGATTCAAGTCACTAATAGCTTTTTTAAAGTACTCTTCTTCTTGAACACAAAGAGCTTTAGTTTCTTTAGCAAATTGAAAACGTATAGGCCGGCAAAACCTTGTGGATGATGGGCGAGGGTTTTTCCAAATTATTTTATCTGGGTCAGAGGTAATCGATTTACAAATTAATTTCAAGGGTATGTAAGATGTAACAATTAAACTTCCATCTTCCGTTCTCGGATCAGAAAAACTTTGCTTTTATTCGCTATGTCCAGTGCTGCCATCGAAACCCCATTCACCTACTCATTCATACTCAGTGCAACTTGATTCAGATATATTTACCAATACTGGTTTTTGAGATTCGAGAATTCGAGAGCATGTGTGGTCCAACAAACATTGTAAATAAATTTCGGCAGATGATTCTGTAACGCCAATTCCTGTTGGGTAACACCGTTTTTTTGCGTCAAGAACTTTTTTATAAGGTGGTAAAGCGTTAGGCAATTTTGAATGAATAAAGTCTCTTAATAACAAATACTGATGTTTGGTGAGTTTTGCCGCATTAAATAGAGACAAAACTTCGTCCGTATTGAATTCTAAAGAATTTTAATTTGATTGCTTTGAATTACTTAGTATTGCATGAATAGCGGAACTATCAACATTAGCTAGATCGGATAACCTGCGACGCTTTGTTCTCTTGCTGCAAGCCTGTGTTCGCTCGGAGAAGGATTCGTAGAGTTTGTCACCTAGCCCGACTCCCGCTTTTTCAACACACATAATTCGGTTTCAGTTAACCAATTATTGTACTTGGCAATCAGCCTTGTTTTTGATCTTTGCACTTTTTTCCAGTATCGAGAAATCCGTGAACAGATCCAAGAAACACGATTTTCAACGTCTTCTGAGGTTAAATTCTCAGAGTTTGGTAAAGCTTGAATTATGTCCTTCAGTACGTGGCGACCTCTATCAACATCATTTTTAATGCTATTGTAACATAGCCACGTGTCCAGAATATGCATGCGCGTAAATGAACACTTCAAATTTACACCTAAAACAAAAAAACAATCTTTATTAGCAATCTTGGTAGAATCACATTTTTCAAAATCCTACACATGGGTACAGATTAGACCCTATATCAAGCGCAGTCGCAGGTCATCGCAGCTGGAAATTATTTTTCCTTAAAGAGGACATACGTAAAAATATTTTAATGTATTTTTCATTTGTGCAGATTCGTGCGAACTTAGTTAAAACTTTACAAACTTCTTATAAAAAAAAAATAAACGGCAAATTTTAAAGTACGTATTTCGTACGGTCTGAAAACCCACTAAATAATAATTAAAAAAGATAATAAAACGTTCAACATGTGTTACATACCTTCAACTTAAATTCCCATTGTACAACAGGTCATAAACATAGTAATTCTTAGAAAAATAACACTTTCCGGAACTGCGTAAGTACGGAGCGGAGACCACGCTAACTATCACTTTCCAAATTCTCCTACTTTGGAGGCACAATTATAAGTGAAGTGTTTGTGCAATTGAAATTTCTTTTATACTCTAAGTTACTATGACTAAGAACTAACATTTAGCTAAATATTGTTGCATAATTTTAACATGACTATTTTCATCCAATGTCCCATGGCGGAACCACTGTGCAGCGTACATCATATATTATGAGAATAATTCCAAAATCAGATGCACCAATGCGAAGCGTAAGAGATTTCTTCGCCAGCTCGCCAAGGAACTGTCTATGCGCATAATTGAAGAGCGGTCGGTGAATCAGCAAGTAAGGCGGAACTTCAATACAAAAATTGCAGTAACGAGTTTCATAAGTACGGCCTTGCAAGGAAGTGCTGACAATAGGCCATGCAGCTGCTGGTGGAAAACCAAAGAAACAGCAGGTTGGAAGCTGTTTTCTCTGCTACATCCATGACCAACACAGAAGACGAACACGTAACATGTGAAGAATATGTCAGCGTCCAATA
The DNA here is from genome assembly GCA_037575425.1 of Anastrepha fraterculus. Taxonomy (NCBI): domain Eukaryota; kingdom Metazoa; phylum Arthropoda; class Insecta; order Diptera; family Tephritidae; genus Anastrepha; species Anastrepha fraterculus. The sequence continues at coordinate 4,417 of JAYXIM010021903.1, read as the reverse complement.
TGCATACAGCATTCTTCAAATACATTTACATGTAATAATTGTGAAAATAATGAAGACAATTGAATAATTTAAATTTGTTTGCATATTTAGTTATAAGAAATAATCAATAAAATAGTATTTTATAACGAAAATAATAAATAAAAATGTTTTTCCTTCAAAAAATGAGAAAAAACGAGAAAAAAAGCTACTGGCCACACCTGTACCCGGGTATAAGAAGTCGTAGGTGTCAACTTTGAAAGCTTATATCTCATCAATGCATGGACCTAGCATGACAAATAAGACACCAATCGACGTATATTTACTTCGTTTTCCTATATCAAAAATTTCAATATCTTTAGCGATTTAGGAGCTACATCACTCCAAAGTAGCTACTGGCCACACCTGTACTTGGATATAAGTCCTAGGGTTAAAGTTATAGGAAACAACGAGAAAGAAGTCAAAATACGCGCTTCGGTTACTGGCTCGCAACACCGCAATAAACAACCAAGCAAAATTGGAAAAGATGTGAATAATCTGCTCTTGTAAATTTACAATTATTTCGAAAAATTTTTTTAATAGTAAATTTGACATATTAAAATCGTACTGCCGCGATTTCTGTAATTATAGACGCTTCTTTCTAGGAGGAGCTGTTCAGGTATTTCCCTCACAATTTAAACCGCTTTTTCACTGCACCGAATGGTTCAGAGTGAGCGCCATATCCAGAGTGAGCGTCGCTGAATACTTACTCAATTTTTATAGATTGAAGTGGAGGTTTCAAATGGCACGGAGGTCGACACTGATAATAAAATGTTTAACTTTTTCCATTGCCTCCTTTGTTTTGTTTTCCGAATAAGATAAGTACAGACAAAGTTACAAAAAAAAAATGCTAATTGTATACCTTGGCACTACTTGGCAGTTTTTAAAGCGTTAACTATAGAGTTTGTTAAAATAACAGGGCTTCACACAAAAACAAAATTCCAATTCCAAAAAAATAGGAATTTTTTTGTTTGTTTGCAAAAGGGCACACAATATTGTATTTCTATTCTGAAATTCTAATATTTTAATTTTTAGTAATGGTACGAGGCACGAGCTGCACGGCTGATCAGCGCGGCACTAATAAGCGAAAAAACTAGTTTTGCCAGAGAAAACTGATGAGAAAATTTCAGATTTTGTTAGTTGTCAACCAACGATAATTCCTGCTGCAGCCACTGAAACTATTGTTTCGTGGACATTTGCTGGATTACCAGTTACCATTCCCATCAAAAAGTCATGTGACGCATGTGAAGTTTTATAGTGGAACTACAACGTCGGGAGTAAGACGGTTGACTACGAAGGGTCCATCCATCCTTATGATAAGATCATATTTTTGATTATATGGACCACTTGGATTGACCCACATCCCAAACAACGCAGACAAAACTCTTAACTTTGGTGGAGACAGCAGAATTATTTGGGCAGGTTTTCCATTGGCATAAATTCTATAAAATTAACCTGCTTTCTCATAAAACCAGATGCTCTTCTCAAATATAAGTGGAGATTATGGATGGAAATATTTGTTTAAGTCAAATCGAATGTGAATAAAATCTTTTCTCGATCTCTTTTGACGAATCGGCTCCCTTAGCAAGAAACTGTGTTGCTAACTCTAGAAATTGTAAGTAAAAGTGGAGCAAAAATAAAATTTGTAGTACAAACATGACCGTTGACATCATTTCTATTTGATTCCTTCATACTCGCTGTGTAACTGTATATAGATTGAACCCTTTCGTTTACAGGTTTCCAACTGCCCAACTACAGCGCAGAGGATTTTGTATCTGGGCTGAATCGGAAACGTTTGAAATTATCTCAAGATGCTTTACCATACCTATTGCTATTGAAAGCATTTGCAGTTGGAATGAATTAAATAATAATTTTTCCAAATTCGTGGATGTTTCAACCCAAACCAAGTAAATAATAATATAATTTAATTTCACAGCATGCTTTTTTTAATAAATAAAGTTTGTACTCTAGATTATATGAAGATTGTCGAGTATCATTTCTTGAAGTAAAAGTAGAGAAACTTAAAAACAAACTCGCTGAATATCAGAAGCTCGAAACTAGTGTGCACGGAAGGACAGGTGCGTAAACTAAGAGATGACGACAAAAATGTTCACTGGACTTGGAACGATTTTCTTTGCGCTATTTCTCTACATGCAGCCGAACCAAGGGCATACGTGCACTTGTGCAAGAATGGGTATCCATTGCCAGGAGAATCGACCATTCGAAGATGGCTCCTGAAAGTAAAGGTAGACGATGGAGTCTTGAACTTTTCCTTAAATATAATGCGGAGAGCGAAAGAAGCATCTGTTGATGATAAGCTGTGTATAATTAGTCGGTACTACGTTACCGGAACAACACGGAGTTATAGCCCAACATGTATGGGTAATGTTAATGCTCTCGCAATCACAACAAACATTTTCAATTCAAAAATTAATTCATAAAATCGAGTTATTGCATTAATTTCAACTATTTTGTTTTTTAATTCTCACTAGACAAATTCTGCTAAAAACTCCTATTTGTACTATATATTTACTTACATATACACTCTCATATGTACATATGTACCTATGGTATATGAAATTAGATTTACACTGTCCATGAACAATGAATTTTAAAATAACTTATTTACATTCAAATATTAATTTTAAATTGTTTTAAACCGTTTGCAGCTTATTTCCATTTAAATAAAACAGTACGTTTTTGCTACCCCTATCATCGAGAGGGATTTCATTTTTCCCCCTTTCTCACCCTTCTTAAATGCAACCTTTTGTAAGGGAGTGTCAAAAATCTAATGTCACAAGTAAGCAAATCTTTAATAATTGAATCATGTGTATGTACATAGGTTTATCCAGAAGCAACTAGTAACTCAATGCTGCTGCTCCGTCAGTCGCCCTATGCCGACTATTGACAACTGCCGCCTAGCATCCCTTTATAAGCCACTAAAATGTTTTTATTGCAATCAATAAATTTTATTTATAATTTTCTTCCAAAAATAAATCAGCAATCATCCTAACCACATGCCCATAAGCATAGCTAAGCTAGTAAAAAAGCAATAGTCGGTGGATCCTTTATGTATGCAATCTGCTTTTTCATAAAACTTCACTTATTTACTTGTCTAGTCCTGCACAGCAGCCCTGCATAAAAGAAATATGAACTAATGAGTGGTGGAATTCTGGTTCAACAGCAGTGACATTTTATTTAAAACGGGTATTTTATATTAATAAGTTAAAAAAGCTTTTTGTATTTTATTAGAAGTACTACGGCTACTTGAGTTGGTTCCATTTCATAGTTTCAAATTAGAGATGGACATTTTAACCATTCACTCGGCCGACGCCTGCTCAATGGACACCAACAATGCACATTGCATAGTCGGGGGCGCCTCTTCGATCTAACGTCACATATGATTTGGCAGCACTGCATTATTTTCATTCTGACAAACTGCTATGTAATTCCATTACTTTTCAAAGCGTCCCGCCTGAAAGCTTGCAAAATGGTTTGATCGCGATGTTGGTCGGTGAAAAGACTAGCGTCTAGCTCCTAACCCCGTGTCGCTCAAGCTGACTGTTATGTAATTTCTCTGCCTTTTAAAGTGTCCCAGCCAAAGTACGCAAAATGAATTATAAAAAATATTCCTACTTATTTACTTTTCGTTTGTAAGCTAAGCGGCTATAAACAAAATCGCTTGATCATCGCTAAACTAGGAGCTTTCGAATCGCCAAGCGTTAGCAAGCAGCAAAGAGCGGCAACTGATATTTTGGTAGCACCGAAAAGGAGCTGCCAAAAATTACATTTATTTGGAAGCGCTTAATGAGTATTAGTACGATCGCGTTCTTACAGGGAAACATTTGTTGCTTCAACTCATTATTTGTGTTGCTCGCGATCTGTAAGCGCCCTTTGTGTTGTCGTTCTGCTCAATGTTGTTATTGTTATGTGTTTACTAAAAACTAACAACTGCATGTAACGGAGTTGCCGTGTGTGAGCACGACGTGAAACACCAGAAGAGAATTCGCAAAGTTGAAGCAACTAAATTTTGCTCTGTTTGAACGCAGCCTACTGAAACTCTCTTGGAAGAGAGTTAGCAGCATTGAAAATAGCGAGTTTTACCAGATTTATGAGACACATATAACCATACTCTCTAACGGCGAATCTTACTTGATAACTTTGTTGTTGCTTTCAGATGCGAATTTTTCGTTAAATGAGCAGAGCTCGGAGATATAGGCAGAAAAGTGACGAATCATAGGCGCCTTGTGCGACTTTAGGCAAGCACTGCTTTAAAGCATTGAACCGAGACTTAAAAAATTAAATTTAACTAAAATGAAACTTAAAATATAAAAGAGAAGTTGAAAAAAAAGTCGCAAGCAAATAAAATTATTTCCGTTCTGTAACAATTTCATTTTTATCC
>JAYXIM010021892.1:0-36251 GCA_037575425.1 Anastrepha fraterculus | reverse complement strand
CTCTCACGGCTCTCAATTTATGCAAAATACATGCGCTTTGTAAAAGACAAAACTTATAGGAATCCAAAATCTCAGAGAGCACAATTATTATTTCAGAGAGCTATATTTTTAACCAGAAGCACGTGTTGCTGGTACATAATTTGGCAATTGCATATGTATAGGCAAGCAGGAAATCTGATTCATTCTTGCTAGTGATGGAAAAACCCGTTGAATAATGTGTAGTGAAAAGTAACTGCTTTTATATTCAATTCTTTTATACTCTTTGGAAGATTTAGTAAAATTTGTACCTATACAGATCTTTGTTACTATTTTAATTTTATTACTGTTAATATCATCATTATCATATTTAATTATTGTTTGTGTTATAACTGTTTTTATTATTATTATTGATTTTAAATTAATTATTATTATTAATTCTAGTTTTGTTTTTAATAACATTTTTGTGGGTGTATATTTACTACTACAGTCATGTCTGGATAAATTGAACACCTCGATATAGTGAACGCTGAATTTTTTACACGGATTGCTCTAGAGAACATTCGAAAACCTTTATTAAATTTTGAAAAGCAATAAAAAAAGAAACACGCAAATAATTAGAAATGAAAGCGGGTATTGTAATTGCAATTTGACTGCTGTTATTTTACGCTAGGACAGTGCTTGATTTTTTGTTTTTGTTAAGTGCAAATCGTTTGGAGAAGAAAGTTTAAAAGAGTCAGAATGGTAGTAAATTGATAACGTCATCTGCATTCTGTACTCTCTCTCTCTCCCCTCACTAGCAAAACAGCAACAATAGCGTTAGTAGGAAGCTAAGGATAATCAATGCGTGCGTTAAATCTGTGTTGTTATATGGGTGCACCACTTGGAATCACAAAGCGCCTCCTGTTCAAACGATAGTCGGTTCTACGTAACCGGAACGACCCGGATTTATATCCGGCCAAGGACTGTCACTTCAGCAGCATTCCTCGCATATGCACGGGGAATGTTTATGCTGCTACAACAACAACAAAGCGCCTCCAAACTTCCATCAACCGCTGCCTCCGACGCACACTACGACTCTTCTGGCGTCGAAAAAAAGGAACTCCGAGTTGCTTAGGGTTGCCAACAGATCGAGATTGCCTGTGAAGTGCGAAGAAGGAAATGGCAATGGATTGGTCACACACTTCGAAAGGATGTCCAACATGCGTTATGGAGGAACCCGTTCCAACAAGTAGGATGTTCAGCTGGAAGATGGTGAAGATCCATCGAATCCGAAATGACAACTCTTATCATGGAATTGAGGGTCAAAGCGCCTTATGCTCCACAAGGAGTTAAAGATAGGTAATATCATATTATCTCTTACCCTCTTAGAAAAAACGATTATTTATTCTAATGATCTCTGGAATTTATGTATACACATTGAACTTTTTAGCAAAAAAAAAGTTGTTGACCAAAAAATATTGACCTTGACATAGTGAATAAGCTGGGTAGCGTGAAGAAACTTTACAATAATTAGTTTCTTATAGCCAGACAAGACCGCATTTTTATTTTTATTTTAACATTTTTTAAATTATTATTTTTTTGCGATTTTTGTTATGAGTAATTAATTATTATTAGTATTATTACAGGGTGTACCATTTTTTATGTCGGTATGAAAACATTGAATAACTTTGAAAAAACAAACCGATTTGTATAAGTGAGGTATTTTTATTTGGTTTGGTTATTTACAATTTATTAAAACTATTTTTTGAATACAATATCAATCAAGTGGCCACCTTTATTAGCAATCGCAAACTGCGATCTTTTTTCTACGACCAAACTATTCAACGTTTTCATACCGACATAAAAGATGGCGCCCCCTGTATTTTCATATTTTTTAATTATTATTATTTTTATTATATGTTTCGATTACTGCTTTTGTTTTTATTTTTATTATGCATTTTTTTATAAGTATTTTTGATGTCATTATTATTAATTTTGTTTTTATTTTATTTATATTTCTAACAAATTTTTTTGTGATGTTATTAAAAATAACCGAATCTTTTCGTCTCAATAATGTGGGTCTGAACCAAATCGAATTGAGTACTATAGGTGAGGTCTTCCTGAAACAGTTACTTTATTTATCGCGTTTTTGACAAGTCTGACGTAAGGTCCCTTATCAATACAAAACAATCGAACAAAACAAACAGAAATTAAATGTTTGTGAAAATTCACTGAATAGCTTCGGAATATTGTGATTTGTGAGACTTAAACTAAACAATCTAATGAAAACGAAGCGCCGTGTATTGAATTGTGAAAACATTAATTAATAAAAACCTCCAAATGCAGTTTATGTAGAAGACATCGTGGCAAGAAAGTTTGTATGTGTATAACTTCTTGTGTTGGGTTATTTCTATTGCTTTCGCCTACTCTTTTTCTTCACAAACAATAAATTCCCACTCCTTTTGTTTGTTGATTTGTGGGCTCTGACGATACAGCGAATTCGGAAGGCGCAACCTGGTATTCTATTATCCTTGGATCCAAACAATATTTGTTGCAGTGACAGATCTTGCAATATTTTGCTCATATGACATGATGTACGGCGAAACTTTCATTTGGTATTAAAATACATATCTGTGTTTGGTTGGTTGAAGTGATGATTCATCCATAATCCAACTAGCGCTTCGGCACCATTTTGTTGCTACATCCTCGCTGGCAACTTGTTTTCCAGTTATTACGGCATGACTTTATCCAGTCTATGCGGTTTAAAAACCTTATAAGACGGTTGCTCTCTAAGCCAGACAGTTGTTTGAGACTCTCAAACAGCGGTTTGTCCAGGGTTAACATTCTGTCCTTCCATACGGAAGGGCATTCACAGAGGAAATGGAAGATTGTTTCCTTTTTTCTGGTTGTGACAGTATGTGTTATGAGGGATGCCAATTTTGGCTGCTTGTCCTCTGACAAACAAAATGCCAGTTATGACTGCCGTTAGTCTCCAGGCGTCCAGTCGTTTCATATACACATATCAATGTCGACGATTGCGTATCTATGGTACTCTTGCAAAAACAAAAAATAGTTAGGGACCTTCTAAATTACTGTTAAAATTTAAATTTCCCACAATCACCCTCAGAACTGCATTTCACCGAATTAGAATCCATTTCATTTCACAAGTCGTCAGCAATTCCTCAGCGATTAATTTCTACAGTTGCGCTCTATGGTTGCTTTGCATTGCAAATGCAGAATTGCAAATTGAAGTATCAAAATTGTGCCTTGCCTGCCTTTTTCACTTTGTTATATTTCAGTAGTAGTCGCTCTATTGGAACAGTAAAAAACTGTACGAGTGCTTTTTTTTTCTTTTAGTGCACTTCCGTTTTCCATTCTCCCCTGCTTAGATCGTAGCTTGGCGATTTTAATTGAATTTGTTTGAATAAAATTGATTCAATTATTTTGCGGTTGCAATGAGAGAGCTAGAAGCCAGGTGATTGCATAAAAGTTTTGAGGATTTACTTGTATGTATGTATGTATGTGGAGCTATTTTAGAGACATGTGAAGTTGTATGCACACGCAGGAGACCTTTATTATCCGTTGGAAAAGGCATGCCCCATTCCGTTGCAGTAAACTATAAAGGATTTTCTGTAATATTAAGAAAACAATTCCAGGAGGTGAATCATCTGTCTCGTGATTTGAGTTTCGTCATATTTCGCACAGAAGTTCTTCATCTCCTCGCCTTTGCATTCGAGCTGCTGAGCCGGCAACTCATCACCTCACGCGGAGTTGTTATTATTTAACTGAGCTATTCGCTTTACGTCATAACTCAATAATTGGAACTTGAAAATTGGAGACGCGCGCTTTACATCGTTTTCGCTGCCTTCGCCATTGTGCAAAATTGAAATTACATTTTTCTCTAACTTTCTTCCATTTTTCGAAAATGATTTTTTCACTCTTCCTTATACTCCTGATTACTCTTCTATATGCTTTCCAGCTGTTCATCGGATCTTTTTCATTGTAATGATTATTTTCTACTTGACTCGTTCGGTTGGAATCTAATGACTTTTTCAGTGGTAATTAGCAGAAAGAGGAAAACGTGATCCCATTTTTATGTATAGATATATCTCGTCATATTGAAAACTGCCCTCAGCGAGCAGTACTCTCTCACGAAAAATGCACCTGATTTATATCCTTTTTGATAGCACCTTTTCCGTACTGAGCTTACGAACTGGAGCCGGGCACGTAGGCAACAGATAAACGAGCAGCAGTTCGGAGGCAGTTACGGTTGGAAATCCTACCTACTACCTACCAAAGGGAGTATGGCTAATCATATACATATACAAAAATGGTTATGGAGTTCGCTGCACGCCTCAACCCCTTATTGAAATTACCTCGCATGAGTAGATTTGTTCTTCTATCGGGGCTTAGGTTGAAGTGAGCAAGAAGTCTTTAAAAGAAGAAGGATATTCAAAAAGTGCTGCCTAGATGTATTTTCTTCTTCTAGATTGGCGCGATAGCATCTTACGGGATTTTGGGCCGCGTTTAACAGAGCGCAAGTGAAGCCAAACCCTTTTCTACCTGACCTTCCCAATACAGAGGATGCCTTTCTCTTCCTCAGCTACCACCAGTTGGTACCGCATCCAATACTTTCCGAGCCGGAGCATTTGCATGCATTCGGACGACATGACCCGGCCAGCGTATCCGCTGGATCTTTATTCGTTGCGCTATGTATATGTCGTCGTAAAGCTGACACAGCTCATTGTTTCATCACCTGTGATACTCGCTGTCACTAACGTGCAAAGGTCCAAAAATCTTCTGCAGAATCTTTCTCCCGAGCACTACAAGTGACGCCTCATCGGATGCTGTTATCGTCCAAGCGATAGGATGGGTATGACAAAAGCCTTCTAAAGAGTTAGTTTTGGAATTTACTCCTCAATTGCCTGCTTAGTCCAAAGTAGCACTTGTTGGTAAGAGATACCCTCCGTCGTATTTCAAGGATGACATTATTATCGGTGTTAGCGCTGGTATTTAAATAAACGAAGCCTCTTAAATCTTCGAAATCATAACTGTCAACAGTGGCGTGGGCGCCGATACGCGAGTGCGTATGTTTGTTTGATGACTGAAAGTACTTCGTTTTGTCCTCGTTCACTACCAGACCCATTCGTTTTGCTTCTTTATCCAGTTTGGAAAAGACAGAGCAAACAGCCTAAAGGCTAGGTGTCAATATTGAATCATTTCTAGACGGTACCTTTTTTTATGTTGTCTTTGGCATTTGTCAAGTAGACAGATGTACAATTTTCCACGTTAGAACAAAGAGTCAAAATTATTGAAACTTCTTATGAAAATGGTCGATCATTAAGAACAACATATCGCAGAATTCGTGTTTTTTTTATGGAAATAATATTCGGAAGGCGGCCGCCGTAGCCGAATGGGTTGGTGCGTGACTACCATTCGGAATTCACAGAGAGAACGTAGGTTCGAATCTCGGTTAAACACCAAAATTATGAAAAAACATTTTTTCTAATAGCGGTCGCCCCTCGGCAGGCAATGGCAAATCTCCGAGTGTATTTCTGCCATGAAAAAGGTCCTCATAAAAAATATTTGCCGTTCGGAGTCGGCTTGAAACTGTAGGTCCCTCCATTTGTGGAACAACATCAAGTCGCACACCACAAATAGGAGGAGGAGCTTGGCCAAACACCCGAAAAGGGTGTACGCGCCAATTATATATATATAATATTCGGCAATTCATTGGTACAAGAACTTCACGAAACTGGTTCTGTCGAGGATAGAAAAAGAGCTGGTAGACTAGACTGGTTTTTTGAAAAGTGAAATCTATGTGACTAAGTCAACAAAGCTTCGGGAGCTGAAACACAATATTCGGTACGAGGTTTTTGAACTCAATGCGAGAATGTGTGAGTGAGTCCTTGAAATTTTTAATTCTTGTATGACAGTCTGTAGATGTGGTGGATGTTAAAATTATGCCAATTTGCCAATTTTTACATATAATTGTTAAGGGTATTTTGAATAAAAATGTGAAACCTGAAAGAACCTAAATTGTTAAATGTTTGTCCTTTCATTGATCTTGCGTTAACTCACCTACCGCAACCTGCGGAGCAGAAATGATGACAGTCATGGTATTTAGGAGGACAGCAATCAGTCTGGTGGCAGATGGGTAGAATATTCTAGGCGCATAACTTGAAATAAAAGATCTTAAATGCTCTACAATGGTAGTTATGAATACGAGTGAAGAAACCTAAAGCTAGCCTCTTTTAAACATTTTTCATTGGAAAGTCTTCTCTAAGAATCCTAAGCCTCGCATACGAACTGATTCTGGGAGAATTTTGTTGTTAAGGCTAAGTTTTATATTGTAAAGCTCTGTTCTAGGGTTAATATGCTCGTCTACCTTCAGGGTAACCAGAGAACTCTGAGGACACGACCTTCAGGGTAACCAGAGAACTCTGAGGACACGACTGCGGGAAAAAAGAAGAATAGATTGTTTGGCAGGTGGAAATAGCGTGACGTAGGTACATTTCCGGACTACTAAAAGAGCAAATAAAGTCTTTAAATCTTAAAGTAAAAAAATCGATTTGAAGGTTATGAAATGTGCGTGCAGAAATTCGAGTGTATTCTTTCAGATTTTGTTTGGACTCAAAGTTTTAACGCTCCGTTGCACACCTTTTGTAAAACCTTCGGTTGGGCACCCGGGCCTGGCCAGACCTCTATGTATTGGGTTGGCAACTAAGAGATTGCGGATTTTTTTAGAAAATCAAAGACAATTTTTTCATGGAACTAAATAACTTTTCTCTGTAATGTGTTGCCCATTTTGATCAATGACCTTTTGTCATCTTTCAGGCAGCATCACAATCCCACGTTTATAAAACTTCTGGTTTTTATTAGCAAAAAACTGAATGAGGTACGATTTGGCATCATCATCGTTATTGAAGTTTTTACCATTCAAGAAGTTTTGTAAAGATCGAAGCAAAAAGTAATCATATGGTGCAAGGTCAGGACTATTTGGTGGATCTGGCCAAACATCCCAACCAAGCTCCAATAATTTTTGCCGAGTGGCCAAAAATGTGTGTGGCCTTGCATTGACATGATGGAATACAATACTTTTTCGATTTGTTCGATTCGGGCCGCTTTTCTTCAACTGCATTGTTTAATTTCGTTAGTTGTTCAATGTAGACATCAGAATTGATCGTTTGGTTGGGTGGTAAGAGTTCAAAGTAAACAATGCCTTTGTAATCCCACCAAACTGATAACAAAACTTTCGTTTGATGAATATCAGCTTTTGATGTTGTTTGAGTTGGTTCACCTGGCCTGCTCCACGATCTTTTTCGCTTGATATTGTTGTAAACGAGTTATCAGTCGTTTTAAAAATGGAGAATTTTCATTACGTTTCATTAGCAAATCGCAGCTCTTAATGCGTTGCGTTAAATGCTTTCCTATCAGTTCGTGAGGAACCCATGTGTTGGCGACGGTAGTGTGACGCGCAGTTAAATTCCTTTTTTTCTAAGATACTAAGCAGTAAGTAAGGCTGCGTTTGTTAATCGAAAGGCTGAAAACTTTATTCAAATCAATAAATTTACAATTCAATATCAAATTTAATATCTAGAATATTTTTCTCTTACACTTGTTTTATGCGGCGCCCATGCGCTTTCATCAACGGCTAAATACATAGAAAAGGAATTAAATTTGCTGCTATTTGACAGCTGTTGATTGAAGAATGAGAGAAAAACGGAGAAATGGGAAAATGCGAAATGGGTTGCCAAAGTGACCTTTCGCAACACCTTGTATTGAGTTTTTGAACATAGCCAAGTTGTTTTAAGTGATTTTCACTGCATGTATGTGATATACGAGTATGAAGCTTCTCTGCAATATCACGTGCTGTACTGTGACGATCCGAATCGATTATTGCTTAGATGAGGGCGTCATCAACTTCAACTGGACGACCAGAGCGTTTTTCATCTTTGAGCGAAAAATCACCAGAACGAGATTTGGCAAAGAAATTTTGACACTGCTGTTCTTTTAAGGCTTCGTCACCATAAACAGTACATAACTTTTTATGAGCTTGCGTTGCGGTTTTCCCTTTGCGGAAATAAAAAACCAAAATATGACGAAAATGTTCCTTTTGAATTTCCATTTTTCAACGAACGCCAAACGAAAATTACGTAACCGATCAAACAACTTTTTTACTGATTGACAGCTGAATTGCCAACTATCAAATAACAAAATATGTTTTACATTTGTACTACGTCTGCAAACCTAAAAATTCAACTGAAGCCATATATGAGTGAAATCCGCAATTACTTAGTTTCATGCATTTGTATGGGAATATGTGGCAAACGCGCCGCATTTATAATTAATTTTTAAGTATCGCAGGTAAATATTTTTTATTTCTTTAATTATTCTTTTCATTGGTTTGTCATGCATTGAGCCTCTTATAGAAACAAAAATTATCGCTTTTGGTTTGTGAAAAAGGATGTTTTTTTTATTTTGACTCATTTCGAAGAAGGTTGAAGAAAAAAAAGTTGATTACAATGAAAGTTTTGGTAAAATATGAAATGATATTCTCTTATGGATTCGGTGGAAGGCAAGCAAAACATGTACAAGAGTTTTTTGAGTGATGTTGACATAGTGGATTCTTGCATACATCTTACAATAGACACGAATTCTTCGACGAAGCTTTTCACCTGCTTGTAGACAAAGACGACAATCTCTCTTTGCTGGGAGTGTATCGGCTCCGATTGGTTGGTCGATAGTAATACTGTTGGGGATAATAATTGGTTTGTTGGAAAACCAACCATAGCAAAATGAGTAGTGAATTGAGAAATAACGGCTGGTTTATTCATATGATTTTCCATCGTCAAAAAATTGCGTCTCGCACCACTTTTTCTGAGCTCATCAAATTCCTTGCAAATACAAAAAGTTGCATTAGTTGGCACCATACGATCCATAAAACGCTGAATTCCACCAGAAATGAAAAAGAGCAATTCGCACCCAGTGCTTTCGTCATTATTTCGTTTTCATGAAAACTTTGTTATATCCTTTTTTTCGTGCTATTCGAGGATCCTTTTTGAAAGGTTATATCCATGAATCGATAGAAACTTAAACTTTAGGAAGCTACCTGCAAACTCAAGTCGTTAGCTTTAATAGAAATATGTTAAATGCACGTGTAAAGTTGGTAAAGCTCTGAGGGCTAAGATCAAACCACCATCGAAGATTTACTCTACAAGCTGAATACTGTTACGCCTGATTAATAAATTGAAAGTTGTGAGAGATCAATAGTCATTAAATGAAGGAATTGCATAGAAGAAAAGAGATATAAAATGAGGAACTGACAGTAGAATAAATTGCGTGCAACCGAATCTAGTCCTGGATTACTACTGAATTGCTTAATAAGAAAATGGTAACCGCAAGAAAATGATAAGGCCGTAGATGGCTTAGAAACTTTTTTCATTTTGGCGGATGGGGTACAGATGGTAGGGCGGTTGCTAACCGTGCAGAAAATTCGCAGCAAAACCCACTCATTAAAAATAAATAAATAAATAACACAGTGCGACAATTTTCAGGCCATCGGCTCGGGCCCAAACCAAACCAATTGCAAATGAAAGTACTCACGTAGAATAGTAAAACCCCAACTGGGTTTCGGTCTACCGGGTCCCAATTTTTTTTACAGTGTATTAAAGTTTCGCAATATTAATCAAATGCCATATTAAATAATATGGTAAATCCAGTACAAATATTGATTTTACTTAAATTTCGTCTTAGAAGACTTTTAGTAAATTCAATGATACATTTTTTTGCAGAACATGTTATCTCATTGAATCCCACCGTTATGTGACTATTTAACCCATTTTTTTAAAAATTGTTTAAAAGCCCTCTTAAACTGGCTATTAAAGGGTTAATATGTTCTACAAACAGATTCCTTGGAAAATTTTTCTAGGGGCTGCCAAAGACATTGTTAAACGTACTTGAAAAAAATGTAACAAAAAATCCATAAAAATATTGCATGCGTTAATTTTAACTATACCAAGCCCTCATACCTAGGAGGCTGCCGTAGCCGAATGGGTTGGTGCGTGACTACCATTCGGAATTCACAGAGAGAACGTCAGTTCGAATCTCGGTGAAAACACCAAAATTAAGAAAAACATTTTTCTAATAGCGGTCGCCCCTCCGCAGGCAATGGCAAACCTCCGAGTGTATTTCTGCCATGAAAAAGCTTCTCATAAAAATATCTGCCGTTCGGAGTCGGCTTGAAACTGTAGGTGCCTCCATTTGTGGAACAACAACAAGACGCACACCACAAATAGGAGGAGGAGCTCGGCCAAACACCCAAAAAGGGTGTACGCGCCAATTATATATATATAAGCCTTCATACCTATTACCTGTGTGTATACACATAAATATATATTTGTAAGCATGTATGTATGTATAGCGTTTTTTAATAAGAGGTGTTATTTTGATATTCAAAGAAAAATGCTATTTTTTAATATAATATAAATGATCGGATGTTTATTTCATTATAAAGAGGAAGGTATGCCGTTAGTAGTGGAAAATAACATCAGGCAAATTACCACCACGACCACGCATATAGGACAATATCCTTTTCAGGAAATTTTCCATAACCGAATTGAAAAATTACTGCCCTATGTCCTCGATAGCCTCACCAATTCCATCTTTGAGGTCTTGAATCGACCCTGGGCTGTTGGCGTAGACCTTCTCTTTCACGTGGCCTCAAAGAAAAAAGTCACAAGGTGTTAAATCACAAGATCTCGATGGCCAATTGTGATCACCTCTTCGAGAGATAACACGATCCGGAAACTTTTGCCGTAAAAGATCAATGGTTTCGTTGCTCGTGTGGCACGTAGCGCCGTTTTGTTGAAAATAAACGTTGTCCAGATCAATACCATCCAATTCCGGCCATAAAAAATCGTTAATCATCTCTCGATAGCGCAATCCGTTCACCTGTTATTGGAAAACCCTTTATATATAAATTTTGAAATATGGTTTATGTATATATACATATATTATATATATGTACATGTATTTACAAATGGGTACTTCCAAAAACACGTGAACCTAGTAAAGAAATGCCTTATTTTCTTCCACAACTTGATTAAAAAGCCGAAATGTTCAAAGTTTACAATAGGAAAATATCAAAACTTGATCTTTATTGTAACCCCGCAAAAATGGTTCATAAAAATCAACTTTGTTTTTTTACCCGAGCTTTTATTAGATTTTGCGAACTGTTTTCCGTGTACACTTCTCTATAGTGAGAAAAGGTAATACTGCAATAATAGGAATTTATCTTAAAACAACAGCAAAATGCAAAAAATGTCTAAGAGAGTGAAAGCGTCGAAATTCTGTGGACTGTGGCTGTTTTAATAGACACTGAGTTGATAACTTGGCACGCAATCAAAATGGTTATTGAAGATTTTCTAGGGAAAAATAGATCAGAGACCTACACGTCTGATGTGTAAATTATGTTGGATGCATTCGAAAAGCTTCAAGTCAACATGTCTCTCAAAATTCATTTCATGCATTTTCATTTGAATGAATTTAGTAGACAACTCGTCACCGAATACGACGAGCATGGAGAACGTATCATCAGGTATCTTTGTATCAAAAAAAGGTGTCTTATTGAATTCTTTTGTATTTTTGTTTTTCTAGATACAAGGGGAAAAAAGCCCGGATGCAGTGTTGAAAATTTGAAATTTGTTGGTGATCGAAAGCTATATTCGAAGGTGCGGAGTTAGACAGCGATAACGATTCGGAAATATGTCCTCCGAAAAAGCAGCGAATTCAACCCTGCCTCTACGCTCAAATTCATCATTAGCTAAATGAATTTAAAGGATGGTTTTTTCAGAGTTTTTTTTTTTATTGAAACGTTATAAATATTTAAATACATTTCATTCTATCACACCTAGTTCACAACTATCAAGTAATATTATTTTATTAAATTCGACAGTATTTACAGGAAATACGTATATAACTGGAAGACAGCTGACAGAAATTTACATATACAGTAGGTTCTGTTTTTATGCGGTAGATACGTTCCGCCAGAAACAGCATAAAAAAAACAGCATAAAAAAGCTAATAGTTCTATAGTAAAACTATAGATACGTTTCAAATGCTAAAACCGCATAAATCTGAAATAATGTAATAAAATCGCATAAAAAAGAGCACTAGTCCCATATTATAACTATAGATAGGTTCCATATACCGCATGAATCTGTGATGAGTTTTTGCTTAGCTGGTTTAGAATCTTGTTTATATGTACAATTCCCGATAGGTCGACATGCATTTTGTAATTTAAAAAAAAAACCGCACTATTTCAAAACCGCATAAAAAAAAGCCGCATAAAAACAGAACCTACTGTATATACTTGTCAATCATCAAAATTTCTGGAACAAGATCATTTGGTTTTTTTCGTTTAAGTCTCCGGCATTGGTCATCTAAATTGACAAGTCGCCAAGCCTCCGCGTTAGTATGTTTTTCGAGCCTTTCGGCATGAGTTGCAGCGTAATGTTTGACAACTTCTGATACTAATGACATCTTGAGGTCACGATGTAAATCAGTGTTTCTCACATACCATGGTGCGTTTACTGCGTTCTTTAGAAACTTGTTTTGAAATCGTTGTATTTTTTCGATATGAGTTTGTTTGGCACAGCCCCATAGCTGTATACCATAAGTCCACACAGGTTTAAATACTTGTTTATAAATTAAAAGTTTGTTTTGTATGGAAAGAGGAGACCTCCTTCCAGTAAGCCAGTTTAATTTTTGCATTTTGAGGTTTAATTCCACGTGTTTCATTTTAATGTGCTCTTTCCAGCATAGTTTCGCATCAAGCGTCATCCCTAAGTACTTCGCCGTATTGGAGTAAGGAATTTTCGTGCCAGAAATATATACAGGATGATATTGAATTTTTTGTTTGTACAATCCACATGAAGTGACTTGGCTTCATTAAGTTTTATACGCCACTTTGTAGTCCATTCGGTGATTTTGTTAACATCTTCCTGAAGTTTGCGAGAGGACTGTGTCTCATCGTCTCCAATTGCTAAAATGCACGTATCGTCAGCAAAGGTAGCTATAGTGCTAGTCTCAGAGACCGGTAGGTCAGATGTGAAAAGCACGTAAAGTATAGGGCCAAGGTTACTGCCTTGTGGAACCCCGGCTTTAATTCGCTTTAGGCTTGAATAAGAGCTATCGCACTTGATCCTGAAATATCTGTTATTTAGATACGAAGTGAATAGGTCCGAAAACTCCCTTGGAAGCAAGATTTTAATTTTATGGAGTAGTCCGTCATGCCATACTTTGTCGAAGGCCTGAGCAACATTCAGAAATATGTGACGAGAGTGTATTTTATTTTTCAACGTTTTGATTAAGCGTATATTTGAAATAATCCCAATCAGTAAACTTGTTGGTCAGAGTAGGCGCTTGTTGTTTAAGTTCAATGCCTTCACTTAGTTTTAAATATACGGGTGAATGATCTGAATTAAGGTCTGTTCCTTCATATACTAGCAAGGATTTTTTGCAAATTTTTCTTACAATGAAGAAGTCAATTAGATCTGGAGTTTTATTTTGGCCTGTTGGCCAATAAGTAGGTTTGCCGGTGGAGATAAATCCACAGCCAGTTTCTCTTGCAGCTTTATAGAGTTCACGACCTTTAGTTGTTGTGAGTCTCGAGCCCCAATGAACGTGTTTTGCATTGAAGTCTCCTCCTATTAGAGTCTCCCCATATGCTTTTGAAGTAGTTGTTTATACTGCTCTGATTTGATATTATGTCGTGGAAGACTATACCTATACCGCAGTTAAGCATATTTCGTTCGTTTCGACATTTATTGCTATGCTAGTGGATTGAAATTCATCAAGGCAACCTTTTTCTTTTTCAATATGTCGTATACTATTTTTAACCAGAATTGCACTTCCTCCTCTGGCGTTGTTTAAAGGGTGATTTGTATAATAAGTGCTGTAATTTTTCATCTTTGCATATGTGTGGGTTGTTAAGTGAGTTTCTGATATAAGACACACATCTACTTTTTCTATTTGAAGAACTAGTTCTAATTCGTTCAAATGTTTTGTTAATCCGTTCGCATTCCATGTCATAATTTGAAGTGATTTCTCCAGTCGATCCAGACGTTTTTCCAGAGATTTATAAAAAGTTTCTTTCTGGTTTAAGAGCGAAAGAATTTGGGAAAGTGTATCACTACTATTGTTTCCATTGTTTCGAGATTTGGGTATATTTTCTCTTGCAATATCTGCATATGTTTTGTTTTGTGCTGTTTGGACTTCAGAGCTGCGTATATTTTGAGTGTATTTAACAAAAGCATTTCCACGGTTAGCTGAATTAGTTGGAGCTATTTTTGTCTTACCGTCTCTTATCTTTTGTAGTTCCTTTGCTACCAGGCATCCTCTGTAGTTTGCCGGATGTTCCTCCCCACAATTACAGCACTTGGGCATTTGTGTATCTGGTTTCGTGCAACTAACAGTAGCATGTTTGCCTGCACATTTTACACATCGAGGTGGCTTGCAACAATAGTTCTTTGTGTGGCCGTAAGATTCGCAAGTTTTGCATTGGGGTATCATTCTAGATGGCTTAAGAGGCTCAATTTCGACAATCGAACCCAAAACATCTCAGAGTTTTATTTGATATGGAATACATGAAATACATGCATTCGTTTTTCTTAAATTTTTTTTCAGGTAGGGACCTACAGTTTTCAGCCGACTCCGAACGGAGGTTTTTAAGAGCAGCTTTTTCAAGGCAGAAATACACTCGGAGGTTTGCCATTGCCTGCCGAGTGGCGACCGCTATTAGAAACAACGTTTTCTATTCTTTGATGTTCGGATGCACGGAGATTCGAACCTACGCACCATCGAATAGTAGTCATGCACCTACTCATTCTAAGTAATATCAGGCTAGTCCATAAGTTCGTGCGTATTTTACCCATAATTTCACTTTTGTACGATTTTTGCATACAAAAAATTATTCGCGGAATATAATGGAACTATTTTAATTTTCTTTGATATATTGTGCATTCAACAAGTGATTTTAATCGCGAATAGAAGTACGTGTTGTTAAAAAATAAAATGGAATCTTCGAACGCGTAAAAGAGGCATATTTTGTATTTTTTTTATAAAAGTGGTAAAAATGCAACAACTGCTGCTGCAGAAATAAACACTGTTCACGCAGAGGATACCGCGAGTGTAACGACTGCGCAAAAGTGGTTTTCAAAATTCCGAAGTGGTAACTGTGACGTGGAGGATGCCCCGCGCGGTGGTCGTCCTGAAGTTTTTAACTCCGACGCCTTGCTCGAACTTGTGGAAGCTGAGCCAAATTTGACAGTCGGTGTGACAGCTCAGAGGTTAAATTCATAGCATGAAACAGTTCACAGGCACCTGGTCCAGTTGGGAAAGGTTTCAAAGCTGGGAAAATGGGTTCCGCATAGACTTTCCGTCGCCAACCTTCAGCAGAGAGTGAATGAAAGTTTTTTGAACCGTATCGTTACTGCTGATGAAAAATGGGTCCTTACAATAATCCTGTTCGCAAACGTCAATGATTAGATAAAGATGAAACAGCAGAACCGACCTCTAGAATTGGTTTTCACCCCAATAAGATTCTCCTGTCTATTTGGTGGGATATGGCCGGTATTGTTTATTATGAACTTCTGGAACTAAACCAGACGATAACTGCTGATTATTATTCCCATCAGCTATCAAACCTGAATGAGGCGTTTAACAAAAATCGACCGTCTTTAGTGAATAGACGCACAGTTTTGTTTCACCACGATAACGCAAGACCTCATACCGCAAGGCAAACATTAGGCAAGCGGGACGAGCTCGGATGGGAGCTAATTCCGCCTCCACCATACTCTCCAGATATTGCACCTTGTGATTATCACCTTGCCCGTGGGCTTCAATCCCATATGAGTAACAAGAACTACTCCTCAAAAGAAGCTATAAAAAGGGATATAGAAGCTTATTTTGGCTCCAAGGACAACAAATTTTTTGAGCAGGGAACTAAAAATTTGCCTAAACGTTGGGAAGACATTGTAAATAATGAAGGAAAATATATTATTGATTAATAAATACTTTAAACATCTTTTTTATTAATCTAAGACCACCTTTAAAAAACGCACGAACTTATGGACTGACCTGATAACATAACTAGATCTGATGACATTTTGTAATATTCCAAGGAGATCAAATTAACCGAGTAAAGATTTTTTTTCATAATCTATCATCGAGCAAAATCACTTGACGCCATGGAGCTTTGTCAGTTATCTGAATAAAATTGTATGACACCATTTTTTGGGTATTTTCATTAATCGGGCGTTTCTCGAAGAAGACAAAAATTTGTTTACCAATATATGTGTTTTGTACCAAAAAATTATAAAAATGTTAAAAATACCCGAAGTTATTTCACTTTAAAAAACTCCATACCAAAATTTCCAACATCGAGTAAATCTCAATATTAGTAAATTCATAGACTACTCCGGGACTTTAGCCTCACTATCCAGTGAGTGCATCGATGACTTCTTACCCGGAAGTGTGAATGTACGCCTTAAATCAAAAAATGTCGACATCACAACGCACCAGCATCATTTATTGCATTTATACGCCATACTAAGCGCAACAGCTTGCCAGCAATAAAAATTCGAATATCGTTCCAAATGAAATATTTGTAGCCAGTAACAAAGTAGGAAAAAAAGTGTAATCGAAGACGGATGTGTAAAGAGTGGAAAAGAGCGATACTAAAGTAATCGAAACGTGCGCGTTTAAATTAAAATTGCAGCCCTGCGGCATGGCGACAACAAACAGCGGACACAACGCGTCAACTGTCACCAACATAAATACAATTGCAAGTAAAATAGAGCATGCACCAGTGCCATCTTCTTCTTTTTCTGTGGAATCCCTTTTATTGTTGCACTCAGTGATTTTTTTGTTTTTTTTTGTTTTTGATAGGAGGAGTGGTTGGCTGGCTGCTATGTTTGTCGGTTGATTGCTTGGTTCTTTTGAGGTCAACGTCGACTCGTTTTGCAATAACACCGACAGCAACAATAACAATCAACACAAAAATGTGCTACAGTTGCTGTTCCGTTTGCCTGTCTAGCATCCACCACAAACACTTAACAACACTAGCTGTGGTATTTTGGCAGAGCAAGGACGTCGCCGGAATGGCCGAGAGCCGGAAGTTGCTCCACGTTCCGGAGTTGTGGGGATTTCAGACTCTTTTATTGCTGCAATTGTTGTAATTGTCACTGTGGATGCTGCATATTATGACAGCTACTAACCGTATTGCGGTTAAGGTTTCTTTGCCGCTTTTATTTGAGGTTTAGCGGTATGCTTGGTAATATTTTATGCGCAAGGTGACCAGATGGCGTTTTTACGCCAAATAAACCAAAATGGTCGTGATTAAAGTGCATCTGTATATTAAAGATCTTTTCAATGTATAAATACTAAAGATTATTTATGCATTGCGTGAGTAATAGGGATGTGGTTTGCATAAGTTGAGGAGACCTCAGTCCAATCGCCTGTAATTAGTTATGACTTGAAATATTTGCCTCGAGGTGATGGAAAATGCGCACATATTCCCTCATCTGAAAGCTCTCTTTTTAATTAATGGCCAGCTGAGAGTTTTTTACTTTGAAGGAAAATACAGCCTCATTAGATTACGTTAGATTACGTTACAAGATATTAACAGTGACAACATAAGATATAACAGGCATAAGATATAACAGGGCGGCCGCCGTAGCCGAATGGGTTGGTGCGTGACTACCATTCGCAATTCACAGAGAGAACGTCGGTTCGAATCTCGATGAAACACCAAAATTAAGAAAAACATTTTTCTAATAACGGTCGCCCCTCGGCAGGCAATGGCAAACCTCTGAGTGTATTTCTGCCATGAAAAAGCTCCTCATAAAAATATTTGCCGTTCGGAGTCGGCTTAAAACTGTAGGTCCCTCCATTTGCGGAACAACATCAAGACGCACACCACAAATAGGAGGAGGAGCTCGGCGAAACACCCAAAAACGGTGTACGCGCCAATTATATATATATATAAGGAATAATATCTGTCATAAAACGTTTTCAAAGCCTTACTTTGAATTTATTTTGAGAAGGGACCAAAGTTTGCCTCTTCTTAGGATGAAATGGCGTACGAAATTACAAGAACATGGCAAAAGTGCACATAAAATATGTTGAAATATTTTACATGGAATATGCGAGATTAATTTCCTTAGAACATATTAATCCTCTACCGCTTTCACAAATGTGTATTTTTTGTCCTTTTCAGGGGACAGTAAACGGACATATTTTCCCCGATTTTCATTAAAATTATTTAAAATGAAGAAGTCAATATATTTTTTTCAAAATTGGCATACAGTTTATTTGTACATTAAGAAAATATAAATTTTTTTTTTTTGGTTTAATCATTTAAAACGGCGGATGTGCCCTCAATTCTTCCAGGAAGGTCGCAGCGGGGCTTCTCAATAGGCGGGCAGTGTAGCATCGGCGTCAGTGACTTGAATACAAAAAAAATCAAACATTTTTTTGTTTGTTAATGTTTAAAAGAATTGAAAACAAAAAAAAAAACAATGAATTCTGGGACGAATTTTCCCACTATTTTTGCTTAGAAAAAATTATTTTTTCGAAATTGTAAATTCACATAGAAAATAATATCATAAAAAAGATGTGTGCAAAATTTCAGGGAGATCGGTCAATAACTTTTCGAGTTATCGTGTACCCCAATTCGAAAAATATAGTTTTGCGAAAAACGCGCTCGAACGCAAAGAATAGAGTCGTTACGGTTGACGATCTATAATATAAGAAATACTTTAATTTACGTTCTAAATTTTTTTTGGCATATTCTTAAAGGATTATAAAACATTGTATGAAAAAACATTTTTTTTTTTTTAATTTTACATCTGTCGCCTTCAGGGAAAATAAAAGAAAAAACATGTAAAATGTGTCGCTCATTTGCTGCAAGAACGACGGATTCAAAGATTTCATTTTACTATGCCTGCCTAAGCAAAAGTAAAGACACATTTCTTAACGTTCCGATAGCAGCCGGTTATACGTTACCGGAATGATTCAGGTTTTTTTCGTACCTCACCTCACACATTTTTTATTATATAAAGAAGAGCTGGTAATTTCTGCATACCTGTATATTGGCTTAGGGAATAAGTTCATAGGATTTTTATATTTTCTTTTATTTTACAACGATTTGTTTGGTGTTTGACAAAGGCTAAGCATTCAGTCGATAGAACTCTTTCTGCTCTACAAAACTATGTTAATTGTATTTTTGGGTTATTTAAATTTTTATTAGTTTTGAGGCTTCGAAATGGAATACCCAGGAGGAAGAAATCAATATTTTCGACACCTGATCTTCTTTGCTTTTCCTCGAGGTCAAAAAGCTGCCGAAACAGCCCGGTACATATGCGACGTGAATGGATAAGGTATCATAGGCGAGTGTACAGCACGGATATGGTTCGAAAACTTCAAAAATAGCGACTTTGATGACCCGTCCAGCAGCGGAACAGCGGAAGGTCTTCTGAATTCTCAAATCACTTTTGAAGATGAACGGTCGCCAAAACAGTCGACAATTGGCAGAAAAAATGAACTGCGATCATGAAACGATTCTCAATTACTTTCTTTCAATGGGATTTACTGAAAAATTCGCAGGCTGGGTGCCTTACGAACTCAACAAAAAAAAAAAAAACAAAGGAAGACGTCTTCAAATTACCTCGGTCAAAAACAGCGTCTTTTGTACCGAATCGTCACAGGAGATGAGAAATGGTGCATATACGTCAATATGAAGCAAAGAAAGGAGTGGTTGGCTCCAGGAGATATGCCAAAGCCAAGAGTCAGTCAATTGGAAATTCATCCAAAGAGGATCATGATATGTGTTTGGTGGGACTGGGAGGGCGTGATGCTCTGCGAATTGAAAATAATGCCACGGTCAACAAGGACCTCTACATAGCCCAGCTACACCGCGTGAATGAGGTTAAAAGACCTGACGAACGGCGAATATTAATAATTGAATGATTGATAAATATTTGATCAATTTATTGATATAATTATTGTTTTTTATGCAAATAATTGTCTGCGGTAAAAACGCTACGTACTCATTCCTCAACCTAATAGATTGAACTTTTATTTTTGGAAGGTTTAAAAACAAAAAAAAACTTTATGAATGAATGTTAAAAGTGTAAAAAGACTTTTCATCATCAATTAGTACATAGAAGGATGGATTGCTGAATCTAAAGGATGTCCAAACACTGCAACAATACCGGAAATAGTAGAAAAAATACAGGAGATCGTATCGGAAAATCGTCGAGATTTAAGCCCTAAGCCCTAAGCATCTCATTGGGTAGTGTAATCACTCAATGACTGAAGTATTGAGTTTCAGCAAGCTATGTGCAACAATGGAACAAAAACACATTCGAGTGCGACTTTCTTAGCAACATTTAGAGCGTTTTCGAAGGGATAAAGAGGATTTTGTGCGTAGATTCAGCACTATGGATGAGGTTTGGGTATATCAGCAATATTAGAAAACAAAACAAGACCCTAATAGTCCAGTCAAAAGAAGATTTAACTTAGTAATTTTAGGAGTATGCGAGTTTATGGTTTCATTATGTAAAGCCCATCACTGTGAACTTAAGTTTGAGTTTTCGGGGTCGGGGGGTATGTCCCGCGGCCGCCATCTTGGAAATAAGGGTGCAACTGGTTTTTTGCGATTATCTCGTGAATTTCGAAAGTTACGAAAATTTTGTAAAATACTTTTTTGTAGATAATAATATTATCTACAACTTTCTTCAAAACTTTTTATTGTAAAATTAATCATAAAGAAGTTATAAACAAAATTACGCGAAAAATTAATGGATGAATTTTTTCCAAGCGTGATAACTTTTTTTTATTGATTTTATGGAAAATATACATCAGAGCTTTTTTATAGAGCATTTTTTTGTGAACATTTTTGTCCACAAGTTTTTTTCGCTATCTTTATTTAGTCTTATGATTTTGAGCTGCTAAGCGGAGCAACCATTACATTAGCGAAGCGCGTACATGATTACACAGGCCGACAAAATTTAACCAACATTCAGACCCAGAAACCAGACTGTATATTTCCGAAGGTTTATGATGCGCTGAATCCAAATCTGGCCTCAGAATTGCTCTATCAGCTCTGTTTTTCGAGATATCCTAACCTAAAAGTGCAAAAAACACCGTTTTTGCCCATATTTGAGGTTATGTAGCCTTGCAGATGTTTTCTTTCACCAAAATTAAAGGATGGCATCTTTAAATACAAGTCTTCTTCTTTCAAATGGCGTTTTGTTTGCTCAAATATAATTTTTTTTCGCAGAGATATCGCATTTTGAAATTTTCATGTTTCGAAATTTTCCTACACCTGAAAATAGATTGAGATAACATAGACATGATATAGTCGATTACTAATTTTCTTGAATTGAGTCTTATTTTTCTGAAAATTTTGTCTCACACCATAAGTGTGCTGACTCACCACACCCCTACACTATCTGACCTTTGGGTACCGAGTCACACACAGCCCTAACCCCTAGAAACCATCCCTATCATACCGCGAGCAGGCTTACCCACAAACTCCAAATTTACATACTATTAATCCATATATATCAGGCCCTCAAGCCCAAGAAAATTAGTAATCGAATATATCATGTCTATGTTATCTCAATCGATTTTCAGGTGTAGGAAAATTTCGAAACATGAAAATTTCAAAATGCGATATCTCTGCGAAAAAAAATTATATTTGAGCAAACAAAACGCCATTTGAAAGAAGAAGACTTGTATTTAAAGATGCCATCCTTTAATTTTGGTGAAAGAAAACATCTGCAAGGCTACATAACCTCAAATATGGGCAAAAACGGTGTTTTTTGCACCTTTAGGTTAGGATATCTCGAAAACCAGAGCTGATAGAGCAATTCTGAGGCCAGATTTGGATTCAGCGCATCATAAACCTTCGGAAATATATAGTCTGGTTTCTGGGTCTGAATGTTGGTTAAATTTTGTCGGCCTGTGTAATCATGTACGCGCTTCGCTAATGTAATGGTTGCTCCGCTTAGCAGCTCAAAATCATAAGACTAAATAAAGATAGCGAAAAAAACTTATGGACAAAAATGTTCACAAAAAAATGCTCTATAAAAAAGCTCTGATGTATATTTTCCATAAAATCAATAAAAAAAAGTTATCACGCTTGGAAAAAATTCATCCATTAATTTTTCGCGTAATTTTGTTTATAACTTCTTTATGATTAATTTTACAATAAAAAGTTTTGAATGAAAGTTGTAGATAATATTATTATCTACAAAAAAGTATTTTACAAAATTTTCGTAACTTTCGAAATTCACGAGATAATCGCAAAAAAACAGTTGCACCCTTATTTCCAAGATGGCGGCCGCGGGACATACCCCCCGACCCCGAAAACTCAAACTTAAGTTCACAGTGATGGGCTTTACATAATAAAACCATAAACTCGCATACTCCTAAAATTACTTAGTTGGCTATTTTTTTTGTCTCTTTTGACTGGACTATAAAGAGTGGTGTGAATCTGTTACTTCGGCTCCGCAACGAGTTCGTGCCCAGAAATCGGTCAAGAAGGTGTTAACATCTGTTTTTTGGGATATGAAAGGAGTTTTGTTTTTGAACTATTTGAAATCTGGTAAAATAATAAATTCTGAATATAATCATGAGGAAGAATAAATGAATGAAAAAAATGCCCAACTTTTAAACGAAAAAAAATTATTTTCATCAGGACAATGCACCCTGTCACAAGAGCATTTTGACAATGGCTAAAGTCCATGAATAAAAGTTCGAACTGTTGTGACTTCCGTCTGTTTCCAGACCTAAAAAAAATCGTGCGTGGAAAGCGTTTTCCATCAAATGATGAGGCCATAACAGCTGTTGAAGCGTATTTTGCAGCTCTTCAAGATTTTCACCTCAGGAATGGAATTCATAAATTGGAATCTCGCCGGAACAAGTGTATTGATGCTCAGGGAAATGAATAATGAAGTGCTTTTCAAACCATAAAATTCTGGTTTTCTTATCGAACAAGAACAAACTTTGTGAACAACCCAGTATTAGTAATATAATTTTATGTGTTACATCACATCACATCTTCAAAACTCATTCTCCTTTTTGCTGGTCACCTTAGCGCATACTGTTGCATGCGCCTCACAAAATAGATTCCTTTAAATTCTTGTGGCTATTATTTCTGCTGTCCAACAATTTACGATACCAGACTCAACGTTTATGGCAGACTCCCTCCTATTATAAGGTATGCATTAAATTCCTAAGCGTTGAAAGCTTGTGATAGTTTTGAGAGCAAAAAAATAGACAAAAGAAACAAGTTAAAGGAAAGCAAAGTCAAAGGGTGCTGTTAAGCGGGTGGTTAGTTGATTATTTGCTTGATACAGCTTTTATTGGTGTATAAAAATTTAAAGAAACCTACTCTAAAGTGTATTGAAATAAGCACAGGCAAGATGTGTGCTCACTCGGCTGTAATCGCATGATGAGCTCATCGCCTTAGAATATAGGGTGGGCCATGTAAAATTTGCTTTTTGAATCGGCTATAAAAAAAAAGTAATCAATATTTTTTAAACTTTTTTTTTTATTTTGAAAATTGAACATTGCCATTTTTGAATGAAAAATAATATCGTTCAACTGACTGCCACGACTGGCTTTACAGTAGGCCATTCGATCAACCCAATTTTTAAGCACATTTTCGATTGTTTGGGCTCCAATTTTATGAATGGCAACTTCGATTTCATGTTTCATTTACTGTAACCGCAGCTCCTCGCTCATTTTCGAAAAAAAATGGCCCGATGATGCCGCCAGACCAAAAACCGTACCAAATAGTGACTCGTTGTGGATGCATTTGCTTCTTTACAGTAACGTGTGGATTTTCTGAGCCCCGAATCCGACAATTTTGCTTATTGACGTAGCCTCTGATGTGAAAATCAGAAAAGAAGAAGAAGACTCACCACTTTGGAAATAGGTTTTCAATATTTCCCAATTTTGTTCAAGCGTATAGCGTCCCATTTCGTAAATGTCAAACCTTTAAGTTAATTATGAACACATTTGACATGTCATTTGTGTTACCATTCTCAAAAAAATAGATGGGTCAAAAAGCAAACGCTATATGGCCCACCCTGTATTATGCTTTATATATTTATATTTAGATTAGGTTAGGTTATGGTGATAGTCGGTCCGTATGACCAACTCACTTAGACCTTACAGGTCCGTTGTGATACGACTGTTCGACATGGGAATCTTGTTTATTTATGTATCTTCATGAAACCATTTTGAGGGTCTTATAAAGCGAAGGATTGGTCTAATTCTCACACCAAATAGTTCTGTAAGACAATTGAAAAAGTGTTTACCTAGACAACCTACTCTGGTTTTCGCCAAGGCTGGGCAATTGCAAAGAAGTGCTGAACTGTTTCTTCATCTTTCTCATCTCTACAACTTCTACAATATTCATGGGAGAATACTTCTAGTGTCAAAGAATGCCTGCCAAATAGCCAATGACCGGTGACACAAGCCACGACCTTCGAGACATCGTCTCTTGAGAGTTTAAGCAATTCCTTTGTATTTTTCTTCTTTATTTGCGGCCACTGAGCAGTTGTAGAGCAGTACCTTTCCTAGCTAACTCATCGGCTTTACAGTTTCCCTCAATATCCCTGTGCCCCCGAACCCAAATAACGCAGATTTTGAATACGACGCTAATATCATTTAGGGCTGCCCGGTATTCCTGTGCAACCTTTGATCTTAGTATAGCCACAATCATTGATTTAATGGCCGCCTGGCTGTCCGAGAATATATTTATAGTCGTTTTTGTTACGGTATTCGAATTTAGATATCTACCCACTTCTTTTATAGCTACAACCTCTGCCTGATAGACGCTGCAGTAGTCTGGTAGTCGAACGGATAGCTTCAGTCCTAGTTCCTGCGAAAATATTCCATAGCCAACCTTATCGCTTAGCTTGGAGCCATCTGTATACAGTTTTAATTCCCCCCTTCTCCATGACCTTGGTGTCTGCCACTCCCTTCTTGGCGGTGTACTCGTCTTGAAGAGTTTGTCGAAGGTGAGTCTAGGAATAGAGACTATTCTATTTCTTGTTTGTGACTCTTCCGAGAGTGCAAAATACAGGCGTGGCCAAACCACTGTTCTTTCCATAGCGCCATACTTTTGAGTCTAAGCGCCGAGGCGGTGCACATGTGCTTCCCTACGAGATTTAGTGCAGGCACATTGAATAGCACTTCTAGCGCTTTGTTTGGGATAGTCTTTAAAGCACCAGCGATGCATAAAGACGCTGTTCTTTGGACCTCACTCATGATTTTAGCGTAACTCACCCTTTGAGCAGATGGCCACCATACAAGTATTCCATATATTAAGATTGGTCCGAGTACCGAAGTATAGAGCCAATGTGTAACGCGAGGTGTTAACTCCCATTTAATACCGACCGCTTTTTTTGCAAGTACACAATGTAACGTTGACCTTTTTCCTCTTTTTTCAATATTAGATTTGCATGTGAATTTCCTATCTAATATGAATCCTAAGTACTTGAAAATCTCTCTCAAAGGAATCTCCATACCCTCAAAAACCAGCGGGGAGGTTATAGGAAGCCTATACTTAGCGTTCATAGCGAGTCTCCAACTCTCAGTCCTGCTCCTAAGCGTGTCCATGTTAGAGCGCATGTAGAAATAAGGATGTTAGGATATTTGCCTTTAGCAGCAATTGCTAGATCATCTGCGTGTGCAGTGACGTGGCAACCCCCTCTCTCCAGGGTCAACAATAGGGAGTTTACCGCCAAAATCCAGAGGAGACGGGAGAGGACGCCACCTTGAGTTGTGCCTCCGCAGACCTGTCTGCTTAGAGTAGTGCTGCCCCAATTAGCCGTTATATTTATTATATTATAATATTTTGTTTACACTTTCTTTTTATATGCTACTAACCTTAAATTATTTCTACTTAGCCCATAAGAACTCATTATCTTCTTTGCTTTAATAAATAAATAAATCAATCAATGATTAAAAAAAAATAAAAAGGCAGAAGCCTCTTTCAACGAATGCAAACCCCACTCTAGCACTTTCTCATCCTGCTCGGCCATTCATTTAGTATAATCAATTAAAAAATTGTAAACTTTACAACAAAGATATATAAATTAAGCAGGGCTTTCTCCACCTTCAGTGTTCTTATATAGAAGATGAGAAAGCAATAGAAACTTACGAGAGATCTATTCCATTCTGCGCAAAATCTGTGTTGTTGTAGGTGTGTGCTACGGTTACCGAATATGAAGTATATTTGTATGAGCTTTATAAAGACTTCGAAATTGTAAAATGCTTAAAAAGACAACAACAATGGCCTTGGGTCATGGTGAAAAGATTTTTAGAGGTTTACACCTAGCAGACCATTATTCGGCTCTGAGCGAATTCGGCAGATATGCCGATATGCCACTAAGCTACATTTTGTGAAACACAAAACTAATGACGTAGAATCCAAAGTTCTCCTAAATTTTTTTTCGCCATATCTAACGAGCAGTCCTGGTATCTATCATCCTCGGCCTTGGCTTGCACTTGCCATTCGTATAGGCAAAAGTTGCTCTGATGAAGAGATTTTTCGCTGAGCAGCCCTGGGTGAACAACGAAAACAAGGGCGGCTGAGAAAGTAATAGAAAGGTCAAGTTGAATAAGTCGAGCATTTCTTATATGGAGAAAATGCACACGAGCGCCAAAAAATATTTAAAAAATTAATATAATTTCCCGTCACAGTCAGGGCCAAGCAAGGATGTCTCCAAGGGGGTGTTATTTTTCCGCTGCTGTGGTGCTTCGTCGTAGACTCTCTATTAGTGGAGATGCAGGAACTCGGCTTTCACGTCCAAGCATATGCGGACGACGTCTGTGCGCTAACATCAGATAAATCCTTAAGGAGGCTTTGCTCGAAAGTGCAGAGGATTCTTGACAAAATCGATGACTGGTGCATGAGACAAGGTCTTTCCGTTAAACCGAACAAAACAACCATAGTCTTGTTTACGAGTCTTCCAACACTGAAAGGTGTGACACTTGGTCTTTCCAACGAAGTTAAATATCCAGGAGTAATCTTGGATAAGAATCTGACTTGGGAGACACACGTTTCACTGAAGGTGAACCGTGCATTGAAGATTTTTCAGTAATGCCGTAGAGCCTTTGGCAAAACCTGGGGTCTGAAACCTGCTGTGGTCCTATGGATATACACAGCACTTATCAGACCAATCATCATTTACGCTTCTGTGGTCTGGTGGCGAGGCGACGGAGTGTGGTTAAATCCACAATCCGGGAACTATACAGGCTGCAAAGAAATGTATGTTTATGCATCACGGGTTCCACGAGTACAACCTCTGGCGATGCCCTAAATGCTATGCTTCATTTGCTCCACCTGGATCTTAAGATACAACAGGAAGCAATAAAAGCAATGTGTAGACTCCATAAATATGGTTTCTGGCACGCAGATGGAACTTCGGGACACAGAGAAATCTTTAAGTTGTTGTCGGAGCAGTATCCACTGTTTTTGGCAACTAAAGATGACCTGATACCCACAGTTTCATTTGAAAGGAAATTTGATGTCAGATTGCCATTGCGTGAGCAATGGAGCAATCCAGAATGCATGCAGGGAGGTTTGACGGATATTTTTTTTACCGATGGGTCCAAGAATGAAATAGGGTCTGGAGCCGGGTGGTACTTAAACGATAGTAATAAGTATCACTATGCTATGGGGGAATGGCAACTGTTTTCCAAACAGAAGTTTTTGCCATCCTAAAAGTAGCCGAATGGATAATCGAGAGGAGATGGAGCGGGAAACAGATTGGAGTCTTCAGTGATAGTCAGGCTGCATTGAAGGCCCTGGAGAACGCGAAGCAAACCTCAGAGATTGTTCAAGAATGTAAGAAGAAGCTTAATTTGTCTCAAGACAACAACAAGTCAACAACAAAACAGGCTTGTACTTATATGGGTTCCGGGACACTCCGGTGTTCAAGGAAACGAAATTGCCGACGAATTGGCCAACCGTGGATCAACGGTGCCCCCACAGGAGCCAGAGCCAATGATCGGAATCAGTCCTGCAGGAATCAAGAATTGGATCAACGATTATGTAAGCAATCTACATAAAGAGCGATGGTCCGGTCTGGAACGCTGCAGAACTGCAAAGTGTTTTGTTACAAGTCCGAACAGAAAACTATCAAGCTTTCTACTAAAACTTAGAAGGAAAGATATTCGGTTGATGGTTGGCATCATTACAGGACACAACCCATGGGGTCAGCATATGACCACCATTGGAATCATCGAGAACCCGGTATGCCTGTCATGCTTGGAGGAGGCGGATATCACTGAGCACTTTCTCTGTGAGTGTCCTGCCTTTGCTAGAGGAAGGCTACAAGTGTTGGGTTCCGATGTCGTGAGAATGAGTAATATTCGTTCTTTAAAACTAGAGAATATTTACAGATTTGCGAAAGAATCTGGAAAATTCTCACAGGACTAACTATCTCTATCTCTGTCTCTATTCTTTCCTATCTCTTTCTCTAATACTTTTCTGCTTCCCTCCTTGACTATCTACCCCCCTTTCCAGAGCTATAAATACAATGGGCTCTTTAGCCTGAGTGTTTTAGGAGCCACCAAATCTCCTGATGCTCCTTGGCTCGACTTTTTCAAATTTCAATTTCAATATAATTTCTAAGCCACTTCAAATTTGGACTTGACAAAAATTGTTTTTTCACGCATTTTTTTGCATTTTTGTAATCTGCACAAAGTGTGAAATATGGATTTATTGGCTTTTGTAGAAAAATGAAGGAAAAAATAAAAAAGTATTAAAATTATATAAACTATTTAACTTAATTAATAAATTTTCAAAACTTGCCAATATGTGAGCATCTTTTAAGCAAATAAACTCGGTTTTTGAAAACCACCACAGGCTTAGCCAAATGCCTTCAGTAATGCCCAATCACTTGATTTTAAGGAAATATTTTACGACAATTACTAAGAAAATGTATTAAACAAAATTTGCACTAAAATACTAAAGAAAGAAAGTATTTCATGTAAGACACATTTTTACACGTCAGCAAAGCCGAGCACAGCGATCAGTTTACTTCACTTAATTCGTTTTCAATCTAGAATTTATAATATTTTTAAATGTAAAAGCAAACTCAGTTTTCGGTAGTTGCTGAATCTAGCAAACACAAAAAGCAAAAATGCTTTTTCGTTAAAAATTCTTGCCCAAATAAATTTTGTTTTCGTATTTTGCAAACATTTTAAACAACTTTTTTCACTCTGAACCATAAACATCTTTAAATTTTTTTGAAAATTTCGCAAATTCCTGTTATTAAAAAAAATTGTGCATATGTAAATAAAATTTTGTATTTTTCGCCAACGCACAATTTCTTAATATTGAAGTGAAATTTATATTGAAATAAGCCACAAAGGCGTTTTTGGCAAATTTGGAATGTAAAAATCATATATGTAAGTAAGTATGTGTGCATGAATAAACACAAATTCACTCTTTGCATTAGATATTTGATTTCATGTACGACCTCACACATTTACATACATACAAACATGCACAAAATGACCCTGCAAAAAATGCGAGTTGTCCCAGATGCGACCCAGATCAGTTGCAAAGTAGCATGCGACCACTGCCACTTTGAATTCCTTTATATGGAATGAACTGTTCCCCTTTGTTTGATCTTGCTCTATGAACAGATTAATTACACCTTTTTGTATCGTTACCGTTAGTGTCGTTTCGTACAAATTGCTTGCACTGACTCACGAACTTACTGCTTTCGAAAACTCATAGACGGTGACGAAGACAATGAGAGAATTATGAATGTACGAGTATTAGTAAGAAAGAGTGAATGCATTGCTATTGCCTTTGTAAAAGGCAAGTCACTCATCAGTAAGCAAGAAAATAGTCGATGAGTTATAGCATTGTTGTGCCACACCTGAGGACCTGAGGACCGAATTCTTTGCACAGGCAAAAGAAAAAAAAAATTTCCTATTTTTGTAAATTTTAATATTTAATATTGTTTTTAATTCAAATAATACGAGTAACTTCAGTCGTGGTGAAGGTGTGGCTAAGATCAGATCGTTAACCAACTCTCAGAGAATTTGAAAGAATCAGCTGATTGACATGACAGCGAAAAATATGAGATTGGCTTGGTGACATACAAAAAAATCAACACAATTTTACTTACAGATGCCCCACAAAGTCTGCGTTCACCCTACAATAACTTTTTAGTGAATGAAACACACAACCTGATTTTATAATTTTTATAAATTTTTTTATGTTTATATGTTTATTATATGTTTAAGTTTCAAAAACAAAAATAAATTTCAAGATTCCTCACATAAGTTTTTAGATAACGGTGAATATTGGCTGTAACAAGTAAATAAAGCGACCATAAAGTCTGCGTTCAGTCTTAAAGTCTAATACAAAAATATGATATGCTATATGCAAAAATTAAATCTAATATTTAGTAGGATATCCACGTTGCTTCAGGACTTCACTCAGCCTGTTTGGCATTAAACTTACTAGTTTCTCTGTTTCCTCTGCTGTTATCTTCCTCTATTCTGCCTGCATGACACTTCGAAAAACCTCTTTACTAGTAATCACTTGCTGACGAATTCTCTTTTCCAATAGACCCCACAGATGCTCGATGGGGTTAAGATTTGGGGACTGTGGCGGTGTTTTAAGCTGTTTTGGGGCGTTGTACAAGAGCCAAAGCTTAACGATCTCGGCTGTGTGCTTCGTGTCGTTATCTTGTTAAAACCAAAATGTTCTTGATAAGCCGAGATTTTGTGCACTTTGCTTTAAATTCCGTTGTAGTATGTTCAAGTATCCCCATTTATCCATCGTCGAATCAATAAATTCTAACTGACCCACCCCATTTGCTGCCATGCAGCCCCAAACCATAACCCCGCCACCTCCGTGCTTAACCGTGCCAACAAGATTTTACTTTTCAAGAGCAGTTCCAGGTTTTCGCCAAACAATTTGACGGCCTTTTACTCCGAATATACAAAATTTACTTTCGTCTGAAAATATTACTTTTTTCCAGAGCTCGGGAGGCTGGCAGTTTCAGCGCAAATACTTTTTTTTAAATGTTTGATTTATGTTTTCGACTAATTTTGAGGATGTAATTCGGGGGTTAACCTTTGCCAAGTTGATTATAGAACACTCTTCCCGGGTCGATAATTTTTTCGGACGCCCTGACCTGGGCTTAGAGGCAAAAATTCCAGTTTGCCGAAAATTTGTTACAACTCGCTGAATAGAGGAATACGTCCTCCCAATAGATTTTCTAATATTTCGGAAACTTTTTCCGTCTTTCCACGTTTTTATAATTATTTTCCTCTCAGAAACCCTTATTTATTTTCCCTTTCCTTCCATATTCTTTAATTATCTCCAGTTATAAATAAAATGTTCAACTAAGCTTTGTTAACATTCAGTCGAAGTAATGCGCAATCAAAAATTAATATGAACTAGGAAAAATATCTTAAAATTAACGGTATCATTAAAATAAACAGGCTGACAGACTTTTTGGTGCAACATTTACATGCTGCTGAAATTATTTTCCCGTTATCTAAAAAGTGAAGTGGGAATCTTGTTTTTTTTTTTGCCCTTAAAAGCTGGGAATGTAGTGAATAAACAAATTGTAAAGATTTCAATTTAATCATAATATTCTATTTTGTTTTTAATAAATTTAAGAAGTCTATTCGGGTGAACGCAGACTTTGTGGGGCATGTGTATGTTACTTCGTTGCCATCATAGATAACATAGATAATTAGATGTGAAACTTATTCATTTTGAGAGAGAGCGCGCCCATGAGGACGTTTCAAAACTTGGCAGCACTCACACATTATGGGATTTTGAACAGCTGATAGGCGAAATGGCGGGCTGCCAGAAAAAACGCGCCAAAAATAACTAACGGAAGCAGTTCGTTTTTGCTTAATGGAAAAATGACGCGATTAAATATTTGTAATTATGTGTCTTAAAATTAATTCAATTGACACGTAATAATTTAAATTGAAAGGAGTTTTAGAATTTTCCAAAGCCTCTTATATCCTTTCCGACTTCTACTTTTAGTTAGTCTTTTGTACATAATGTAATTTTATTGAAAACTGTGTGTTGGTTTATGTAAATTTGTATATACGTAAATATTCTATGGTTGAAAGGCGTAGGTAAGGGAGTTTGAGTTTGAGATATTTTACAAAGATTAAAGGTAATCTGCTTTAACTTAATCTGTTCGTTGTTTGAGAATTTTTGTTTTTTGTTACCCACTTTCTGTGCTATATTAAAAAATTGCAATATGTCATGTATTTAGTTATAACTTATGTTTTTCGTGTTTATTACTTTATTATTATTAAATTACTTTTGTATTTCAGTTTTAAATAATTTCATTTATATATAAATTTTAAAAAATTTTGTTTATTTATGTACATATTTCATACGGATTGCGCTTGTTTTTAGTGATATAAGGCTATTGGGCAACGGCACACTAAATACTAACCTCAATGGTGGTGTAGAAACTAAAAATTCCCAATTTTTTTTTTAAAATACGCAATACATGTTTCTACCGATGTGGCAATATTGGAGAATGTTGTAAAAAATGGACATTTTTCAGCGCTCTCACGAGAAAAAGAGTTTCCCATCTAGTCATCTATGGTTGCCATCTGAACAACGACTGATTGGACGAGTGTGTGAATACGTTTGAAATGAGCGGGCAGAATTCGGCTGCCGAGTACTCGATGACGTGGCAGCCGATGTTGCTCGCACAATTTTATTTTTCATCATAGTACATTGGCCAAAACTAATAATCTATCAACCTTGGCTTCATAGTTGATTTGAAAAATGCACATGCTTGAGAGTCACAAGCTGCCGACTTGACATTATGCTATGGTCGTCATGTGAGGGTGGGGTGGTAATTTACATTTTCTTCTCAGCCTTACCACTTCCAAGTTTCGAGGAAGTGTTTCAAACTTGTCGAACTAGTCCCCAATTTCATCCAATGGACACTACTTTCGGGATGCTCTTTTTTGAGATTAGTCGCATAATATTGTCGCACACACTGCCTGCATTTGATTTTCACATATGTATGTATACCTAATATATGCAGCACATCTTAAAATCTGAAAGTGAGTATACAAGAAATACAAAATCTTGCATATCTTCTGGCGCACAAGTGCCACGTAGCATTTTGAAATGAAGAAACAAACTGTTCTGTAGTACATTAGGATGACTCGCCTTTTTCGAAATCTAAAATTTTTACTTCGAGTCGATTTAATTTAGCATAAGTTTTTAAGAAGCCAATATTATTAGAAGGCAGTTTTAATATATGGTAAATAGATATGATAAAATAGTAAGTAGTACTTAAAATATAAACTTTTTTATTTCGGGTACTACTTAAAACTACTAAACATTTTCCAAATGCATTGTATGAAATTAACTGACAACAGGTGCCTCAAAGTGGCGATTTGAGTATTGAAAAGAAAACAAAAAAAAAAAAAACTAATCAGCCGACGACAAGTTAGTTGCATACTGTAATTATTCGTTGATAGTTTTTGGAGTTCTTGAAAAGTTGCCGAAATTCATTCACAATAAAACCAGGTGGTGTGATATCGAAGTGCAAAAACCATATGTGTAGGTTTGTTGCCTCCACGATGGAGAAAATAATGAGATGGCGCCTATCGTGGTCCCCTTACTTTCTTTTCAGCGAATTTGACAATTTGAGTGACGTCACCCTAGCAAAATTGGTGATTAGTGCGCTCAGACTACCATTTTCGTAACTTGATTTAGCATATTTGTGTTCTCTAGCCTCGGAGTATTTACTTATTTTCTTTATTTATTTTAGTCTAAAAACATAAAGATTCTTACAGATTATTTTTACTGCTAATATAAGAAATATATTAATATAATAACAAGTAAAACGAGCTAAAACTAAAATACAAGTTGACTAAAAAGAACACAATTATATTAGCGAATTAAATGATGAGAGAAGAAAATTTATTTTTAGTTATTGTCAAATCGAACTATATGTAATTCTAGATCGCGTTAAATTTGCGTAAAGTCCGAATAATAAGTACATTGGACTTGAAATTCGTTTAGAATATCTTGAGATAAAAAGGGTAAGAGCTTCGTAAAGTTCTCGCTGGAATGAGAAAGTTAATGCGTTGCAAAAGAAACGCACAATCAATGTATATATATATGTATATAATTGGCGCGTACACCCTTTTTGGGTATTTCGGCGAGCTCCTCCTCCTATTTGTGGTGTGCGTCTTGATGTTGTTCCACAAATGGAGGGACCTACAGTTTTAAGCCGACTCCGAACGGCTGATATATTTTTTTATGAGGAGCTTTTTCATGGCAGAAATACACTCGGAGGTTTGCCATTGACTGCCGAGGGGCGACCGCTATTAGAAAAATGTTTTTCTTGCATTAAATTAACCACAAAAGAAAGCGATGGAGTCGACCCTCTGCACCTGCCAGAATACTGCCATCAGGACCGCGACAGGATGTCTCCTGATGTCCCGGAGACACTTCCTCAACTACGCGGACGAGATCCAGGACAAAACGGACAGACCACTCCAGGATCAGACAGTGTATAGACAGGCAATTAACGACATTCATCGGGAGACCCTTACCACCTTCCTAAGCTCCCGACCCCCGAATGCCGTTATCGGAGTCCAACCACCACCTACCGCAGACGAAGAGCTCCAGCTTCCCCGAGAGTCCCGCGTAATCTTGGCACAATTACGTTCTGGATACTGTAGCAGGTTAAACTCCTACCTATCCAGAATCGACTCCGACATACTAAACATATGCCCAGCATGTGAAGGTACCCCGCACGACACTAACCACCTCTTCACATGCCCCATCAAACCCACTCATCTAACACCTCTCTCCCTCTGGACCCAACCCGTGGAAACTGCCAGTTTCCTGGGCCTACTGTTAGATGAGCTAGACGAAGACGACCGGTAATTACACTACACTGACAGGGCGAAGATACTGCTACAACAACAACAATAACCCTCTGCACCCAAATGACTTTAACCCAATTAATAACAAGCAGGAGCTATAATGGGGATAGGTAGGTAGGTAGGCAGGTAGGGTGGCTGTCGCAATGACACACTTAGACCTTTTGTAGGTCCATTGTGATACCACTGGAACTTATCCTTACACCATGGGTTCCTTTGCAAGCCATCCGGTAGCTTTAATAAACGTTTTAGATGCGCTATGTCCGCTACATCAGTTAAAAAGGCCATATCAAGAGTGCGGATCCTCTTTATAGCTAAGCTTTCACATTCACATAAAAGGTGTCTGACTGTTTCCTCTTCTTCTGTGTTAAGGCAGCTTCTAGAGAAATCGAATTACGGGATTACCTTCTAGCATTGCTGTCTATTAAACAATGACCAGTCAATATCCCTATCACTCTTATTCTTATAGCTTCTCTGTTAAGGGGTTACATGGGATTCGTTGGTTCAAAAAATCGATTGTTTTTTTTTTTTTGCTTATTAATTTCTACAACTTCTCAGGAATATTATCCAAAATTTTCAAGTCGATCCGAATAATAAATTCGGAGATACAGCCTTTGGAATGTGTGCGCACCAAGCCACTTTTATTGTAACTCAAAACTTTAAGCGCGTTTTTCTCGGAACCGTGTTTTTAAAGTCGGTTGTCAAATGTTCTCGAAAACTACTCAACCGATTTTCATGAAATTTTACACAGGTGTTCGAAATACAATTTACTCGTGATTGAACGAAGGATTTTGTTTTTTTTTTAATTACAACTATTTAAAAAAAAAAAAATGTCAAGCAAATTTGACCGAAATTTTCATTTTTTGCTAATACATATGTCTGCCAAAATTCCAATTTTTACTTTTTTTTCTTCACTTCGTTCAAGCACGAGTTTATGGTCTTAACTGAAGCACTTATTTTTGTTTTTTCATTTTTGATGAGCCTGTCAGGAGTTATGCTGACAACGCGGCCGCACCTTTTTTCGAGAGGTCACCGAAAATGACGTCACAATGGAGGAGCTTTAATTTTTTCTTTTTTTGAAAATTTTAGAAATTATTCTTTAAATATGTACCTATAAGACAGGAAAAAGTTTTAATTAAATAAATAATTTTTTACATAGAAAAAAAATATTGAAAATAGGCATTTTTTTACCCGACGAAACCCATGTAACCCCTTAAGGGGGTATTCTAGTTTAGAAATTTGAAAAAATCGAAACAATTTTTTTTCCAAAATTCGATAGTTTAAGT
>JAYXIM010021888.1:0-15726 GCA_037575425.1 Anastrepha fraterculus | reverse complement strand
AAACCCCACCTATTGAAAAACATATATATTTTTGTTAAGTACCGCCAACAAAATAAACAAAAAACAGCTTAATTCCATTTAAAGATTTGATAGCACTAATTCGAGCTTAGTTTACATACACAGCTGGAGCACTAACCGCGAAAACGTCGATATTGACGGCAGCATTTTACTTGAATTCGTGACTTGAGATTATTTACGACGTGAGTTTATTCGGAGTCAGTGATAGAGCTGAATTCTCAGAAGCTTGAACAAATTTTTATACGAGTACATGAAAAGTCATCACAAATGTCTATTAAAGTAAGTTAAGAGATTACGGGAATTTTTATTTTCTAGCGAACTAATCAACTCCGCCATGCAGTGACTTTGGAAAGTTGAACATTTGATGTCAGATTTGTACTCAACGACCCCATTGATTGAAAGTAATGCCAGCATCCAGCCTGTTAGTGGCAAAGAAGTAATGAGCGAAATTTTCAAAATGAAAGCCAAAAAACAAAACACCTGGTTTCGATCTCATAACTGCGGAAATTCTTGAGATTGACCACTAATTGTGTTACTTGTCTGTCTCAATTGATCAATTTGTGTTTTTTGTTAAAATATGTTCCTAGGTACTGGAAGACAGCAGAAGTAATTATGATTCTGAAAGCCGGAAAATCGGCAATTGATGTGTCTTCATACCGACCTATTTCTCTGCTACCAAGGCTGTCCAAACTTTTTGAACGACTGTTACTGACTCGAATGTTGCCGATTATAGAGTTATTCCAATGCACCAATTTGGCTTTCGAAAAAATCACTCTACAATCGACCAAGTTCACAGGGTTGATAGAACCATAGAGTATGCGATAGAGAAAAATAAAGTTTGCGCAGCGGTGTTCCTTGACGTCTCGCATTCGTTCGACAAAGTTTGGCATACGGGCTTACTCCACAAACTAAAATTGATTTTGCCCAGGAATTATTGCGAAATCCTTTCTTCCTACCATGATGGCAGACTTGCCAATGCCTATTCTCCATTACATAAAGCAAGCGCGGGGTACCTTAAGGAAGCATCTTAGGCCCTCTTCTATACCTCTTGTATACGTATGACTTACCGGTTTGCGAGCAACACGTTACCGCAACCTTTGCAGATGACACGGCTATCCTAGCAGTTGGAGAATTAATCGAGACTACAACGGCGAAATTGCAATCAGCGCTAAATAATATTTCAACATATGCAAAGAAATGGCGTATCAAACTAAATAATTCAAAGTCAGTGCACATTGTATTCGCCCCTTACAAGCCAGTCTACATAAACAGTGCAAATATACCGTACGTCAACGTGGCAAAATATCTTGGAATAACCCTTGATGCTAAGCTGCGTTGGAAGGCGCATGTCAAGAAAAAGCGTGAAGAGCTGGAATTAAAAACAAAAAACCTTCTTTATCTTATTGGCAGGCACTCTATTCTATCAACGAGCAAAAAACTACTGCTATATAATCAAATTCTTAAACAACATCGTCAATGCTCCATACTATGTGAGAAATCTCGACCTCCATCGAGATCTTGGTATGCTGCTCGGGACGTGGCTCACAGAAAACGTTTAAGTACTTTGCTTTAGCTCTACTTTGGCTTTGCTCTAGCCAAATACTCATCGTCAGCGGCACAAACGTAAAACAGTTTTAGACCAGATGGGCACCCAGTAGCAGCTGGTGTTGTTTTGAATAGCCCGATATTTCGGTAGATGTCACTTTCGAAGCCGTCCTTTTTTGATATTTGACAAGTAGAAACTACGCCATTAATAAATATACAACGATGCATGCTTGAACAACGCATTGAAATTATTAAAATTTACTATAAAAATGGTGAGAATTTGGCTGAGACGGTTCGTAAAGCTCGAACATTTTTGGGTCATCGGGAAGCACCTTGTCGGACCGCAATACAGAAATTGGTGAAAAAATTCGAGCTGTTGGGACAAGTTAGTGATATGAAGAATTAAACCCGTGCACATCGCTGAAGAACAGCCGAAAATATTGCTGTTGTAGCCGAAAGTGTTGAAGAAAATGCAAGTTTGTCCATTCCACGTCGTTCTTTGGAATTAGGCATTCCACAAACGTCATTACACCGTATTTTGCATAAAGATTTGGGTCTTAAGGCTTATAAGGTCCAGTAAACATACAGGGTTTGATTGAAAAGTAATGAGCCTTATTTTTTTTAAGCAGTTAAACCTTTAAACCTTTTGGTTTATACAACTAATATTCTTTAAAATACGACTCTTGAGCGTCAATACTGCAGGAAACATTTTTTAAACTCATCCGCCGGAATCGCGTTCAATTTGGCAGTCACAGTTTTTTGGATCGCCTCGATGGAGTCGAAACGCCTCCCCTTCAGCATTCTTTTCAGGCGCGGAAACAAGAAGAAGTCTGGGCTGTAGGGAGGGTGGGGAAGCACCGGAACCCCCATCTTGGCCAATGCAGAGATGCAGAGGAAGGCGGTGTGCGCCCGCGCATTGTCGTGATGAAGGGTGCAATTGTTGACGAGGTCGAGCCGAACCCGGGCGACGCGGTTTTTCCTGGGCACTGGACAGAGATTGGTCCCCGTAAGCCTTCTTGAGTAGGCCAATCGTTTCGGTACTCGTTTTATTTAGCTTTACGCAAAATTTGATCGAGTAACGTTGCTTCAACGATCACTGCATTTTCGTCACTGCAAAATCCTAACACACTTTTAAAACAGCTTTCACGCGCGGAGCGATGTTGACTGCACCGCTGTTGCCAGCGAACTGGGATCAGTTTCTAGTGGAAGGGGAAGGTCCAACGATCATTTTCCCCCAC
The DNA here is from genome assembly GCA_037575425.1 of Anastrepha fraterculus. NCBI lineage: Eukaryota > Metazoa > Arthropoda > Insecta > Diptera > Tephritidae > Anastrepha > Anastrepha fraterculus. The sequence goes on along the minus strand of JAYXIM010021888.1, from coordinate 12,925 downwards.
CAGCCGATTCGCTTGGCAGACGCTCTGCGTGGGAAGGCTCATTACTTTTCAATCAAACCCTGTAAGAACTCAAGCTGGGCGATCATCGTGTCAATGTCGTGTCTTTGCTGATTGGGTCGTTGAAATGCATGAAAATGATCCGGAGTTCCATCAAAAAATCATCTTGAGTGATGAGGCCCATTTCCACCTCGGTGGTTTCGTCCACAACGAAGATTGTCTCATCTGGGGCGCAGAAAATCCAAGAGATATTGTTGAAAAGCCTCTCTATCCTTAACGTGTGACCGTTTGGTGCGGCTTATGGTCCGGTGGAGTCATTGGACCTTACTTTTTCGAAAATGAAGCTGGAGCAACAGTTACGATGAATGGATTGCGCTATCGGGAGATCATTAATGATTTTTTGTGGATGGTATTGATCTGGACAACGTTTATTTCCAACAAGACGGCGCTACAAGCCACACAAGCAACAAAACTATTCTTTGAATATCAAAATAACACCTCTTATAAAAAAAATACCCCAAAACTTCAAGGCGCTTTCAGCAATACAGTAGGTTCTGTTTTTATGCGGTAGATACGTTCCGCAAGAAACAGCATAAAAAAAAACAGCATAAAAAAAGCTACTAGTTCTATAGTAAAACTATAGATACGTTTCAAATGCTAAAACCGCATAAATCTGAAATAATCGCATAAAAAAGGGCACTAGTCCCATATTATTACTATAGATACGTTCCATAGATCGCATGAATCTGAAATAATTAAATAAAATCGCATAAACAAAATATTGTATCTTTGAAAATTATATCTTTATATATCTTCCATACTTGTAGGGTTAGCATTTCTGATGTAATCTATGATGAGTTTTTGCTTAGCTGGTTTAGAATCTTGTTTATATGTACAATTCCCGATAGGTCGACATGCATTTTGTAATTTAAAAAAAAACCGCACTATTTCAAAACCGCATAAAAAAAAGCCGCATAAAAACAGAACCTACTGTATTTTAAAAATTTAAATTATTTATCATATTAGAGCCGCCATTTCGAACTGCAATTTGTGCCACTAAAGTGACAAAGAGCGAAGTACGGTTAAGGTGATCTCTATCCCCAAAGCTGGTAGACGCGGTCATGATACAGCGAAAGATTTCAGACCCATCAGCCTATCCTCCTTCATGTTCAAAACTCTCGAGCGTTTGTTGGATGTATATCTCAGGGAAAAGATTACAGACACAACGATTTCACCATCTCAATATGCCTATCTCAAAGGAAAATCAACTGAGACAGCTCTTCATGAGGTTGCAAGTGCGATTGAGAGGAGCATAGAATACAAGCAATACTCACTAGTCGCTTTTCTCGACATAGAGGGGGCCTTCAACAATGTTATCACAAGATCCATAATTGAGGCTCTTAACATATTAGGCACAGACATAGGTCTCAACGAATGGATATAGAACATGCTCAAAACTAGAATAATCATCGGTGAGGTAGGCAGCAGCACGATAAAACGCTCTGTCAACAGGGGAACCCCTCAGGGAGGAGTCTTATCCCCTCTGCTGTGGTTACTAGTCGCCAACAACATCCTTACCAAATACAACCGAAAGGGAATTAAAGTAGTGGCGTACGCGGACGACATAGTGCTTATGGTTTCAGGAATGTTTCCAACCGCAATCAGTGAGATTATGGAAGGAGCTCTGGTATTACTCAGCAATTGGGCCACGGACTGTGGTTTAAGTGTAAATCCGAGAAAAACTGAACTGATGCTATTCACCAAAAAAACCAAGGTGCCAAACTTTAATCTCCCAAAACTAAACGGCGTCAGCCTCACGCTAACCAAACTGGCAAAATACCTAGGGGTTATCCTGGACCCCAAACTCAGCTGGAAGTCCAACGTAGAGTACAGGGTAAAGAAAGCGAATATAACACTTTACACGTGTAAGAGAATATTGGGGGAAAAATGGGGTCTCCAACCAAAACTATCCAATTGGTCCTACACAGCCATTGTAAGGCCAATACTAATATATGCGGAACTAGTTTGGTGGCCTGCAACAGAAAGGAAATATAACAAAACTAAGCTGAACAAGATACAAAGAACAGCGTGTATCTTAACTAGAGGAGCGCTTAGCACCAGTCCTACTGAAGCGCTCAATGTACTAACACATCTATTGCCATTAGATTTACACATTAAAATAATAGCTACTTGTAGCGCGGTGAGACTCAGAGACATAAGAAGCTGGACAACAAGGTCGTACGGTCACAGTAAGATCCTCCTACAGGGACCCTCGCTGCTCAAAAATGGATCAGACTACACAGTCCCCGACCTCAACTTCAAGAAAGGCTTTATGGTACGTTTTCTACCGAGAACCGTTTGGAGCAAAGGAGAGGTGATTGGAAGACACGATATCGAAATCTATACCGCTGGTTCTAAGATGAACTGTGTGGTGTGGGAGCTGGCTTCCATTCGGAGCCACTCAACCTATCTCAATCAATTCGTCTTCCTGATTATGCCACCGTGTTCCAGGCAGACATTTTAACGATCAGAGAATCATGCAAATCCCTAGAGCTCTACAAGGAAGTTGGAGCAAGAGTAGCTATCTTCTCAGATAGTCAAGCAGCTATTATGGCCTTAGACTCCAACTACATTTCATCTAAACTGGTCCTACAGTGTAGAGAGGAGCTGGAACTGCTCAGCCATTGGCTTGAAATTGCTTTGATATGGGTTCCCGGTCATAGGAACATACGGGGCAATGAGATAGCGGATGAGCTAGCAAGAAAAGGTACGACATTAGACATAGCTGAGGCGGTGGCAGTCTCCACCCCACTGAACACATTAAAAGCATCCATTGCTTCACACTATCATGCTTTAGCCGAAAGAAGATGGAAGCAAATACTCCGATCCTTCGGTAAGCCTTTCCTACAGCAAATTAAGGAGATCGCAGACATCGAGATAAAGGAATAAAGGATTTGCTGCTATACTTGGACCTCACTAAATGTATCTGACTTGGAAGCAAAAAAAAATAAATACAAAATACAATACAAAAACACATCATCACACGAGATAGTGGTAGAAAAACGGTGCTGGTCACTAATTAGGAGCACTTCAGTGGAAATGTTCAACCACTTCAACTACAACAACGCAAATAAAAACCAGTAATAAAATCAATTTGCTATTTATATCAAGTATACATTTATGCACTTCTATTTGTTTTCAATTGTTATTTGTCTTTTTTTCTGCTTCCAACTTTTCCAAAATAATATCATTTAGGCGTGGCCACACTTTTGCTTCTAATTCAGCTTCTATTTCCCCTTCATCCCCGGAAAGTTGAAAAGTTTCTGTTACAGTGTCTGCTGCAGCTGCGGTCGACTGTTCTGTAGATAATCCATCGGCGCTTGCCAATTCGCAGATGAGGCCGATTACTGTTAAAGAAAAATATTTTATTTATACTTGTAGTTTGTGCTTCCGATTTGATTTTTCAAGAAATCATATGAAGTCGAGACTGTACCACTAAACAGCAGAAAAAAACAACGACATTTCTTTAACATTTTGCGAACACAATTTTTAATCAGCGATTTTGAACTGTCTGAGTAAACTTTTACAGTGCAGGGTTTATATATGTAGTTAACTCGTCGAAAACCAGTGAAGTAAATATTTTTATTACAACATCGTGGGCCAGTTAAAAATAAAGGTGCCGTTGAAGTGAGCACATAAAATCAGTTTTTTTTATATACTTACTTACATATATACTCGTGGATAGATATTAGTCAATTCCCACAAATGTTTTTGTTATTATGATTGAAAATTATTGAGCGCTCGAAAATAAGCAAAAGTGACACGACATAAAAATTGTGACGCAAGTAAAACATGCCAACCTATCATACACTAAAACCTGTTAAATGTATACTTGCATACGAGGTGTGTTCAAAAAATAAGGTGAATTTTCGTTTTTCTCAAAAAATATTTATTTATTCATCAATTTCTATATTATCTCCTTCAAAGTAGTGCCCCTCAGATATACAGTCTGTGTCAGAAAAAAGAACCGGGTTTTTCTTGTAACTTCAAGATATAGTTCGTTCTGCGTTTTGCTGCCTAAAAGTCCCACTCAAGGCCTTCGACGTCAGTGCTAACTCAGGTTAGTGTCGTTCGAAACTTTCCCGTAAACGCATCCAAACAAGAATGAGTGAGAAGTACGCGAAGCGTTTTGAGGCGATATTTTTATGCACGCATTCAAAAGGGCCGAAATTATCTTACGCCGCGGCTGCAAAAGTAATTTAAAAAAAAAAGTTTGTTGTGATGTGGAATCAGCGGTATAAAGTGTACCAAAGTGTTGATTACCTTTCCGAGCGCGCCTTGAAGCGAGTGACGACAAAAAAGCAGGATACAGTGATCGTCCAACTTTTTAAGCGGGACCCTTCTTTGTGACTACGCCAAGCTCGCCCAATTCTTGCTAAAAATGGAATAGATGTGAGTATCAACACAATCGAACGTCGACTGAAGGAGGCGAACATATCCTACCGTCGCACATCATCAAAAACACTGCTCTCAGAAAAACACATTGAGAAACAATAAAACAAGAAAATGGCGTCACAGTAATGGACTGTCCATTGAAAATGTGTGGGGAACTATGAAAACGCAACGTAGCGGAATGCCAGTCCATGATTTAATTAATTCGTGCGTCAAGTTCGCAAAATCTAGTCCTGTTTGTCGCCGAGCTACGCAGAAAAGCTAGTTCAAATCATGCCGAGAAGATGCCAGGCTTAACTCGACAACGATAAAGACTACACGGCTTATTGAGTAATTGTGACTCGTAGTTTTGTAAAAAAATTTTACATACATACATATCTTTTATACTTCAATCATAATCGCGGCTCCGTTTTTCTGACACAGACTGTAATACACTTGTGCCAGTGTTTTTTCCAATCTTCGAAGTAGTTCTCATATCCACTTTTTGGTATGTCCTTCAGCTCTCTCAGCGATTCGGTTTTTAACTCCTCAATCGTCGCAAAAGGCCATCTTGTCAAGGGTTTCTTCAATCTTCAATCGGAACAGGAAAAAGTAGCAGGGGGCCAAATCTGATGAATATGGTGGCTGAGGCATGATAACGGTGGTTTTTGTCCAAATAATCTCTCGCAAGCAAAGATGAGTGAGCAGGTGCATTACCATAATGCAAAAGCTATGAATTTTTTTCCACAATTACGCGCATTTTTTTCGTATTCGCATAACTTCAAGGTTTCACTCCTTATTTATTGGTTGAGAGTATGAATATACGTCTTCTCCTTTATGCCGATGACATTGTCCTCCTGGCGGATAACCCTACATACAATCCGTGATTAATAACCTGGAGAAATACTGCACTGAATGTAATATGGAAGTATATCCAAATAAATCGGAGATGGTGGTCTTTAGATGAGGTGGACGACTTTTCCAGGCAGAAAAATGGTGGTACCAGGGCGAAGAAATTAAATTGGTGGCCGAATATAAACATAAGCCTTGTTATTGATAAAACGGATTTATGGATACATTGGAAACATGTTCGGTATTTGTGTGTGTAATTCGGAAGACTTTGCCGCAAAAATAATTATGCATCTTACATCAACGCTTTAGAGGGCAAACATCGGGTCTCCATTTTGTTGCCAACATATATAATTGGCACGCGGAGAATGCTGATAACTTGCGCAAATTGTCTACAAAATCCACTGAATTCAAGATTAACCTGGCATCGCAAAACATTCAAATCGACAAAGTTAAGGGTATTTTGGAAAACTGCGTACTAAGCACATCACAGGTTCCAGTGTTTATATGAGCAATACAAAAGCATAAAACGTTTCACAACTCAAGTCCCGCCGGTCAAAATTACACCCTAACTCAAAGGAAAAAAATTGGTTGAACATAAAGTGAAAACTGCTGGGCTGATGACAGGGAACCTTGGAGACGGTTTCGTCGCAGAATGAGAGGATTGGGGTTTCGTTGGGAACCTGTGTTCTGCACCTGCTCTCGTCTGGCAAATGGTTTTTATCAGGAACAGATTTTTCATGGAAAAAATACACTCGGAAGTTTGCCATTGCCTGCCGAGGGGCGGCCGCTATGTAAGAAAAACCTTTTCTATTACTTCAGGTTCAAGCACGGAGATTCCAACCTTCGCACTACCGAATGGTAGTCACGTACCAACCCATTGGGGTACGGCGGCTACCGTAACTCAGCAAATTCCACCCGGCCAGCGAGTGAAGCATTAAAAATCTCAATGGTTAAGAAATATTGAGATCCTTGAATCAACGAAAGGATTTAAAGAGGAGTAATGATTTTAGGTTCGTGATTACCATTCGGAATTCACAGATAGAACGTTGGTTCGAATCTCGGTGAAACCAAAATTAATAAAAACATTTTTCTAATAGCGGGCGCCCCTCGGCAGGCAATGGCAAACCTCCGAGTGTATTTCTGCCATGAAAAAGCTCCTCATAAAAAGATCTGCCTCTAAAACGAATTTTGAGTCCAAATGTATGATCGACCCCCACTAACTTTGGACAATCATTTCAAAATATCACCATTTTTGGCCTTTACATGAGAAAAGAAGCTAAAAAGTTCGACCCAAATTGAGGGACATCAGAATTCGTTTTAGAGGTATGGTTCCTTCGGCATTTTTTTGCCTCCCCACAAATCAACCCGGCCTAATATATATATAATTATTTTAGGTTCACGTGGTACCAAAATGGGTCCGACACTAAGCCCACAAATGTGTGCAAGTAAATCCTGCCGCGCCAGTAGTAGAAATAAATATAGAAATTTTAAAAAATTCCTTTCATTTCCACCAAATTATAACTCTTCCTATGTCTTTGGTCGTAAAAACTGAATTTTAAATGGTTTACTTTGCTCGTTATTGTTGTTCTCTTATAACCCGCCGCTCAAAGTAGGTACATAAAGTTCCAAAAATATTTTCAGGGAATTTAGTTTTTGTAACCAAAACAGCTCCCACCTAATTTAGCTACTGAGTTCGTTACTCGATGAACGCAAATAAAAAACAGTAATAAAATTATGCTGGTATGAATATTTTATATTTTAGGTAAATACTTTCATTTACATTTTTTTTAACCCATGCATAAAAAGCATTCGAGCAGGAGAATCTAATAAATCTCCATCGGCGTCTGGGGAATCTCCATCAGCGTCTAATAAATCTGCATCAGCGTCTGGAGAATCTGCATCTGGAGCAGCTGTCGAAGGTTCTGTTGCAGCAAATGGTATTTGAGTGGTAGTGGTAGTGCAATCGGCACTTGGCAATTCGCTGATGAAGGCGATTACTGTAATTTGAAATTATTTATAATTATAGTCAATATACTATATCAATCGATTGCATGAAATCGAGACTTTACAACTAATCAGCACAAACAAGCAAAGGAATTTCCTCAACATTTTGTAATACACGACTGCTAATACAATTTAGGAATGTCTGAAGAAGCTTCCACAGTAAAGGGCTTATATAGTAAACCTGGTAGCCAAAAACTACTGAGGTACTGAAGTTTTTTATCATAAAATCCTGCGGCACGTACTTGAAACGTGCAGAGGAATACACGCTTCCATAAAATTGGGTAGAAATAAAATGAGCACATGAAGTATAATTTTTATAAATGAACTCATATATGTACTTATGTATATACATATGTATATACATATTAGTAAAGTATTATACGTGTTTTCGTAATTATCGCTTTTTATTGCAAGATGATTTTAAGCACCAGAATATTAAAAAAAATCTACTTCTAAGAATTTATTTCGAATTTATTGCTCTAACGTCGTTTTCTTTCGCTTATTACAAAGTAATACTTTCTTACTATTTCTTTTTATATTCAAGAAATTTTTTCTAATATTTGAAATATTATTCGTGACATATTTCAGACTCGCCACAAAGCAATTAAGCTGGAAGAAGTTTAGATATGGAGATTAAAAATCCTAGATGTAATTCTGGGAAAATTGGGACTCTTAGAGCGGGCTGCCCATAATGACTAGTTTCCATTTGGATAAGAAACTTTCCACAGGAATACTATGTAGAGAGGAATGAATGGAAAGGCGTGACGGCCCTTCAGCTAAGTTTACAGATGACTCCAGTCTAAACGAAAGTGTAGGTAGTGGGTTTAACTCCGACGATCTCCCACTAAACTTGTGTCTCATTTTGGTGGTCAGACGTATTACCCAGCGGGTTAATGTGTGTCCAAATGTGTGGCAAATAGGAACACAAATACGATTTTTCAAAAATAATGCGACCTTACCGCAAATATAGCGGAATTATTGCCTTGGGAAATAAGTTCAAAGCATTTTTTTATTTTGTTTTCTTTTACAACGATTTGTTTGATGTTTGGCAAGGGGTAAGCATTGAGTCGATAGAAATATTTCTGCTCTACAAAACTATGTTAATTATATTTTTGGGTTATTTGATTTTTTATTAGTTTTGAGCCTTTGAAATTGAGGCTAACCTAGGGGACAAAAATCAACATTCTCGACAACTGCTTTTCTTTGCTTTTCATCGAGGTCAAAAAGCTGCCGAAGAAGCGATGTGTATGGAGAAGATGTCAAAGGCGAATCTACAGCACGAAAAAGGTTTGCAAAGTTCAAAAATGGCGACTTTGACGTCGATGACGCGTCCCGTAGCGGAACATCGGAAGGCCTTTTGAATTCGATGAAGAACGTCTCAAATCACTCATGGTCGATAAACCAGTCGATAATTGGCGGAAAAAATGAACTACGATCTTAAAACGATTCTCAATCACCTTCATTCATGGGGTTTACCGAAAAATTGAGAGGCTGGGTGCCTCACGAGCTCAACGAAACAAAAAACAAAGAAAGTCGCCTTCAAATTGCTTCTCAGCATATCGCTCGCCATCGAGCAAGATGCGGTCATAAACTGCACTTTTTGTACCGAATCGTCACGGAAGATGAGAAATGGTGCCAATACATCAATGTGAAGCAAAGGAAGGAATGGGTGGCTCTAGGAGTTAAGCCAAGGCCGAGAGCCAAGCCGGATCTTCATCCAAAGAAGATCTTGATATTTGTTTGGCGGGACTGGGAGAGTGTGGTGCACTGGGATATGCCCGAAAAGAATGCCACGGTCAATAAGGAGCTCTACATTGCCCAGCTACTCCGCGTGAATGAGGCTATTCAACTGAAAAGACCTGGTCGACATGGTCAAATCATACTCTTTCACGACAACGTCAGGACCCATGTTGCACAAGTCGTCAAAGCTGCACTCCAACAGCTCGAACGGGGGGTCCTTCAGCATCCGCCATATTGTTCGGACCTTGCACCGACCAATTACCATCTTTTCCGCTCCCTGTCAAACCATATGAAGGGCGTAACCTTCGATAACAAAGAGGCCCTTAAAAACTGGCTCAACCAGTTCTTTGACACCAGACTAGGCGATTTTTGACGGAACGGCATCGACAAATTGGTCGAGAGGCGAGAAGAGATTGTAAACAGTAACGGCGAGTATATAGTTGATTCATTTATTGACATAATTATTGTTTTTTGTTTAAATAAATGTCTTCGGTAAAAACGTAGGAACTTATTTCCCAACCCTATAATTATGTATTACTATATTACAGTTGCCGCTATTTAGATAGGGTTTTTCAATAACAGGAGTTATTGGTGAAGGGATTGCGCTATCGAGAGATGATGAACGATTTTTCATGGCCGAAATAGGCTGGTATTGATCTGGACAACGTTTATTTTCAACAAAACGGCGCTATGTGCCACACAAGCAACGAAACCATTGATTTTTTACGGGAAAAGTTTCCGGATCGTGTTATCTCTCGAAGATGGGATCACAATTGGCCATCGAGATCTTGTGATTTACCTAACACCTTGTGACTTTTTTCTTTGAGGCCACGTGAAAGAGAAGGTCTACGCCAATGGCCCAGGGTCGATTCAAGACCTCAAAGATGGAATTCGTGAGGCTATCGAGGACATAGGGCAGCCACTTTGCAATTCGGTTATGGAAAATTTCATGAAAAGGATATTGTCTTGTTAGCGTGGTCGTGGTGGTCAATTGCCTGATGTTATTTTCCACCTATAAGAGAGAGAAAGTCGGAGACAGTACAAGAAGGCAATCAGGGCCGTCAAAAAAGAGAGCTGGAGGGAATTTTGTTCATCAATCGAATCCACCAGGGATTCTGCTAGGCTCAGCCGTGTTCTTTCCAAAGACCATTCAATGGCTTCTTGGGTTAAGAAACCTGATGGTATTTGGACTGCTATGGCAGAAGAATCGCTAGAACTTCTCCCAAACACGCATTTTTCGGGATGCAGCGCTCACGAAAGCGGGAGGAAATATTAGGCGGAGCCAATATAATCCACAACATCTTGCAAATGAAATAATTACCAAGGAGAAAGTTGCATGGGCAATCAGATCTTTTTCAACTTTTAAATCTCCGGGGCCAGATGGGATCATTCCAAAGATGTTACAGGAAACCTTGGACTGTATCCTACCATGGCTAGAGGAAATTTTTAAAGTGTGTTTAAACTTAGGCCATATCCCAGATAGTTGGAAACTAGTGAAGGTCGTCTTCATACCAAAAGTAGGTAGGAGGGGACATGAATCAGCGAAGGACTTCAGGCCAATAAGTCTTTCGTCTTTCCTGTTAAAAACTTTTGAAAGACTTTTGGATATACCCCTCGGAAGCTTTTTGGAGGGCTCTGGTATACCAACTGCACAACATGCATACCTTAAAGGCAAATCTACGGAGACAGCGCTTCGCGAGGTAATCCGAACAATAGAGGGCTTTCTAGAGAGCACACATTATATCATGGCGGCATTCTTGCATATAGAAGGCGCCTTTAACAATGTTAGTACAGATGCCATCCAACAGGCGTTGATAGACCTAGAGGTGGACAGTCGCATTAGTAACTAGGTCATCTCTATGCTAGAAACCAGAATCATCAAAGCTAATTTAAACGTCGAAGAAGGGGTAAGGAAAGCAGAAATTGCATTATATGCCTGTAAACGTATGCTTGGAAGAAGATGGGGTCTTCAACCTAAGCATACATTATGGCTGTATAAGGCGGTTATACGACCTATTTTATCGTATGGTTCGGTCGTTTGGTGGAAAGCTCTAGAGAGAGAGTACAATACCAAATTGCTCGGCAAAATATAAAGATCAGCTTGTGCAATAACGGTCGGTGCAATCAGATCTTTGCCTAGAGAGGCTCTCAATGCACTGACACACGTTATTCCAATAGACCTACATATAAAGAAGACGGTAACCATGAGTGCATTTAGGTTAAATGAAGCGGGTCGCTGGAAAGAGAAAGTTATGGTCTCGCTAGTCTATTATTGCGACAAGCTCAGTTAATCTCGGTGAGGACTGACTACATCGTCCGGACGGTAACTTTCAATAGGAATTTTGCCACTCTCTTTCCATCTAAAGAAGAATGGAATAAGGGATTCTCTCTAAACAACTTCAGCACTACAGTCTATACAGATGGCAGTAAAATGGATTGTGGTATTGGAGCTGGTATATATTCTCACAGACTTGGAATTGAAAAATCTGTGCGTCTCTCTAATACCAGCAGAGTCTTCCAGGCGGAAGTACTGACAATTGGGGAAGCTTGAAGGCTACAAATCACGGATTTCTCTTTTAAGGACAATATCGCTCTTCTTTCGGATAGCCAAGCTGCAATCCAGGCACTGGAGTCGGCTACAACAACCTCTAAAGTGGTGGAACAAAGTAGGAATAACCTCACCACCTTGAGTGAAAACCATAAAGTAACCTTACTTTGGGTCCCGGGATACCGGAACATAGAAGACAACGAAAAAGCCGATGAACTGGCAAGAGTTGGATCTGCCATGAATAACGTTCTTGCAGTATCGGTATTCACAGCATTAGGTGCAGTCAAGACTCGCTTCTGGTCTATCCGAGAACAAGCCGCCAGAATGGGAATCCCTTACAGCACATACTGTCATAGTTGTAAACAACCGCAGAAAAAGGAAACAATCTTCCATTTCCTCTGTGAAGGAAGAATAGAATGTTAACCCTGGGCAAACCGCTGTTCGAGAGTCTCGAGCAAATGTCTGGCATAGACGTCAACAGCCTTATAAGGTTCCTAAACCGCACATACTGGATATAGTCTAACAGTGCGAGTAATGGAATTCCACAACCTCACAGCATTAACGAAACACGGACTGGATGAGGATAATTGGGAATATTTAGGAATAAGCGGACTTTAATTTTTTGGAGTTTAATATTCTATAAGTATGTGAATGCATAACCGATTTCTTTCTGCAAGATAATCAAAAATGCTGCATCCAAAAATTTTAGTTTTCCTAAAAGAGATACCTTGTAAGGTCATAAACACAACGTGCAGCATTGCTCAGAACACATAAAGTGGGGCAAAATTAGTTGAACAGTTAATTTTTTCTCTTGTCTCTAAAGGTGTGATCGAAGTTGACGTTCCTAATCTGCGTAAAACAGAATAAACATTACCCACAACTTTATTCATGTGGACAAAAGAACTCAACATAGAATTCACAAGAAAACCTAAAAGTGTTATCTTGTCAGTAAAGGTTAGGACCCTATCACCGATAGGGTCTTATTTATAATATATTTGTCATCGATAGGCAGTTTTATAATGTCAATAACTGGCTAATTTTAAACCATAAATCCTCCACAAGAGCGTGGTCTTTGAGTCACTGACACGCAGATAATACATCATTCACAAAAAGACTAAACAAAAACGGGCCAAGGACAGAACCTTGCGTCACAACGGAGGCAATAATACTAGATACGGGGAGGCAATCTTTCAAATTACTTTTTGGCATTTTTTTGCATGGCTGCTGGTCAGAGAGCTGACAGAGCTATCGGGAAATTCAAAGAAATGCCTTAGCTTTTTTCAAAGTAGGTCATGATTTGCATGCATCTGACAAATTCCACCACCGGAGGACGAATCCTGTCTCGCTTGTAGT